>JADLZK010001537.1:0-337165 GCA_015847255.1 Hyparrhenia diplandra | reverse complement strand
TTTTATACACATTGGATCATGAATAACTTAGTTAAAATCTATAACTAAGTTATTCATGATCCAATGAGTATGAAATTTTTGCTACAATTTAAGCATACAATAAGTTAGACTACCATACTAATTTCACTACAATTGGTCCATAGAAACTGTAGTTATGAATTATTCTAATTAATTATAGAAAAACATAGATGTAAATCTACAATAAACAAGAATTTATATGTGATTTACTCTGAATTTTCTTAGATTAAACAGAAATAAATAAGAAAGAAAGACAAAACCGTCTTCAAAACCATCTTGGGTGGTAAACTACATGGTTTAAAAAACTGAGGGAACAGTTTGTCCGGTTTTAAACTTCGTGAGGGGAAAATCTTACTTTTAACCGCAAAACCTTTTTTTTTTTTTTTTGGTTGGTATAACCTGCTGACCTTCTCTTCATTTGGATTTTCTATTTTATGATTTTTATGCTATGATTTTTTTAAAAAAGATTAAGGGGTTCAAGGAATTTCGGTAGACCCAGCAGCCCCACAGCCTGTGGCAGGCACAGCCCACAGATACGGACTCCCGATTCCCCGTCCGCCGCAGTTTTTGAAGGGGTTCACGAAATCCTCGTAGTATCCTCGTATAAGTACTTGCGTTGGTGGTGTAGGTGCTCGCGAAGCAGCCGGGGGGTGTTGGAGTCTGAGGGGAGAAGATGGTGGTGCTAGTGGTGGCCACGACGTCGGACCCGGCGTCCATTGGGCCCGCCGCCGCCTTCCTCGCCATGCCCGGATGGTCCCCCGGCCCGCCCATCGCCGTAAGAACAAAACAGAGCTTCTTCTGTCTATCTATCTGATCTGATTCAATCAATCCCCATAAGTCTCGATTTGGTCCTTCCGTGTTGCGCTATCTCCTATTTGTAGTAATTCGTATGCGTCGATCACCAATATTATCTGTGGAGTTGCTAGGACATTAGGAGTTGCGGTGCTGCTTGTCATTGTGAGTTGAGATTGTGCCTAGTGCTCCACTGCTCCGGATGGTTGTGTTTGAGGGGTGAAACAGGATGCATCATCATGTAGCTTTAGGCACCTGTGCAATTCGGGATGTATAAATGAGTATCACGCCTACAGGATTTTCAAGTAGCCACGAATATAGGTATGATGAATTTTGTCCTTAGTATTACTTACCAAAGTTCTTTTGGACACAGGTATCCTGTCTTAGCAGTGTGGAAGGCAATTTTATAGCCCATGATAGAAAGATAATCAGTTATTGAGATCATGGCTTCCTGACACCAGGCTTGTGTGTAGTATTTTTCTGAGGTTGATCCAACTTGGGAGACGGAGGGGACCAATCATATTCATTTACATTTTAGACCTGTTTGGATCCACTACTAATATCAGTTAGCTAGCTAACTATTAGTTAAGGGGTTGCTAACTGTTGTTTGGACGAGATAGGGATATTTACTAGTTGGGACTAAAAATTAGCCCAAAATAGTTAAAATTGGCCAACTATTGGCTAACAGCTAGTTGGAGACTTGGCACAAATTGGCCCTCCTGCTTGGATGGGCTAGCTCTAATTTTAGCTAATTTTTAGCTAGTTAACAATTAGCTCTTGATATCCTAACAGGCCAGCTAGCTAATTGTAAGTGTTTAGGTGGTCTATTAGCAGGTCTGTTTGGATTCACTAGAACTATTTTTAGATGCTAACTATTAAGCATTAGTGGATCCAAACAGGCTTCAAATTATTGATGCCTGATATCTTGCACTCATGTCCCTAAAGGCTTCAGCCCATGTCCTTGTGCTGGGTTATTGAATAAAATTTGACATGGCTTCGCCATTTGTTCATTATACTTTGCGAGTCTGTGCATTGAGTATTATTCTTACATTATTTGTTCTATGAGAAGTACACTGGACTTGACTGCATTCCTGTTTTAGAATTTTAAGCTCAGCGAGACAGTGACTTCATGAGTTGATGCTGCATAAAATGCATTTTCTCAGTGGTATTCTGAGACTGAAACCTCAGGTCATGTAATGGACACAAATGCATTATGTACCAGGCCACCTGGGAGAAGGGGATCTGAACTCATTTAAGTTTTAATCTATTTCTTTAATAATGTGAAAAGGAAATTGCCAAAAAAAAATATATGAAAAGGCAGACTTCGAACTGATGTTAGTTGATACCTTTAATTTCAGCAGTTTTCTGAATTCATATTTTAATTCATGGTTCTGGTTCCAATTAATGTGTGGCCATATTGTTTTGTAGGAGGGGATGGAGAGTTTTACTAATGGGAGTGTTCGATTATTGAAGCATGAACGTAGCATTATCGCAGAGGATGATCTTGACAAGCGATGGCAGGAAGCCACTGGAGAGTCTGTTTCTGAGGTCATATTCCTCAGCAAACACACTGCAGTCTCCAAACGTCCAGCACTCACAGTGCATCCAATTGGTCTGTTCTTCTCCATCTGTGATCCTATTTATCCCAATGGCGAGGTCAAATGCTTGATTTTTTTTTTTTGGCTGAACAATGTTATTTATAGCATCCTGGCAGTCCATTGGTTTTGCTTGGTACACAATCCAACAAGTTCTGTAGTGTCCTTCCATGTAGTTGTTATTGTTTTGTCTACTAGTTATAGCATCATGTTTTTTGAGCAACATGCATAGACATCTTTTGGTTTGTTCAAATTATCATTTCATCAACTGTCTGTTTATACTTGATAATGTACATATGTTCTTACCGGTAGACACACATATAAAGGTGTGCCGCATCTGAAGGAGGATGAAACCCCATCCCAAGGAGGGATTCCTGGGTGGGCAGCAATTCCAAATCCTCGCATGGGATCTTGGCTCCGATTGATGCAAAAGATAGCTGCAGAACAAGGCCTTGTTCCAGAGTTTGAGGTAGTTTGCTTTGCAATAGTGACCCATGACTTTTTGAGTGAACAGAACTGATCTATAATTATGATTGTTTTTGAAGATTACGCTTGAGGCTACTCACCATGGACCAGTTACCAGCACACCCACCATGTTTGTTGAGATAGGTATGTGCTTATGTGCATCCTTTTCTTTTTGTTTCTTGCATGTCATCATCCTAACTTATCTTTGCCATGGACCCTCTTGAAAGTTCTTTTTACAGTTTACAGAAAAGCCCTACAGTTAGCTTAGCAACCTCTTTGCCTCCTACATTGCATCATCCTCAACCCTTGTTCACATTCTTCAAGCAGCACAATCCCGTTTTGAAGTTGCTACTTGCAAGTGTACATGTATTTCCATAATCAGGAGTCTTTCCAACATATTGTTTGACTTAATTGGAATCAGTACTGGAACCATACTATACTTGTGGGTGGGATGTTATTCCTTTATTGTTTTTTCCCCTGTCGATTTTACTTTGCAAGTTAGTGTATACAGTATACTACATCTGGTTTAAATTACCTTTTGACTTTTGTTTTAGTTCCATGGTAATTTGCCCCTATTGACTGTGCAACAATTGATCCAGTTTGATACCAGACGTTTCTATACAAGAACACAAAATTTTAAAGCTCAGTCATTTACAATGATCTGTATTCAGTTGTTTCTTTTTTTTTTATTGTGTCAACATACATTTGATATGGTTTGCATAAGCTTATAGTTTTAACATGTTTTGTTCTTTTCATTTGAGTTCTAAGAGTTGATTACTGCACTATAGAAGATTATATAGTCATATCCTCAGAAAAATCATAAATAAAAGGTAGTCAACTTAAGCATGTGAACTTTTGGAAAGAGATGATTCTTATAACATGGACAGGATAAACAAGATGCAAGCAACCAATATTTTGTGCTCTATCTTGTGGACCTTTCCAAAAGGCCTTGAGTTTATGTGAACTCAACTCACTGATGTAAATATAGCTCAGTTGACCACTCCAGCAGATGAATTAATAGGCATAATGAATATTAGGTTTGATACTCCCATCATTTCTACTGGATCTGAATTGCTAACCTCAGTATTGGACTGCTGTAATAATGCCAGGAAGTACAGAAGACCACTGGGGTAGACAAGATGCTGCGCAGGCAATTGCTCTAGTGAGCTCTCTCCTTCCCTCCCTCTCTGTGTTCATTACAATGTACTTCTTAGTTTTTTTCTTGTGGATTTGCACAAGCAGACAGTGTTTATTTGTTGGGCTGTTTATTTGTTGGGCTGTCAGGATCATGTAGCATGAGGAGATTCAAAAACAAAGATCTTATACATCAAAATTTGGTGCAATGCCAATACATCAGTTGGAAAGTGGAAACTTCTGTCTTGTGCCATCAGAATATCAGATCATGTAATGTGGGCCAGGATCACATGTGAACCTCTCCAGAACATAAGCACATCCTTTTAAAATCTCGTTTAATTGTCTATCTCTGATTTCTCTAAGATCCTCAATGCGATTCATCCCACACTATACCCAATCAACTACACTTTCACAAAAGTATTGAAAAGCTTTTCATGTGATTTGTGATATGTACCCAATTAAGTATTGCTATTACTGTCTTATTATACTTTATTTTGAATGTTAGCTTTTAACTGTTCTCTGATAATGTCACCTTCACAAGAAAACATGGGATTGATTTTCTTTCAACTATTGCAGGTTCTATGGAAAGGGCTTGGTCTGGAGGATGGAGATGCTATTGGAAGTTGGCAAGGGTATGGCCATATGCATTTTTCCTTGTATGTAAAGTAGCATCGTGGGGATTTTACTATATCACAAAGTATTATCATCAATGAAATGTAGATTGTAGATTTGTAGGACAGAAATTGGTATTTCATGTTGCTAAAAATTAAAATTAGGGATTATTGATATGAGCACATGGACCAAACACCAGAGAGTTGGGTCAGTATCATGATCTATGTATACACTTATCGTGTCAGGCACATACGGATAAGGGGATACACCATTTTTCTAAAAAAAAAATATACCGATACACTTTAGTATTTTTCAATAAATAAATAATGAATCATATTAAAATTCTAAAAGCAGTAACACACTTGGTGGAACTTAAAATTGCCTTGCATTCTGTGTTGTTCCCAGCATTGCCCAGCATATCCATCCAATTTTCTCAAAGTCCAAAGTTGCAAATTTCAAATGAGAACATATAAGTGTTTAGTGGATAAGTAGAACTTGTCAAATTGGATCTCAAATTAATCTCGTCCCCTGTTTTCTTTACCAGCCAGGCTCTGGCTGTTTTTGCATAATGCAAAATCTTAGATTCCTTGTACACCACTGTTGATTGCATACATCATTCACATTTTGCTTCATTGTTATTTTACCAATGAAATTGCTTCTTTAAATTTAAATTAGGTGAATTTAAATACCATCACAAAATCCATCTTAGTTGTAAACTACCATAGGTGTTTCTATGACATTTAGTGACATTGCCCACATTGGTCCTACCTCACATCCTATTGTATTTTCTACATATGAGCATCTCTGTGATGGTGTCCACTTATCTTGAAATTTCCTTTTCATGTAAGCATTTATCTGTTACATAGACCCAGTGCCGGAGACCCTACTCATGTGGGAGCCTCTGGCACTGGGTCTGCCCTGTATTCTGACTCCCACCTTTTTTTTTCCTTCTTATGAGCACATTTTAACTCATTTCTTGTTATGCAGGAACTGTGAAAAGGTTCTACTAGGTATAGGAGGTGGTCATTATGTACCTCGTCACATGGATATTGTCATGTAAGCATCGAGACGAAGTTATTCTTGAAAGCAATTTCTAATTATGTATTGTCTCCCCTGTATAATTTCCTTTTTGTATGTTAGTACTTCTAATGTTGAAATACCATTTTTTTAACATAATGGCAGGAGCTCTGCCGTTCAATTAACAAGAATGGAATTAGCTTATTATAAAGGAAAACCAGCCCTACAGATGCACAGTTTAATAAACAAAAAAACTCCCTAAAAGTAAAACCAGAACACAATAGCCCTGACAACTAACCCACGGCAACCCACTTGCACACAGAGGTAACACGAAAATCAACAGCGAGTCAGCAACCACCACATGTCCTCATTGTTGAGCTTATCACAAGCAGCAAAGAGCAGCTCGATTAGTACCACTGATGGTCATTGAGGAAATAAAGACCTCAGCCTTCATTGTGGATATGTTAATTGGATACCAGTATGTGTTGATCTTCAGAGGAAGAAACCATGACCTTTGTAGCCTCCTCAAGGAGCTGAGAGCTCAGCCAAGACTTGGTATGGGTTCAGCTTGGCTCACTGGCTGTAAACAAACACTTTTAACCCCAAACCAGCTAAACCATGCAAATCCAGTTTAACTGGACTGATCTGGTGCAGTTTGACAGGTTGAGTGCAACCAAACCATTTACAAGGCTAGTTAAGGGAGTGTTGATTGATGCTGATGTGGGTGTGGTCAATCCTAGTTTCCTCTGATGCAGAATCTGTACTTGTGGTGGATCTTGTCAGTGGAAACATTTTTGTTGTTAACTGACTTGTCATTCCCAATTTTCTCAGTTAATTTTTATGCTTGTTCTACTAAAGGGCAGAAATGAGTATTTTGATGTACATAAGGAAAACCTATATTCTAACGCTGTCTCATTTCAAACTATATCAGCAAAGATGGTGTATGGGTCGGTCATTTACTCTCTGGCTACTCCTTGCCAATGGATACACCCCCACAAGTAAATGGAAAAACTTCTGGAGAGGTTACTGGAATGTGGAAGCACTCCATCAAAGTTTCCTATGAAGCAACAAAGGCAGCATTTCCTGGTGGTGAAGTTATCGCACATCTTGATCACAAGTAAGTATTCCTAACCAGTTTGATGCGTCTAATAACCTATTAAAATGTTTCTTCACTGCATTCATTTCTTAGCTTGTGTAGCTACTGGAGTTTTGGATTGCAAAATATTTGCTCACAATTTTGAAATTAGTAACACCAGCACCATAGGTTGGCATACCTGGCGACATTACCTGAAGCTTTTTTGATGTGTGTCAATACATTTTAGAAAAAATGTGAACATTCACGTGGTTTCAATCCAGTGCCTGTATCTAACCTCAATCTAAACGAAGACACGACAGAGGAGAGCTCGCGTTCGAAAGAGAGGCTCCACAGTCTTCCCAGTTTCTACACCCACCATCGGTTCCTCCGGCGAGCTCACCAATGGTGAGGGTGGTGGACTGGCTCCTTCTGTAGTTGGCTCAAGTCTAGTGAGTTGTTTCAGTTTGCCTGGGTGGCCGGGTGCTGTGTCGAGGATGGTGGTTCTCTTCTCCCTCGTCCTGGAGGTGGTGGGCAGACTCCTTGTTGGTGTTGTTGCCAGCGGCAGTCTCCACTGGTGCAATGAGTTGAGTGCCAGAATAAAGCCACCTATTTTCTCCTTCCGCTTTTTTTGGTGCTTGGTGAATGTGGAGGTAGCTTCGGTTAGATTGCTGGTGCGGTGGCTCAGCCTCAGTGTTGCTGTTCTGGTGGACAGCACATACCTAGATGTTCATGCTAATGTTGGGCTCAGAAGCGTGGCCTTTTCTGGCCCCAGCCAGCCTGCACCAATGCTGGAGCCCCTTCACCTATCTCCACCACTTCTGCCACTGGCACACGGCCTGTCTTGATGCATGCTTTGGTTTGCGAGGTGTTGCGTGGCCAAGGCTTAGCTGCGCCCCTTTTCTAAAAAAAAGGCTTAGCTGCGCTGGCCTGCTGCTGGGATGGTATTGGCCTGGTCCAGTCTTCTCTTGCGTCCTTGCGCGAGCAGACAAAATTCTGATGGCTTTTGTGCTGTCTTTCGTGTTCATTAAATGCGGTGGACTGATGGAGCTCCAGGGTAGCGACTGTAGAAGTGGCAAAGCTATTCCTAATGTTCAGGCTGACCTCCGACTTCCGTCGAAGCTGATCCTTAGATTCAATGTTAGAAGTATCGCCGTATCGGTAGTATCTTGAGTCCGGTGAAGCTTAATCAATATCTATGGCTCAAGCTCTTCCCTCATAGACAGGCCCATTAGATAGTTGAGGGGAGAGTCGGCGCTATTAGAGTTCAACAAGGAGGATACTCGATGCCTTCGTTGTGGCCACTTCCTTCCCAAGGCCCAAACGGGAACATCACGAGTTCACTCCGTAGAATGGATTTATGATTCATACATACCTATGTACCCACACAAATTAGCATCTCTATGAGTTATCTCATTGACTTGTCGTAGCTAGGTTGCTCCAAGGTTATCCTTTGCGATGGAAGATCCTAAAACTTTGTACTCCGTATTAACTGTTTTAATATATTTGAGTCCTTATAAGAAAACAGAACGATTTAACACTCTTTGTATTGTGATTATTTATACCTTTCCTACACAAGGCTCTACTATAGAGCTAAAAGAATAGAGTTCACCTGCATGTTCGAGGGAAAAAAATAGAGCTAAAAGAATATCAGTCATGGAAATTTTAATTTTATATGCTAGAGAAAACACCAGTACATCGCTACTGTTTAGTCAGCTGAAATAGACATGATACAACATATCCTGTTTCAGTTAAATCTACCTGTACTAGGTTCACAAAGGGCTCTTGACATATGTGGAATGTTAATTAAGATAATGATGAATGTTCAACCTTTTTTGTCAACACATACACAGCAGGATTTGTGATAGTAAAAACCTTTGATTTTTTTTTTTTCTGTGTTGGATGGATGATGCATATATACCTGAAGTTTAATATTTGCAGCTGAATTTCGGCTGCAGTTATTCTTGTGGTCAAGGCCTGTAAGAACCAAAACATTGAAAATACCTTCTGTGTGACACACTGCTTACCTTCTTTCACAATAACATGTAATGTTTTGCTTGAAAGCTTTCATGACTAATTTAGCTTACAGCTTGAAAACAACGAAATTTCTGCCCATTCTGTACAACTAGTTTACTGATTGTACGGCATCCTGTTCTAATGCATCTTTTGCCGTTCCCTTTCCAGGAGCTTCAAGGGCTGGCAAAAAAATGCTGTCACATGCTTTTTGCAGGAGCAGAACATTAGGATAGGAAAGCCTAGTGATTTCTTCTGATGTACTGCAGCAGCGCTTGACACGAAATGTTGGTGGAGGTTGTGAATGCTTGAGCTGATTTGCCTGGGCACACACGCACGCTGAGTAAATATGAAACATAACATAAGAGTAGAGAATACAATTTTAATGTGATTCAAGAGCTTGAATTTGCCATAACATGCATGCATTCCCTGAGTGTGATCTCTCGTGTTTGGTTATTTGCCATTTTCTGGTCAGAGCGTGCGCTGCTTCTGGCAGAGGGCGTGAAAGAACTCCAAAGAGGTTAGGAATGAAAACACCAAAATACCAGCGTTGGTTTTGTATCGCATTGCATGTCATTCACAGTAACAAATTAACAATCACCTCGATGGCGGAAGGTTGTTGCACTGGCCGCCGCTGGGCACCAGTTCTCGAAGTGCTCGCAGTCGCTCGGTGCGATTCGGCACTGGAGCCGATTGTGTCTGACGAGGAGGAAATTGCTCCGACGCCGGCGCACGCCCCACCAGGCCCAACGTGTTCATCCCGGCCACCAGCTGAAGTTGCTCAGTACATTACCTTTGCTCACCATGAACTAGCCGGCCTCGTCGGCCAGCAAGCCATGTTTGGTTGCGAGGAGCAACAGCCAACTGATGCAAAGAAACAAGGAGCTTGCTTGGAGCAAAATGCACTTCGGATTTTTGGTCAACCTAATTACTGCAGCTAGCTGAGAGCAGCTAATTACTGCATCGGTTTAACCATGTTTGTGTGAAGCCATTTATACAAGCAGCCAGCGTGCATGGCTACATGAGAGCAGAGGACATTTCTGTTACAAATATTAATCTCATCCTTAAATCTCCTTGTAACCTTTATTTTAATAGGGGTTAATAACCTCTTATGGCTGGTTTGATGGCTTATGAAACCTCCATCGCCTTGATGAGGCGTTGTACATATATACATGAAAAGATCAATGGAAAGAGAGCGCACTTCAACACTATTCTTCTTGTCACTTTATATTTCTCGCATTTCCACGTGTAACACTATCCATGTGCGGATGATGTGGAGAGGAGGTGAGGCGACGTCGTCGACGCGTTCCGGCGATGCCGGTGATGGTGGTGGAGAAGCAGGATTGGATCAACGCCGGCGTACGCCATGAGATGCGAAGGTTGGGACATGCGTGCGGCCATCCTCGCTCAAGCTGAGGTATGATGCTGCCACCCCCCATGCCGTTGGCTTACCTCGTACTACAAGCCGTTATGGTCCAATTCCATCATGCACACCTATGCGGGTATCATTTTTAGGTGAGCGATCATACGTTAGAGATCGTTTTGAACAATATGATGTCAAAAATGCTACCCGCATAGGTGTGCATAATGGAAATGGAACATGACAGCTTGTAGTATGAGGTAAGCCAACGACATGGGCGGCGGCAGAATCGTACCTCGATGAATAGTTGCACGCATGTCCGAACCTTCGCATTTCATGGCGTACACCGGCGTTGATCCAATGTCGTTGGCTCCACCACCATCACCGCGTCGACGACATCGCTTCACCTCCTCCCCGCATCATCCGCACATGGATTAGTGTCCCTCACGGACGGTCAGCTCGCTGGCTCGCGAATGGAGGCAGTGTGGGCTGCCTCCCCTCCACAGCACAGATGGTGAGGGCCGTGCTCCTGCCTAAGCGAGGAGAAGGACGCCCAAGAGCCGGCATCAACCGAACCAACCGCCCGCAGGTTATTCCTGGCCGGCGCGAAACATGTGCCTGTGTGTATGCGTTGTATGTGCTGTTAGGCCGGTCTCAAAGAGTGTTTTATGTTACAGCAACACATTCAGATTTTAGAAAGCTTGGTCTAAAAAGTTTTTATAGGGATAAAACTCTCTACTCCCATAAAACTCTTATCATCTCTCATCATTAATATGGTGTCATGTCGGTCTAATTAATGCCCATGAAATTCATATGAAACTCCATTGTAACGATTAAGCTTCCAACTTAATTTTGGAATATAATAAAGTGTGCACCCACATGGTGGTTACTTTACTTTTATTCCATTGTAATTACATTTTTTTTCTTTTCTAATTCAAGTTTCACTTGATCATTTTTAATTCCCATTCTATTCAATTTGTGAAAATTTATATTTCATTATTACATTCATGCCTAAAATTTATTTACTCATTAATTAAATCTATGGCAATACACAATTGTAGCATGACAAACCGAGAGTTCAACCAACTCACTCTTGATGGTCACAACTTCCCTACATGGGCACTGGACCTAAAAGTGAGTCTATTGATGCACGGACTGTATTAGACCATTTCAGCTCCCCACGATGGTGTAGCTCCTGTAACACCCTAAATTTTACTGCAGCTATTCATGGCAAAAAGGGAGCTCCGGAGAGGCAGCTCACAGAAGCAACAAGTACTTCCATTCATTCATTGATCAAGGCAAAACAAAGCACAAGCACGTTGTAGTTAACCTTGTTGCCTAAGCATGTCCAAGTTCTGAATAAAAATTTCATACACAACGCTGCTGTTGAAATATTCACGTCAAATGTTTCTCTTCAGCCATCTGTGTTTGCTACTGAATCCATAACTGGTCACATAAGATCCTGCACTAAGAACTCTCTACCTGAAAGCTGACACATGCTGGTGGAAGTATGCTACAAAAATTTGTGGATTCTCGACTATCCCTTGATGCACGAGGCACCATCAGTCCACAAGTTGGTCTCCAACTGAAATTCAAGGCATGTACTAACACATCTCGGTCGTCTAAGCCAGACCATAATTGCTCATCGTGTGTGTTTATCTGTAGTATGAAGCTGTGATGTACAGAAGAATGGAAGCAGCCGTAGTACAAATCAGCTCCTGGGGCAAAGCATCAGCCAGTTAGTTACCCTCCTCACATTTTTTTTTTTTTGACATCAATGGCATCCAGTAAGACTGCAATAAAAATGGCATATAACATGTAACAAAGGACCAAAGGAGAACTCGTTCCATGAACTCCACCCAGTGCCTACACTTCCAATGCCAATCATATCCCTACAACCATACATACCATGACTTACTGCTATGTACCTTATGTGTTCAATTGTTTAGGCTGTGTAGTTTACACATCAAAATGGGCACAAATATAATTTAATTAACAAACTCTATTTCTTCCTTGCTTCAAAAAAAAAAAAAAAAAAAAAAAAAAAAAAAAAAAACTATTTCTTCCTAATGCAAGGACAGAGTTCTCCTGTGTGTTTGAGGGGAAAAAGTCGGTGTTCATTATTTTCCAAGGACTTGCACCCTATATACATTTATATACATTATACTGAAGCTCTCAATAATCACATTTTCTAACCATGTCATGTTAACAGATGGATCTGCAGGCAATCTGATTTTAAAAGGGGAATTGGGCTAGCAGTCATCATACCTGGTAGTAATAAACAATACGGGGAGTATGCTGCATTGAAAGCTCAATCAAGTTAATAGCTGCCGTATAACCCTGAAAACATTAGGAGATGACAATTAAACCAAAATGCAATCAAACATATCACAATCAGAGACATAAAACTGGAGGACATAGACTGAGAAAATTTTAGCAGAGTTGCATCAGATAAGAATCCACGTACCAGGGATGCAGTGAACACACATCCAAATATCAGACCCAAAGCACGGACTACTCTTTTTGCCATTCTTATCCCTCGTCCTTCAACTTCACCATATTCCTGTTACAAACACAACAGATGCGACTATCTTACTAATCATTTCCAAAAAAAAAAAAAAAAAGCTAAATGGTAGCCAAGGTTCCACCATCAATAAGAACCATCCTATGTAATTTTGCATAAGCTTTTAGTTGGGCACATCATTAGTTACCAGAATAAAATAACAAACTGAGTTCAGAATAACTTTACATTTGGATGCCCATCATCAAAGAGATAAGTAAGAAAATGAAATGCTGGCCACACAGCACATGCTATGTGAACACATATTATTTCAGCATCAATAGAATCATCATAACGATAAGAGAAAACTTTGATAGGCAAAAAGTGATTGATAGCAACATCATCAGATGACAACCATAAAAATTGTAAAAACTGTAAGCTCGTTAGATGACAAACATGAAGCATCAGAAAACAGTCTCACATTGTATATTGGAGTTATTGCTGGTTCAGTAGCTCTTAGCTTCTGTAGTATTCTGTAGAAGAAAGCAAAACATAGGAACTGCAGAGGCTTCCAGTCTGCATTGCCCATAATAGCTATCCAAACAACCTGAATGTATAGTGTAGATAAACATCTTTTCAAGGAATACAACATATCAACAGTGATAAGGATATGTGCAAAGCCTTATTTGGGATATAACAAAAAAGGTTTAAAACTACTCCATCCAGTCCATCATACATATTATTCAAGGTACGAGCATACAAGTATATTGCATACACAATTCCAAAAGGATAAATGCCTTTTGTATTTTAACATGTTTGCGCTCTAAAAATGGACAATGAAAAAAAATATGGATGTGGTGAAAACAGTGCTGCAGTCACTTGGCCCAAATCCATTACACAAAATTGATAATCCATCCATCCCAAAATATATGTCGTTATGGGATGCATGCAGGTAAAACTTTCTAAACTTTGACTACATTTGTAGAAAATGTGTGCAACATTTAAATTTCCAAATAAGTTTATATTAAAGTATATTGAACGTTGTATACTAAAAAGTATATTGAACGATGTATACTAATTGTATATTATAAATATTAATATTCTATAATATATACGGTCAAAGTTCTAAAAAGTTGACTTCTCGGGAAGCGAGAATGACATCTATTTTGGGACGGAGGGAGTATTTGTTTTGGACTCAAGTTAGTAGGTTTTTTAACAACTCTGTAGATTAAATATGAGTAATAAAGCATGAAATCCAAACTTAAATGCTCAGAACATATGATTTTAAGCTTCCAAACATGTTTCAAGCTTTCATTTTTTTTTAACAAAAAAGTTTAAAGCTGGTATCTTAAATGGTAGCTTTTCTGACAAGAATAAACATGGGAAACCAGTGGATAGCCAAAATACTAGCCATAGAAGTGAATAACCACTACAATGAGCATGTTAGCAATAGCTCGGATATATTTATGAATTGAGATAAGGAGTACATACAAATGCTGCTGATATCGCCATATTTATGCGCATGTCATTCACTGTTGATCTGGAGAATCTGCATAATAGTTGACCACCCATTAACAGCTTCACACTAGTAGTCTTAACTCATAATAAGAATTCAGTTGTAGATTTCTGTAAACAAATGTTTCTGATAGACCATATACACGTAGAATATCAACAGAAAAACAGGGAAGGCAAATACTCCTACAAAACAGTCAGTAGGTTGCCTACCAGAAATTCTAACCCCATTCCATCATGTTTCCATATGACATAAAGGCTAATTCATATTGATTATAGTGCCCACATTCACAAAGAAAGTCACCAGTTCCTATAAAACTTAAAACATGCTTCACACAATCATACCCACTAAAAATCTGAGTTGAGTTATGAAATGAAGGCCAAGTTAAATTGAGTAAAAAGTACCTTGGACCCCAAGGCACCATTGGTTGATTGTCAGCATACTTGATATCCTTGGATACCTGATAGTGGGAACAACATTGGGTAACAAACGAATAGAATCACCATAAGGGGGTAACAGAATGAAGTAGATAGTTTCACCAGTGCATTTTAGAAAAAGCAACCATATATGCTTGAATCGCATAAGCTCAATGTACTAGGTAAGTAGAGCCAATAACAAGTATGACCCTTCTTGATGATCTATGGTGCCATTTATAACATTGCTTAGCTAGCAACCCCAATTTAGTGTGCACCTTTGTAAGGCTCAATCAATGACCATGATTTATGTTGCATAACTCAGTAAGGCTCATGATTAATACAAGTCCAGAGTGTAATAATTTTTACCTTCTAACTGATGATAAAGGAGCATATAACAAAAACAATGTACGTCTTGCAATTACACAACAGTGTTTTCAACCAAGGAGAATCATGTGCATCCAAGCATGGCAAAGCAACTGACCTGAACAGACCCGTATGTGACTCCCTTCTTGCGATATTGCAGCTGCTGCATCATGACAGTGTCGTAGGCCCTGTCCAACTATTATATAACCCCAACATTTCAACCAATTAGTCCAGTTAGCAAAAGCTAATGCCATGCTAGCCCAGAGAACTCAGAGATGAACACTCTTCACTACCTTAGCAAGGAATTCGTCGTCTCCAGTCTCCTCGGCGTCCTTGCGCTTCTTCTTGTAGGCCATTTTCATGTGATCAAAGCTATCAAGCGGCCTGATGCCCAGAAGCTAACACCCAAAAGAGCACAAAAAAAATCACAACACGAATCGAAAAGGATAGAATCTTTGCCCCCCATTTCACTCAGATTCTACCTCATACGGGTTCTCCTCGTCGCCAAACTCCCCGCTTCCCGCCGCTGCCGCCGCGTCCGCTGCCACGACGACCGCGCCGCGGCGCCGCCTCACGGCTGACGCGACGAGCCTTCACTTCCCGCGGAAAAAAAAGAAGAGGAATTCAGAAATTTCTCCAACCAAAACGTCCTAACAAACTTCCTCCACAAGAAAAACATAGCTGGCCGGCGCAGGAATTACCGCAGCGACTGGGGCACGGGCCGGCCGGCGCGACGAGGGAGCGGGAGGAAGCCGCGGCGCGAGAGGGACGATGCGAGAGCGAATGCAGGCGCCGCCGCAGCGGCGGTCGCGGTTGCCGTCGCTGTCGCTGACGCCATTGGGGGTCTCGAAGCCTAGGGTTTAGCGCAGTCCACGCGACGGCGAGGAGACGAAGCCGGTAGCCATGGCCGGCAAGGGCGAGGTCTATCTGGGTGGATCACCGTGGAAGGTGGCTAAGGCGCCTTGGGCCACAAATAGGCCAATAATGGGCTTTCTTATCTAATAATGCAGGCAAGCGTCGGGACAATAATGGGCTTTTTGAAGCAATAATGGGCCTTTTTATTTAGGAAAATGTCCATATTCCTCCCTCAACTATCACGAAAGTTTACTTTACTTTCAATGCCAAAACCGGATCATCACATCCCAAAACCGGACAAATCTATTCAAACCATGCAAATTACCTCCTTGAGCGGTTTTGAGGGCGGTATTGCTATAGTAACATCGGTTTGCCTTTTCCTTTTTTTTTAAAAAAAAATCCTATTGAATCTTTGAAAAATCATAGTAAATCACGTAAAAATCATATAATGAAAAATCCAAGTTTGTTAGACTCCACATGAGTAGATCTACACACTTAATATATAATATGGTATGCTTTAGTCCAAAAAAAATAACTATAGAAGTTGCAGCTACGAATTATTTCAATAAATTACACAAAAGTATAGATCTAAAGTTACAATAAAAATTTTGTACTGAAGCATACCATATTATATATTCACTGTGTAGACATGCACATGTGGAGTATAAAAAAAATAGATTTTCTATTTTGTGATTTTTTTCTGTGATTTACTATGATTTTTTAAAGATTCAGCCAAATTAATATAAAAGAAAAAGACAAAACCTTAATAGCAAAAACTTTGTACTAAATCATTTCATATTATATATTAAATGTGTAGATCTAATCATGTGGAGTCTAACAAAATTGGAATTTTCATTTTATGATTTTTTCTGTGATTTACTATGATTTTTCAAAGATTCAACCAGAATTATTTTTAAAAAAGGAAAAGGCAAACCATTGTTATTGTAGCAATATCGCCCTCAAAACCGCCGAGGGAGGTAATTTGCATGGTTTGAAAAGTTGAGGGAGGTGATTTGTCCTGGTTTTGACGTTGAGGGAGGAAAAGTGAACTTTCGTGATAGTTAGGGGTGGGAATTCGGACTTTTTCCTTTTATTTATGAAAAAAAAATTGCTTGGTACACCTGAAGAAAATAGATTTCGGGCTTTACCCAACCCACTTCTAAACTCGGGTCATTATTGGGTTTGAAGCCAAAATCTACGCAGCCAAAACTTTGACGCTCACAAACACCATATTTTTTGTGAAGGATTTTTTTTTTGACAAGGAAGCACAAATTCATTGATTAGCAGCAGGACGCTGCTAGAACCATTACAGAGTTAATGGTTACATAACGCAGGGTGTCCGAAGAGGACACACCAACATGAGACGGGTTAGCACGCATACACGCGTGAAAGAAACATCGCCTGATTGTATCGAACTAAAAGCCCGTTTAGCTAATGAGTCTCGCCATCATATTGTTGTCTCTAGATACCACTGCGAATGGTGGAGTCTGACGCATGCATCATAGACTCGATCATCTGGGTTTTGGGCTTTGCTCTCCATTCCGGTGGGTTTGATTTGTCCTCCGAATTGATGAAGTTGGCAAGCTGTTGATTGTCGGTGAAGAAATGTACTCCATCTACTCCCATGCGCGTGAGTAGAACCGTAGCTAACTCCATTGCTGCAGTTTCTGCAGTGAAGATGGACTCCGGTCCCTGCATAGTTGCCTGCAAAAAGAAACTTGTAGGAGGCGTCGTAAGGTGGTTAACAAAGAAGATCCCAATGCCTGCAAAATGTGAGTCCCGTGGCATGGATGCGTCGGTGTAGCATCGTGGACCATGGACCGTCGCCGGTGATCGCTCCAGGAACCTGTCCAACAACAATGCAGAAGAAGCATTCATACCTGTAGCTCGTTCAGAGGGCAATGTCTGTTGAGTTGAGGTGAGTTGTCGGTACTGTACTTGTTGAAGAGGATGAGCTGCGGGGTCAGCCCTCATGTCACTGTTACCTTGGGCTGTATCAATTTGTCATGCGGGCTGTCTCGATGGTGTCGTATGGAGCTGTTGCTGTTGTGACCTGTGGGGAAATTGAGTAGATGGATCTGCTAGAGAATGATTGTTACCTTGTGTTCGGATATCGTGTACCAGGTCCTGTCCATCATTGATGTGGAGATACGTTTGCATGTGTGTCTCAGCCGCTCTATGTACCTGAAAGGATGTCCAAGTTTTTCCTTGGAATCTATTATCATTACGTGCTTTCCATAAGTACCACATAATGAATAA
Source organism: Hyparrhenia diplandra (assembly GCA_015847255.1). Classification (NCBI taxonomy): domain Eukaryota; kingdom Viridiplantae; phylum Streptophyta; class Magnoliopsida; order Poales; family Poaceae; genus Hyparrhenia; species Hyparrhenia diplandra. The sequence goes on along the minus strand of JADLZK010001537.1, from coordinate 319,181 downwards.
GAACCTGAAAAGAGATTGATCTGAAGGGTTTGGGGTTAGCAGCAAAGGTAAAGATAACTGGACACCATCCTCCTGGTGAGTAATGCTATTTGTTAGGATGGGGGGGTTTGTAGATGCCCAAACCTGAGTTGGTAGATGGCATTGAAAGAAGAGATGGTTATCATCTTCTATGGCGCCACAGTAGGTACAATGTTGATCAATATGTTCAGAGAACCTACCTGCTCTTTCCCCCGTAGCCAGGGCTCTCCTAATTAGTCTCCAGGCAAATGTTTTGAGAAGAGGAGGAATGGTTTTAGACTTCCAGATTTTTTGCATAATGTGATTTGCATCATCAGTGATACTTCTGGAGCCCTGAGCAGGAAGAGTATGGTTTTGTTGGGTTGATAGGTAAGAGTAGATGGCTTTGGTTGTACAGATCCCGTTTGCAGCAGGTGTCCATCTAAGGATATCAGGTTGAGTCGAGGGCAACAACTATAATTTGCATTTGCATGCCTCTATTTTCTTGCCCTAACTTTGGCATCACAAATTTTAGAGCCTAACCAATCAGGACATTCACTTTAGATTTGACTATTCTCCCAATTTACCAACATGATTTGTCATCACTGGATGAACCCTTCTCAGAGGAAAAAGTATGGATGATAATAAAAAAAAAATGCCATTACACAAGTCTCCAGGGACATGCCGGACAGCTGAGTTCGCAGGCCGATTTTATAGAAGTTGTTGGAGTAATATCAAGGGTGATGTGTTGATGGCCATAACAGTTGTACAGTTATGCCTTCAATTCAGGCTCCTTAATAGTGCATAAATCACTCTTACCGAGTTACCGGGCGGAGGGAGAGAAGGACTGAGGGGGGCAGGCACCCTCTATGCTTGGTACGTACACTCTTGTATTAATCTAGGATTTGCAAGACCACCTAGATCAGCAACGAATCTCGTCGGCAGACACGTAGAACAACGACTAAATGAGGTTTGAAGAGCTCGAGTTTGGAGTAAAAAGTAGTTTAGATTTATTTTTCGATTGTGTTGGCTGTCTCAATCGACGTGAACAACTCATATATGCATATACAGGAGGTTGGTTTTATTCCATCCGGAATCCACATTGAAAATCACGTTTCCTAGTTTTATGTTCAGACTAAATGACCTAGCCGACCCTAAGGCCTGGCTTAGCCGGTTTTGCTGCTTGCCCCAAAATAGTTGTTAACATAACCCTTTGATTTTAGTTGAGATTGCATGAATCTAATAGTGCTAGCTTTTAGAAATAGCTCACAGTATGATTCGACCCACACGACACTCTAGCATGATATTGGAATGTGTGTATGAATATGCTCTTGATCCTAGCTTTTCTCTTTTTTCTATTAACATATAAAAAAGAGTTAAATGCATGAGAGGCCCATAAACTTGACGTGGGGTGCCACTTAGGTCCCTGAACTGGGAAGATACACATCTGAATACATGAACTTGCTAAACAATGCACTGTAGGTCCATACTTGCCATGTGGCAGGAAAATATGCATACAACCCCCTTAAAAAATATGCCCCTAAACAAATCAGTCCGTGATGGAGAAGACAAAGCTGCTGCTGCTCGTGGCGATGCTAGCGTCGTTGCTCATTGCTGCTGCTGTCCATGTCGTCGTCGTCGCCCACCTCGCCACCACGTAACACACCTCCTGCCGTAAGCACCAACACCTGTTCATGTACAGAATCGACGTCGAGGGAACAGAACACCTAGCGACGCGCACGTCGCTCTGGATCGGACGCCGAGGCTCCCTGTCCTTGCACTTTGCTAACTGCCGTGTCCTGTCGCGTCCGGGCGCTGCGCTCGCCTGCTGTCGCCAAGCTGCTGCGGCCAATGGCCTCGCTGCCCTCCACGACCGAGCGCGAGCGCCCTCTCACTGAGCTGCTGCTTCACTCCTTAATGCCTTTCCACTGTGGCGGTGGCGCGCGGAGGTCGTGGCGTCTGTTTCTTCTTCTGCCACGGCGGCCACTGTCCGGGCATGGTTGCCGCAGATGACGACGATCTTATTTGTAACACTAACTAAAGCATTTGACACTACGACTCTCGAGACGGCCGCCGCCCAGCGTGTCCGTGTCCGAGCCGCCTCCTATCCGGGCGAGCGAAAGCACGCCGGCGGCAAAGCACGCGGGCGACCGCGCCGAGCGCAAGGCACGGCGGCGCACGAAGCTGCGCTTCGTCCGGGTGCCCACAGCCCACGGACTGTTGCACGCCTGGCAGGAGAGCCCCGACCGGAGGCTTAGGCAGGAGCTTGTCCGGTGATGCGTCGACAAGCTCTTCTTTGTCCACGAGGACCACGCGAGCGAGCGAGGGATGCACGCCAGGATGGCCCGCCCTGACGACGACGCTGGAGTGCACGCGACCATGGCAGCACTTCTACACGCCATGCCCGTCATCCACGCTGAGTACCTCTGTGCCTCACCTCGTCTCGAGGCTTTGTGTGCCATCAAATGCCTGCGTAGGGTGCCACAGCCACGATGTAGACGCTAGCCCAAGCCATGTAAAGTTTTGCTATTGACCTCGTCATTTTCTGGCCTGCAGCACGACCAACACCGGCGGCGACGCGGACACCAGCACTCCGGTAGCAACGACGCTAGCATCGCCATGAGCAGCAGCAGCTTTGTCTTCTTAGTCATGGACTGATTTGTTTAGGGGCATATTTTTTAAGGGGGGTGGATGCATATTTTCCTGCCACATGGCAAGTATGGACCTGCAGTGTATTGTTTAGCAAGTTCATGTATTCAGATGTGCATTTTCTAAGTTCAGGGACCTAAGTGGCACCCCATGACAAGTTCATGGGCCTCTCAAGCATTTAACTCTATAAAAAAAGAAAAAAATATAAGAGCTAGCTTATCAGCCGGCCATCGTGGTGCCCTAAGAATAATGAATGCATCGGCCGTTTATTCTAATGGCAATATATGTATATCAGCCATCATTTGGACATCACTTAGAGCTTTAGTTATTTATGACACGTTGATATTATCAAACATCAATTCATGATATATTGATAGTAGATAACTCATTATCTGTTCATCAATTCATCATTATCTGTTCTTTCCTCTCTCAAATGAGGATCGGGCGAAGCACCCACAGGGGCGCCCGAGAAAATCGGATCGACATGCCGCGGCGTCGATGGCGGCGCCCCGCCAGCGGCCACCCAGCCCGCCGGCGGACCTCTCGCAGCGGACTTGGCCGCCTCGAGATCGGGATGGCCGAGGTCGAGATGCCCGTCTCATGCCGTGTGCGCCGAAGTTCGCCCGTCCAAGCCCTTCGCCGGCGCCGGGATCTCCCGGTCGATCCACATGACCATCCGGACCGCCCGTCCTCATCCGAGACCCTCACCGCTTTTCGGCGCCGAGGTCCGGCCGGTGCTCTTTGCAACATCTCCACGCGGGACCACACGCCGCCGCCCCGTCATCGCCGCGCGACTTCGGCCGTCGTCTTCGCTGGAAGAGGGAGACCCTCGAGGAGTACCGGTGGTGCACCGAGCGCCGCCTTGGCCCGGGGCAAGGCCGGCAGCCCCGTACTCATCGTCAACGACGGAGGCGATGCCATGCTGCTCATCCACGAGGGTGAGGAGTACGAGAAGATCGGCAAGATCCCCGACCCCAACTTCCTGGGCGTTCGCGGGGAGCTTCGCCTACTTCGACATCTCGGCGAAACTGATCACATACCTGACTGAAATCTCATGTTTGGTTTTGGAAATTGATGACACACTTGTGGACTAATCCTTGCTCTAAGTGTATGACTTGAGATAGGATTAGAAGGATGACAAGGAGCATGATGATCATGAACATGGACGATGATGGTGGACATGATGGATCGTCAAGCTCGGTGATCGGCTTGAGAGGAACCCGGGAGATCAAGGCAAAGGTATCTTGATAGGGTTTTTCTTTCGGTGATCAAGACACGATAGAGCGTGTGATCAACATTATAGGATAGATAGCCGACTATCAAGAGGGGATGCCGCGACAATCCTTTGGTGAAGTGCTTCTAGGTCCAATTGACTTGCATATTGCATTTAGGACATGAGAGCACTAACTTCGATCTTGCCTAACTTATCGTCGAGCTAACATGCATGATAACGTGGTCATCTTGGACGTGTTGGCAACCCATGGCAAGAGGCAAAGCAAGGTTGAAGCAAAGAGCAAAGAAAAAAATGAAGATGCAGCTGTCACAGGGCGACCGGACGCACGAGGAAGCGACCGGACGCACTGACCGGTGGCTCCGGTCGGTGAGTCCGATCAAAATAACGAGAGCCCCGCAGCCGATTTTGACCGGGCGCAGGGGCCGGAAGTCGGACCGGATGCTTCCGGTGCCCGACCGAACCTGCGGCCCGGACGCTGAGGAGGGCGCCCGGTACCGTGGCCCGTCCCTTGTCGGTAGCGGCCGGAAGCGATGGCCGGACCAGCGGCCGGACTCGGCGCGGTGAGTCCGGTCGGTGCGTCCCGATCACCCCGCTGCAGAGCCCAATTTGAAGACCAACGGCTCTATCTCGTGAGTGGGGCTATATATATTGGATTGGCCGGTTCCTAGCCCCCTCTCTTGCACATTTGAAGCTTCCAACTTGCTATTGAGCTTGTGAGACTCCTCTCCACTCATCTCCCCATCTCTAACTCGGATTCTTGGTGAGATTGAGAGTGATAGAAGTGCATTGCATCATCGGTTGCATCTAGAGGCACTTCATCCTTGGAGAAGCCGCGGGATTCTTGTTTTCTTGGGAATTTGCCCGGTTCCCTAGCGGCTTGGAGCAAGAGGCGGTGTTGAGCTCGAGTGGAGCTTGTTCGAGGCCACACCGGTGGTGATTGTGAGGGGTCGTTCCTTACCCCGCGGGAGATTCGCGAAAGGAGCACTAGTGGATTGCTCGTGGCTTGTTGGACCCTCTCTTGTGATCGTTTGCTTGAGCTCCCATAGGGTATTTGGCACCGACCATTAAGCTTAACATACGTCAAGTGAGTGTGTCGCCACAACGGGGACTTAGCGTGCCGGTAAGCACGTGAACCTCGGTGAAAAATCATCGTGTCTTGTGTGCTAGCTCGTTGGAGATTTCTTGTACACGGTGATTGGCTTCAACCTCGACACTACACCGGTGGTATTGTATCCTAAGCACTCCTTCGCATTACTTTGGTAGTATATCTTGTTAGGGTGCTTAGCTTGAGTAGCTTGTTAGCCTTGTTAGCTCCTAGTGGTAGAATAGTTAGTATATCTTGTCCACCTAGGAGTAACTTAGCAACCTAGCCTTTGCTTGTGTTTAGAGATATTAGAATTGCTAGAATTGCTAGGAGGCTTGCGTAATTAGCTTGAAGCTTTTGCTTATTCGCTACGTCATCTTATTTACTAACCGCTTTGCTTAGTGTTGTTTGTAGAATTTTTAATAGGCTATTCACCCCCCTAGCCATTAGCACCTTTCACTGACGGGCCCGCTGGGGCAGTCCATCGCCTCCACCGCCGCCTCCGTCAATGCGTGGTCGGGCACGGCCTGCCTCATGCCCCTGCTCGGCGCCTTCCTCGCCGGCGCATACCCGGGACGATACCGATCCGTCCACCGTCGCCGCACACTCTCGTCCCGATGGGTGGACACGGATCTCGACTTCCCATCGTGGTCCGCGGGGTGGCGGGCGCGGCGGGAGGCGCGTCTGCGCGACCTCGGCGATCTCGGCGGTGTCGCAAACCAGCGGGACCTTGCGACTTCCGGTGGCGCGCACTCACCCGACAGGGGACTTCATGGCGGCGCAGACTCGCGATTTCGGTGGCGGGCACACCTGGACTCCCTAGCCACCGCGAATTCCAGGCGGTGCACGAGTCGTGGTGGTGCGATCCTCTCCCCTCGGTGCAGCCCCCTCACGCCGGCGGCATATCCGATGTCGGCGGCAGCGCTCGCGCATAAGCTGCAGGTGGGGTGCCCAAGGTGAAGGTCGAAGAGGAGAGGATGGGGTCGCAGATCCAGTGGCGACATCCCATCTTCGTCGACACGACGACAACGGCGGCCGTTGCTCACACATTCTAACAGTGAGAAACGATCTCTCTTTCGTCGGGGGATAGGTGCTTCTCCAATGGCGACCATTCGTCGTCGCGATGCACCATGGCGACCCGGCATCACATTGAGTCGGCGGCATATCTATTGCCCCGCGGTGGGGATGTTTAAGGCGACCTCACTTTGCCTTCTCGTCGAGCCTTGGCGAGGTGGGGTGTCCATGGATCTCAATTCTTTGACGCTATGGATGCCAGTTGATCTTTAGTACACATATCTTCATGTACTAAAGTTTTCTTTTTTTGTTCTTAGATTACGTATTAAGTTTGGTCGTTGTGTGGTCACGCCAGAGGCTTTGGTCGTGTAAGCGTTACGTAGAGGCCGGAATGTAATTCCATTATCTAAAAAAAAGTAGATAACTCATTTTACTTTGTCAATCTTTATTCTTCCAAATTTACCTCGGCAGGCAATGTGGCTTCTTCCTTATTGTCCATATATCAACTCAGACGAGTAATTTCAGTAGCACCATAGACAGATCCTATAACGCTTCAGATAAAAGTTCATGCCATCTCTTAGGATTACCCTAAATCTTCTTGATGAGCTAAATGTTATGACTCGAGCTGACCAATTGGCCTGAGCATAGTTCAAAGTGGAGTTGAGCAATTTGATCTTGTATAATTCAGAAAACTCAAACTTCTTTTAAGGCAAAATGGTCGACTTGGTCCCTCAACTTTTGGCCGCGGGTCGCTTTGGTCCTCCAACTATCAAATAGTCCAATTTGGTCCTCGAACTCCCGTTTTAGGTGTCAATTTCGTCCTCATGCTGAGTTGGCTCTCCACATCAGCACTCCACGTCACCTAGGTGAGGTCAAAAGACCAAAATACCCCCATCCCTCAGCTACTTTCTCTTCCTCACTCACGCTTCTCGGGCGCACAGTGCCTCCCGGCCGGCCGGCCAGCCGCCCCGCACCTCCCCAGCGCCCGTGCACGTAGACGTAGGTGACCAACGTGAGGCCTATAGCGCGATGAAGCACTGGACGTCAGTTCATCACTCTACACGCACGACAAAAAAAGAGCAAAACAAAATCAGCATGACAAATAAACACACGTTCGCCCGATCGGCAGGTGATAATAAACCAATGCAATGTAATGCGTGTGTAAATAAGTAGCTAGAGATGGAGGTCGTGCGTCACGACATCTAATTACGGGAGGCCGCACTTGGCGGGCGGTCGTTGATGATGCCGAACGTCCCGCGCGCGCGATCCACGGACATGGCCCCAGCCGCGAGGCGGCACTACGGCCCCGCCCGGCAGCGAGGCGGCGGCTGCGAGCTTACGCCGCCGGCCGGCCGTCGTCGCCGTCATCGCCATTATTGATTCCAAGCGATGCACCCGACCGTGTGTGTGTGTCCGTGTATGTGCGCTATCGGGCGTGATTTATAGGCGTTTGTGGGTGACTACGGCCTAGATGGAGAGAGACGGCGGCAATTCTCGCGTTGCTCACCTACGCCTACGCACACGGCGCGGCCGAAGTGGCGGGCGGGCCAGAGACCAGGGAGCGAGGGGCGGCGGGATGGATGGACGGGCGACGGGTGGGATAGGGGGATGCGGCGAAGGGGAGGGGATGGGCCGGTGGGAGGCGCATGCGTCCCAAGAAGATTCATGAGGGGAAGAGAAAGGAGTTGAGGGATGAGGGTATTGTGGTCTTTGACCTCGCCTAGGTGACGTGGAGTGCTGATGTGGAGAGCCAACTCAGCAGGAGGACAAAATTGACTCCTAAAACGGGAGTTCGAGGACCAAATTGGACTATTTGAGAGTTGAAGGACCAAAGTGACCCACAACCAAGAGTTGAAGGACCAAGTTGACCATTTTGCCTTCTTTTAACATACAAGATGTTTCTTGAGGAATGGTGACCATGAATTCAACCATGTTTTGAGCATCATTCTTCAAATGCCTTCAATCCACTTTGTAATGTAATCTGTAGCAAAGCTTTGTCCCTTCAAAAAATGGGGTTAAATTTAGCCATTAAAACTTAGTCTCCATCCTCAGAGGTCACAATTTGATGATAATAGGATGCACCATTGCAGCAAGCACGAGCTAAATAGCTAAATCGTTGGTATTCCTTACAACCTTTTTAGTATCGAATATAATCAGCAATAATGGTGGGGCCACTAAAGTCTGACTCACTGCAATGACCACTTTATTTTCAAAGCGGATTGATGCGTTCGCTTGATCACCATCCAAGCGTTTAAGCAACAAATCTTTCGCGGTTCAACAATAAAGCTCATCATTGATCAAAGCATACTTAGATGCAATTTACCGAACATTTGGATCATGGTTTTCATGTAAAGAGCAACGAATAGAGTTTCCACGAACAACCAGACTACGCAAAGCAGACTGTGCTTACACGTAGTGACCTACCAAGTAACAGCACAAGAAATGCACAAATCAATCACAAAAATATAATGTGTCCACCTACTTCCCCAAGGTGATTAAATCCAAAAACTAAATTAAACCTAAATAAAACACATAATGAATAAAAGCTGCATCAAAGTCATTGGTGGAAGAATAATTTATAAGACTACAGAACACTTTAAAATATTCAAAAAAAAAAAAAAAAAAGGAAAAAAAAAGAGGAACAATGGGTATCTCATTTGCTAATTTCTGGACAAGCTAGTTAGCTAGATATCACCATTTGGTCACATGCCCGAAGGGCCTGGTGCGCATAGTATCTTACATCTACATCTGGGTCCTCACTGAGCTCAACTAGGCATGGTTTCACCGCCTTCTCCACAACCTGCAAATATGCATTGAATTGGGTAGGTGAAAAACCAAATATTGATAAAAATAGGATCACTACAACAGAGTTTGATAACTACAACTTACAGATTGATCAAGGATTGGTACAAGTGATTGCAGGACTTTAGCAACATTGAATTTCATGTTCGGAACCCTAGCAATTGAAGATGACAACAGTGAGACTTTGCGGAAAGTATGCCTTAACATGTGTTATTTGGACTCACCTGTCCTTTGAAGAAGCAATGACAACAGGGAGCAACTGTTGGCATGTGATATCAGGACCCATGACAGGAGCTAGCAAAGAAATGGCTTGTAAAGTAGTCATCCGATACAAATAATGTGGGTTGTTTATCTTCTCCAAAACCTAGAATACAAAAGAGATTAGACAATATAAAGCTTTTCAATCTATCTGCTGATATAATTAATTAATCATAAATAATATTTATTCCAATGCCCACTTATTTTGGGGTATACAAGGTATAATCTGATGTCATAACAACTTGGTCTATTCATTGTATCAGTTTAGACTCTGAAACTGAGAGGCATTCAGTGAAATATTATTGTGCAGACCACCTAGCTCACCGTAGGCACCAGGTGCCAAACAACCATGGCCCATCTAAGCGACCAACTTAGGTGCTTAGACAATACAGAATAGGTGACATCCTTATAGTGTGTGCCTAGCACTTCTGTAACACTTCTTTCCTAGATTCTTTATGAGCACACAAAAGAATGGGAAGGGGCGCAAAGAAGACTCCTTTGTTGCCCTCGCATAAGATGGTGTGCATGGTTTTTGTGCATAAGCTTAAATATAGGTTAGTAACCACAGGACTCATCTCTTTGCTTCAAATCAAGGTTTTAAGCTTAAGAATCAAATAAGCAATTTATCATAATAAATGCTATTACATTTTTAACAGTACCAAGGCTAACCTGAGGAATTATATGCTGCATCGCCCACTCAGGGCCAAATTCCTCTGCCAAACGCTTTAAATTGTTGGCAGCAGCATCTCTGATTGAGAAAACCTGAAGCCAAATGTTTAGTATTTTGAGTCATCATTACATCACATAGAATCAATCAAGAATTCAGCTTAATAGACTAAAAAGACCAACAGAACTCATACAATAATGGTTGGTGAAATTAGCTATGCACCTTATCTTCCAACCACTGCATGCAAAGTGCCCCCAACTTGTCATCAAAAAAACCCACACCTAACTGGCTGGCCAACAAAGGTATGTACTCAATTATGGCAAGCCGAACTCTCCAGTGCCTATCTTCAGCGAGCTCTACAATGGCTGGTAGAAGTGATTGCGACAGCAAGTCAATTCCAATAACCTGTAAAAATACAGGAGAGAACTTACAAGTGCATCATTGAATGAAATGAATGATGCCAGGCAGTTTGAGCACAAGTTAAAAAACTATTCTTGTTCAGTTAAAGCAAGTCAACCTTACTGGTTTCTTAGTTTATTTCCTACAATGTCAGCTGCATATATAGTCCCAAAGAGAAATCTAGCTTTATCCATTCTTCACGGTTTAGCACAAGGGCGAACAGTTATCATTGACCAAGAAAGTATAATGCTGCTCAAAAATCAAGGCTCAATTCAAAAGCATGGGATCTTCAACACAAACATTGGGATTTTATTAACAACACATTTATAACAAATAGTAGGAATAGCGTAAACGAACTAAGTTCCAAACTTGAGCTCATATTATATACATGTCACAATAGAAAAGACATAGAACTAGAGGTGTTATAAACACTAGCTTACACAACAGCGAACCAACATAGGATAGCCAAATGACAGGGCTTGAAGTGGATAAAGGTATTGGAAGAGAAAATAATCTATATAATAGGAATATAAGATGAATGGATGATAGAACATTTGGGTTGAGAATAGACTACTTCTTGGTCTTTCACGATTGATAACTGACATATTGCTATCCCTTTGGTAGGAACAACGTCACTATATTCGAAGAAATAATCTGCAATTTTAAGGTACTATTCTAAAAAAACAGAATATAAGTAAACAGGTAAAATATACAAAACTAATTATTAGTCTTACATTCCAACTAAATGGTGCACAAATGAAATTGGGGAACAGGTAGTGTCTCAAGTACACAACCAAATTATCAACAAAAATTTTAAAGTGCTACTATTGTGGACCAAGCAGGAAAAACTGCATTTATAGATTAAACTACATAGCTTGACAGGGTAGCCAGGCACTGACCTGGTTAACTTGATCAAGTTTGCTTATAATGTTGAGTCGAACATCAGGGAACTCATCCTTCAGCAAAGAAAGAAAAATGGGAAGAAGTTGTTCAATAGTGGCATCCTACAAAAGGTCAAAACTGGAACAGTCAGTATAATTAGATCAGCATTTAGCAGTTGACAAAGTAGCAATAATGATTAGCAGTAATGTTGTACGTTAACAAAGACAACAAATATTTAACAGTACTACCAGAAGAAATATCCTCATGAAATGACATGATCTATCTAATATTCAAATCAACAGCACAGAAGGATGTGGAATCGAAAAAAAAGAAAAGCAACACAAAAAAAATCACAAAAGCATAAACTTCTAAAAGAACAAACATATGTCTATCTCAATGAAGTGAACTGATAGATTGAGGACACATATGGATCAGATATAGAAGAATAAGAAATTCCAAATAACCTATCTAAAATTCAGCATGAACTCAAGATTAGTAACGCAGATCATTATGCAGCTGGGGGCACATATCTTGTTATGTTCCTTCCAGATAAGGATATAAACTAACTTAAAGCTATCAACAGAACAAATGAGAATTTATATACTACTGATAACTGAAGTGTAATTTTACATCAAACTGACACATTGCATTCACTGATAGAGCTCATACCTTTCCCAATACAGGAGCCATTCCCATAATAACTGATGCCAAAGCTGAACGAACATGCTGAGATGAATCTGATGATAATTCCTATGGGTACAACAGGCACAAGTTAACCACTGAATATTGGTGCAGCGCTCAACTAGTGTTTTTGCGACGCTTAAACACACCTTGACACATGGAAGAATATGTTCGATTGCAATTTCCGGGTTTAATAGTTTGCAGAATTTTGTAACTTTCCCAGCAGCTGCAATCCGCACTTCAGCCTCATTGTCACACAGGAGGCGAACATATGCTGACACCAGATCACCCCTATTAAAAAAGGCAATGGTCTCAATAGTAAATGAGTCATGGTATTAAGTTGATTCATCTTTCCATGTATAAAGCAAATGCCAAAGCACCATTTTTAACATAAAGAAAAAATTGAACACCTTGTGGGCTCAGTACCAACAGCTTCACATAGCTCATACAGTTGATTTGCCACCATATAGCGCACACGCCAAGATTTATCCTGACAGATGTTAAGAAAGTATAAGAAATTGAAACGACATATGTAGTGTGCTGAAACTTAATTGTATCAAATTATTGTCTAGTGACAGAACTTAGGTAATCTTATACTCTAGTAATTTTACTAGAATTAGTATTGACAACTTTATCTTTTCTCTCAACATCTATGAAGCCACCAAAGGTGTGTAAGATATACCTGAGAGAAATTCACAATAACTGGGACAATATGTGCTGCACAATCTTGGGGCTCCAACAACTTCCCAAGAGCAGCACAACCCTCAACTGCCAATAGTCGCACTGAATCTTGGTCTGAATTAAGAAGACAAACAGTTTCTTCTTAGCTGATGTAACATATGGTTTGATTGTTAACTAATTTCTGATAATAGACGCCTTGTAACATTCAAGGATATCAAGATTTATCTTCAAGGAAATAAACAAAATGGTTTCATACAGAATTTTAATATAAAGCAGAGTTTTAGCTCAAGTATTTTCAAACCTCGAGGATTGATGATTTATTATAATTAAACAGCGTGACTACTTACAGGTCTGTAATAATAGTAAGTTCAAGTGAAAAGGCACAAAATGGGCATTCACAACATAAATACTCAAATCATAAAAAAAAAATTGTGTGAATTACTTAAATCATCAATAATGAGAGAAGGAGAAAGCAGAGGTGGATCAGATGGCCAATGGCTGATTGGGACTAAATGTCGATCAGGTGGACCACAGGATAAAGCCATGATTTCTGGTCGTCCAATTAATCGCGATTAGTCGTCCTGGTCGGTCAGAGGGGTTCGATTAGGTGGTCCGACCCGACCAGCTCGTCCGATTAGTCAACGACTAATCACGATTAGTCATCCGACCAGGTCATTCGGATGACCAGTTTCCTATTTTGCTTGATTGGCATGTGGGCTGCTGGGCTTGCTGCTTCCTTTATGTGTATAATATAGTATATAGAGAGAGCTATATATATAGTATCTTTAGAGTACATATATACCCTAAAACACTAATGCAGTCTTGATGCTCCTTTATTGTGTACAATATAGTATATAGAGAGAGCTATATATATAGTATATTTAGAGTATATACTCTAAAACACCCTGGACGACCAGAGGACGACCAGGCTCGACCAGGGCCGATTAATCACCTGGTCGGTCCCTGGTTGGTCCCTGGTCGACCAGAAATCATGGGGAGAAAGCAGCAGCAGTTGTTCCTGCTTGGGATGCACGCTAGGAGGTATCCCAACGTAAGATACCATTGAAAAAACATAATACCAACTAGCACTGAAGATAAATAAAACTGTAAAATAGCACTTTAAGATACCATTTTAAAACCATAGCAACTAGAAGTAGCACTCTGTTACATTTTCCATCCAGCTCCGTTAACAAGGGCCAAGAAACCCCTACCCATTACCAACCTGTTGACACAGAAATGGCTGGCGACCACCACTTTGCACCATCGTCCTATTGTTCTTCTCCCCTTCACCGCCGCCACAAAAGAGCACAGCTATGGCTGCCTCTCCACCGCCACACGGCCAGGGAGCAAGACTATGGACACAACCATAGCCATGCAGCACTGGTCAGACTGCATACGCAGCCGCCGCAGATCTGTCTCATCTCCCCACTTGCAGCCTCAGAGGCCCATGCTGTTCGCCGGCCATTGCAGTTCCACCAGCTTCAGGCGGGGTAGGTGGCGCGGCCGGGGGAGAGGGGAGGTGGTATGGCCGCAAGCGGGAGAGGGGCATCGGCCGCTGGCGGGGCAGGCAAGAGTGGCTAAGTCAACCAGGGGGAGGGGAGAGAGGGGGCGTCCATGTTTTCAAGTCATCTAGTCGATCCTAGTCACCATGGTACCGACCAGGCGACAAGTAGTGATTAGTTGTCGACCAGGGCGACTAGTCATCCCATATATATCTGGAGTATTGTACCAAATATATACTAACATATTATATGTTCTAGACTACAAATCAAGCATGAAGATGACTCTAGGGTGGTGGCTGCATGTGAGATTGCAAATTGGGCTGAAAACATGAGCACAAGTGGCCTAAGCCATCCTAAATCCAGCCCATGTCCTAAGCTACCCAGCAATTCAATTCTGTTTCTGGTCGTCCCACCCCTAGTCGCCTGACTAATTGTGGTTAGTCAGCGATTCATCAGACAACCAGAAAACTAATCAACCTAATCAAGTTGTAGCCATTGATCGGACTAGGGCGACTAATCACGATTGATCGGATGACTTGATAACACTGGACGACTAATCACGCATTGATCGGACGACTTGATAACACTGGATCATGTGGCTGCAGGGAGGGGGGGATGTTGGCCGCTGCCATGGGAGGCGTAAGTGCTGAGGTGAGATCGAGAATAAGGTGAGCAAAGGGTAGAAATGCCATCTCAAGCCTGGTTATGTTCTGTACAAGAAAAATACATTTTCGTGAAACATATGATGGAATGCAAAATCTTTCTGTGGTATATTTTCCAGTGAAAGATTCTTTCGGTAGTATTTTTTGATTCTTGCAATTTTTCGGTGCTACAGAAGCGATATTCTGAATACAATTCAGCTTACAGGTTACAAGGCAACAAAAACCCTCTATATTATGATATCTATTTTTTTGACCGAATATATTATGATCTCTATTTGAGCTTGATGAAAATGGGAGGGCCATGAATAAGATAATAAGTACATAGGAAAAATTTTGCATAGCTAAGCAGGCTACAATAGCAGTGATATTTGTATTAAAAACTGATAATTGTAATAACAGATTGCGGTAGCCAACAGGCAAAAACAGATCCTCGGCTGTGCATCATGTCTATTTTGTACAGAAAAACATATTGTTAAAGATTATTAAAGGTTATACAGTGGGGATCTAAACATAATATGTTATGCAATAAACGTCAATTAATTCTTGTGAAATTAGTAAAACAAGAAAAGTAACTAAAGTCAAAATGCAGGTGCAAAGCATGGAAGTAATCCAGTAGTAAATTTTAACAATATGTTGAGAACAAAATTAAATAATAAAACGAAGATGTAGTCGCATGCGCACGGAACTAAAGTAAATCATCCACAAAACAAAAAGAGATAACTTAATAAGACAGTGGTAAAAATTCTGTAGGATGTACCATCTTGAGTTAGATCATCAAATATTGACATGATTTCCGTCTTCAAATGACTTTGTTCAACTGTTGCAGCATACTTTCCGAGATTGGATGCAGCAGCTCTTCGCACCATAGGCATGTCGCCTTGGCATAATTGGCCATACATTGTCCTCAGTTCTGCCTTCAGTTGTTCAGGTGCACTAGGATAGGCAATATGAAAAAGACCACATGACGAAACTCGAGCTGTGAACCACTTTCGCCTGCTGCCAACCTCTGAATTGATGAAGTATGTCCAGTTAATTGCTAAAAGATATAGAAAGGTGTAGAACATAATTGTGCTTCCCACATACACAAGTGCTTTGTGTCTGTTATATAATTTTGAATGAAGTGCCCTCATTAATTTAATTAAATCCATAACACAGAACTTAAGAACAAAGAATAGCTTATTAAATATGTAGAAAACTAGTTCACTAGAAATCAAAATATTAGTTGTTCATTTACTAATGTAATAAGCTAAATGATTATTATTGTAAACCATACTCCCAGTACTATGAAACAATAAATATATTTTTTTATGACACTTAGGTAGCGTCATGATTGTATGATGGGCATAGGCAAATTGTATTAGAAGCTAGTAAAATGGAGAACAAACAGATTTTCAAAATAAAAACACAATAGTCTAGATAATCATGTGGAACTTGTTAAATGAGAATGTAGAGTTATAAATTCATGACAAAATTCAACAAGCTTCTGCATAGTGTTATGAAGCACCGGTAATGATTATAGAAGCTAATGTTTATTTCTAATAAGAAAGATTTTATGTATAGCTACAGTTTTGGCCTAAATTGGTGTGAATACTTCTTTTTCTGTCAGAGTGAATAAGAATAAGAAAAGATCAAAACCTATCACAATAAAAGTAGCACCCATACCTTTACGACAGGGGCAAACCAATCCACAACATCAGTTTCCTTCATCTGTGCTCCTATCCGACAAAGCGATTCCACAGACTTGTCTCTGACGCAGGTTTCCTCCACAGTACATAGTGTTTCCAGTGGTGGAAGCAAAACGTGTGCATGCTCTACACCTCCAACATAAGGAATAAAAAAACCCAACTCTTCCGCCATTGCAAGAAGCACCTCATCTTCATCGCCGTTGTTTTCACTAAGGAATGGAATCAGCTCTTTCCTTGTTCTTTCTTCACCCAATGCCCGGGCAATTGTAGAAAGCTTTCTGATGGAGTTCAGGCGCAACTGAATATCTTCATTTTTCAGTTCATCAATCAGTACAGCAATCGGGTACAGAGGTTCATCAATCATAGCCATTATTATTATGTTTGGCTAGAACCTTTTCCAGCTGAAAAATAGACCAAAAGGAATAAAAAATAAGTTCGCGGCCTTAAAACTGAACACAATATTTTGAAAGCCAAAATCTTATCAACCAATGTCTGTCTACAGGACGCCAAATTAGGTCAACAACTTTTCAGCTCCTAACAGAGACGGACCCATCCGATAATTTTTTCAAAAAGGTTCGAAGTTAGGAGGCATCTAATAGCCAAATAGCTTTAGGTTAGGGTTTGTGTGCTCGTGTTCGCACAGCAGGAAGGGAAGAGATGGGAATACCTGGTGGGTGCTCGTCGCCGGCGAAGAGACCGACGAAAACCTCGGCACCTGGCGTAGGGCGGCGCCGGCGCCGGCGGCCCACCAGTCGTCGCAGAGCGAGGGGAAAGAGACACCAATCGTCGGAGTCTCGGGAACGGAAGGCGATGCGGCGAGGGACTGAGGGAGGGGGCGAGACAGACAGAGGGAAGAGGCTTTTTTCATACATGCCATTATAAAAGTTCATATTTCAATAGCGGAAAAGTTGACGGTCACCACCATTGCTTCGAACTTTTTGCCATCCATCATTTTTCCACCGTCGGATGTGGCCTAACGGTGTCAAATGCGGGTGTGAAAAGACAAAATACCCTCATGCATAAATATGCTATTAAATTTTTTTTTTAGCATCTTAGCGACTTTAAATGAAAAAACTCAAAACTAGAAAGTTGTAGATCTTCTTTGAGATCTACAACGATGTAAAAACTATCTTCATTTAATTCCGCAAAGAAAGATATAATTTTTCCTATAATTTTTCTATACATATTAATCATAGGAAAAATTATATCTTTTTGTGCTTAAATTAAATGAAGATAGTTTTTATATGAAAAACCGTAGATCTCAACGAGATCTATAACTTTCTAGTTTTGAGTTTTTTCATTTAAAGTCGTTAAGATACTAAAAAAAAATTTCATAGCATATTTATACATAAGGGTATTTTTGACTTTTCACACCGCAGCTTGACAATCGTTAGGGCCAAATCGACGGGCAAAGGGCATGGACGGCAAAAGTTCTGAGCGATGGCAATGGTGACCATCCCAACTTTTCAAAGGCTTTTTTATAATGGCATGTATGGAAAAGCCTCCAGAGGGAACGGAGGGGAATGCGAGGACGGCCGGCGGGTTGTTCGGGCCGGGGAGAGCGAACAACGGGCCTTCTCCTGGGCCGTTCGTTTCAATTTCTTTTTTTAATTTGTTTCTCTCTTTCTCTTTTATTTACTCTTTTTTTCTTTAAATAAATAAAAGTTCTAATATCAAGAAACCGATTTCCATCTAAATTGTACCCACGCTTTGAGTAACTCCAAATCTCAAAACCAAACCTGTACGACGCTTTGCAAAGATGAAAGATACGCAAAACACTCGCGCCACCTTCTCACAAAAAAAAAAATACAATTTTTGCATCTCGAGGAGTTATACAGTTCAAATATTGATTCAAATTATATTAAAAATAATAACACTCATGAAATAATACAAATTATCATTGAATTACTTATAGAATATATTTTCATAATAAATTTATTGAAAAATATGGATGTTAATATTATTCTCTATGAACTTGGTCAAAGTTGAGCTAGGTTGATCGACATGCTTCCTATAATTGCATTCTTGTATAGATGAAGGGAGTATTTGTATTCGATTTCATATCTATCCTCACCATGGTCCTATATAATGACTAGTACAAAATTAATTTTAAATAGCAAAAGTAATTATGTATATTTATTAGAACATTGTAATGTGCATATCTTTGTATTAGAAGATAGAAGAGTTTACAATACAAGAATGTCGTTCCCGCCATTAGTTTCGCAAAGTGCTACATTTTGAGCTCTTGACTCCTAGGACGTGGCCGAGGGCCGAGGCTGAGCAAAACATTGTAGATTAGCATACGAAAAATTTTAAAATATTTTATTAAGGTTTATCTATTTTTATATTAAATAAAGGAACCATTTTCACTAAAGTGTAGATCAATTTCACAAACTTGGAATGATTTTATTTTAAGTCTTTACAATTCTTAAAATAAAAATAATGTTCTCTTTGTGACAATTTCACATACTTGGAACAATGACTCCCATAAAACAACAGACAAGTCTGGAAAGGGAAGATGGGGGTTTGTGATTAAAGGACTGCAATGAAGATGTTTTACAAGCTGGAGCTGGTAGTTTGAGCAGCCTGACATGCTTTTAAGCTTGATTTCTTGCCTTCATGACTGGCATGAGTGGAATAAAGCAGCTGGGAATTCATAAGATTTGTTGCAGAAAAAGAATGCATCTTGATAAAAAAAAAAACATTGAGGGAGATGGTTTCAGGCTAGCACATTATGGAGGACTTATCTTTCTTTTTTTTTTGACAGGATAGAGGACTTATCTTTGAACCCAAGACTTTGATGATATGTTCTAGTTTCTCTATAACTTCTACACGTGATTGGTTATCTTTGAACCCAAGACTTTGATGATATGTTCTAGTTTCTCTACAGCTTCTACACGTAATTGGTCATAACTGTGCAAACTGTATGATAACCGAAATTGGTCATAACTCACCTAAGCAGCATTTCTCTCTAGAAAAACGGCCAGACTAGAGGCAAGCTGGCTCCAAAAAACAGAATCTACGTAGCCAAGTGACTTGGGCGTCTGGTTAATTCAATCCAGGGTTAGCTAGCATCCTAAACCTTCCATTACAACATTATATACCCCTCGCCATTTATTGGATGGGACTGTTTGGATCTTTAGCCCATGGGCTAATTTAAGGGTGAAAGTTTTGTCTTTCATTTAGCCCTCTAAACTTTAGCCTATTGATGAAGTGTTAGGATTCATGGGTTAATTCAAGGCTAAAAAGTTGAGAGAGAGAGTAGAGAGGGAGGGGGGGCTGCATTTTTAGAACCACACAATACAACACAATACAACGCAAACGTCCGTAGATGCACGCACACTCACCCCAATGAACACACGTATATACCCCTATAAGCACCTTCGATGGACTAAGCCGGGTAGATCTAGAGATTCCTAAAATCATCACAGGCGCCTCGTTGTCGACGGAAACGTCGCTTACCACTTAAAGCATAACATGGTGTTTAATGTTTCAATCCTAAAATAAATGTGTGCTCGCATTTAAATCCCAAAATAAATCCATGAAAATGCGAGCACCTATTGACTTCAACCCAGGTGGACATGTTCCACCACAAGGGACCTAACCAACTAATCTATTGGTCCCTACAGAAAATTAGTCCGATTAGCACCTCTTAGAGATGCTAATCTTTTAGGGGATGCTTTTTCACTTTAGCCCCACTTAGAGCATCTGCAAGAGAAGACTAATAGCACCCCCTAAAACTGATATTTGCATGGTTACCAGCAATTCACAGGTCTAACAACTCACTAAACCTACCCGTAAGTTTTACTCGCTCCAAAAAAAAAATAAAAAAGATAACGCTCCTCATTTTTGCAAAAGGAAGACACACCCCCAATCAACACGCAAACGCTGCTAGCCACGGACTCCAGGCTGAAAAGAGGCCTCAATAAAAAAAAAAATTGAGCGTTAATATTTTATTAGAGAGCTCTTGAAGTTGCTCTTAGCCCCTCTAGTTTGGCTCCTTTAGAAATAATAAAATGAACTAAAGGAGTGGGTACAAATTACCACCCATGATCAAACATGCCCCTGATATACTATCTGATCTCTGCAATCTGAATTCGTGGGATATGGAAACATTTGGTCTGCCTGCTCTGACATTGTCTTCCCTTCTCATTATGCTTAAGCCTGTACGCCTATACTAATGGTGGTTCCACACTGCTGCGACCGCTAGTGGCCCGTGTATATAGTATACTACTACACATTGATTTGGCAGTTGTGCCTGCTGCTGCATGCATGTACTGTATATTATTTCCTCGTGATATATTGTGGAGAGAATTAGGTATATGGCCCTCAAAACTAAATGCTGGTTTTAACTATATTGTGCGGTCCACCCGGCCAATGTCTTCAATTTCAACGAGATAAGAAGCATGGTAGAACTAAAGAGTTATTAATTGGATCTGCTTTTAACTTGAGTCCTAGACCGTGGTGGTATCTATCTATTAAAACTAAATGCTGGTTAGCAACTACATACGCCTCGTTGTCGACAGACGTGTCATTTATCACATAAACAATAATAGTGACATTAAATCCTGAAATAAATCTAGAAAAAAAAATGAGCATCCATGTTAAGTCGGGGGCTTAAACATTGTTAGAAGTTAACACGCCACTAAGCATAAACTTGTTTAGATAAATTTTTACTCGTTCATATTTGCTAACCATTAGCAAGATGGGTCCAAATAGAAGCTAAACTTTTTTTTTTTTGACAAAGGAATAGTAGAAGCTAAACTTAGCACGGCAAGCACTAGCAGTCGCATTTTTTTGTCGGTTATTTATTTAGTAATTGTAGGCGACAGATAGTGTTTGACGAAAAGGCATTTGTTCATGTCCAGTCATTCCGTCAAATCTCAATAATGGCTTAGCTAGTTTTCGTAGCCTCACGTATAGGTGCTCAAAGAAAGTCCACCCTAACTTTGTTAGAGTGATAATCCATTGTACCTTGAAGATTGATGGACGTGTTTAATTGTTTTTTGGGTGTCAAAAGTTTTTTTGCATAACACAGCATAACACGAGCGCACACTCACCCCACTTAGAATTTTTGTCATAGGGGATATTTTAGTTAAATGAAAATTTCAGGCCTCTATAGTCCTAATGTCAAAAAAATTAGACCCAAAGTTTTGCTTTGTTTTTGCCATGGCGTTTCGATGCATTTGTCAAATATGGAATAAAATAATGTCAAAACTTTTGGCAAAAAAAAAAAGGGGTTAAACATGCCCTTAAAGTCTATTTGGGTTAATTTATCTTGACTCGTACATGTAAACATACTTTTACCATTGACATTTGGGGCAGCTTCATTCATGCTTAATTTAAATCGGAGCACGTGTTGGGCAGATGAATTTTAAACCGTTGCTAAATGCATGGTTGCTAGTAGGGTTGGCCGACGACGTGAGCAAGCGCTGGTTAATTAAGAGCGAACAGTTCCTAAAAAACGTGTCCACAGTGCGACGCCCACGTCCAACTCCCAGACAAGGAGGATCGATTGGAGGACCCGCGCGCCGTGGACCATGGGCGCGACGACCCACCCGACCCGACCCGACCCAGAATCAGAATCACACAGAACAGGGACCGAAAAAGTCTACACGGACTGAAATCTCGCCATGTTCTGTGGAGGAGACGACGGGACACAAGAGCCACGTCGTCGTCGGTCCAAGCTAAGCTTGAGCTAGCCACACTGGCGCTCTAGCTAGCTAGCTAGCTGCAGCATGTAACAACAGGCCACGTTCCCGTGTCGCGCAGCAGTGACGGCCAGCCGGCCGGGCACTACTAGCTCGTATATGGGCAGACTCCGGCCGGCCGCCGGCGCCTACGACGATCTCGACGCGAACTAACCGAGAGCAGCCATGCCAGTGCGGCAATGCATCGATCTGAATGTGTGGAGTGTGGACGTAATACGTGTTGCCTGCGTACGTACGTGCCGCCACGGGGGAGTAGTATATTTGTTCAGTTAGCTGTGTTCAGAGAGCCAAGACTTTGTCATGCATGGACCAGGTCGTCGCACCTGCTGCAGGCACCGTCACGGCACCACCACCAAACACCTCGTAATAACCAACTACCGCGAGACAACACCATTATTGTGCCCAGCCAACTCCGGTGGCCTGGCCTGGCCTGCCTCTCGATCCCATGGGCCGTGCATGTCTGGCTTCAGCCGTTCAGCGTCACCCTCCTCCCGTCCGGCGGAGCCCGAACTTGGACTTCCGGCCGGCCATGTTTCGATTTCGATCGACGTGCGCACAGCGGCAAGCAGACGCGACGAGAACTACTCGATCGATCAGTTGCCGTCGTTGCATACCTCTAACGCGACCCAGGCCGCCGATTGATGGAGGCCGTCGGGCGTCGCGGTCCGTCCGGCGTCCCATGAATTATTATTCGCCCGTACTACGTGAATCCTCGAACGGATGCAACGACGACGACGCGCCATGTGTACGGTGGTCGTCGCCGTCCTTTTCCTCGACCACGACCTAAGTGCCTGAAGCTGACGACTCACCAAGAAATTGGCTACGTGCTGTGCTGTGCGTGTACGACGATCGATCGATCTCATCTCACCGTGTCGGCTGTCGCGCCGCGTCAGTCATGCAATCGATCGGCGTCGTGGAGTGGGGATCGATCTCTCGACCATGCTAACGCCGCATAGGAGTACGTCGTACGCAGAGAGGAGAGTAGGATGCGTCCATCCGTGGAATTCAAGATGGCATCATCAGCTCCGTCGTCGTCGACTGCAGCTAGCTGCTTGCAGGTATATGTACGTATACATCACTGATTGATATATACGATACTACTCCGCTCCTACATTAATCGATGCATGAGCGGTTCACCGTTGCTGCCATGCCACAGCCGCCAGCTGGAGGCTTGTCACAGTCCAGATGTCGATCGACCTACGTACAATACAATGGTCATAACAAATTAAACAGATTTATTCAGCCGGTAGCGCCGTTTCGTGATCCAAATCCGGAGAGGTAGGCGGAACACGTCTTCGCCAAGACGTTCTGCTAGCTAGTTGTCTTCCTCTTGCTGCTCTCGTCGCACAATTACTTTCCTTCTTAGTACAACCTCTAAACGCCACCGTTCTAGCCGGTGCCATTTGTATATATGTGTCGCCTAATGGGGTTTCAGGCAGCTCGCTAAGGAATCCTATTAGAATGTAATTTAAACATTCTCTTCTCTTAATGCAGTACGTGCCAATAGTACGCTTTGAAAAAAAAAAAAAAAAAAAAAAAAAAACAGCTGTCTGAAAATGACACAATTCTATATTTGATCCAAAAAATGGTGCAATTCTAGATTTATGAAGCTCCAGCCTTCAGACCATATGCATAATGAGTTCTTTTGATAAATCGACGGGAGGGGAGAGAGTCCCCCACCTAGATGACATATTGATATTTCCCATAAAACAACCATAATCATTACAAAGGTTTTGTTTTGTTTTCAGTTCTCGCTTATAGCGTTACATTGCGTTAGCTAAGATTGAGTGTACCAAACCGTTGCAATCGCTCTGCCGTCGAATTCAACTAGAGGTCAATACAAGACTCAACAAGAGGTAGGAAAATGTGGTGCCCAAGAGGCTAGCTAGGGACGCTCCTCCTTTCCCTTTGGTGTGTACTCCACTCCGTATAGAAGATACTACTATAATATAACTACTATAATATAACTAGAGGTTGTGGCAGTAGCAGTAGTACTGTTATCATCGCGAGAGGGAGAGTGAGACTAGGGCCACGTTTAGATGGCAAAAAATTTGCAAAAGTAACTGTTCCAACTCCTGTAGCACGTTTCGTTTGTTTGTGGTAAATATTATCCTACCATGGCGTAACTAGGCTTAAAAGATTCGTCTCGTGATGTACAACAGAACTATGTAATTAGTTCTTTTTTTTACCTATATTTACTGCTCCGAACATATGTCTTTTGGTGTATTTAATGTGATGTGATGGAGAGAGAGTTGAAAAAAATTTGCCATCTAAACGAGGCCTAGGGGTGTTTGGTACTGCCTGCTGACCGGCCCATGCCATGCACGCACGAGAAAGCCCACTCCGGAGTTAATACGGGCCTACTACTTGCTGCTTAAAAGTCAGTAAAACCACTAGCTTTATTGCCCTGTCTGTCGTCCCTAGCTAAAACCAAACCTGCCCCTCCCTCCAGGACACTAACTCTACTACTGCTTTTGGAGGCATCATGCATCAGTGGAGGAGATCCATCCAACTCCAACGGTACTGGGAGTACTAGCACCACCACCACCGCTGTGCTTGTGGCAAAACCAAAACTGCTCTTCACCAAACCGCACTTGGCGATTGAGTGATCAGCACGGGATCACAGCCTTCTAATTGCCCCCCGGGCAACATAATCCCCGGATTGTTTTGGGCTATAAGCTTGCAGCTTCATTGGGATGGGTCTCAGCTTCTCACCCTCTGGCTTACCTTACCAAGCTACTTGTTTTTCCTGTAGCTGGCCATATATACACTGTATCATTTTTTCAGTTTTTCACATGCACATAAGGAAGTGCAAATATATATACTACTATATGGATCGGAGCAAATCAATTTATTCGCCAATGCAATTTCTGCTTTGGTGCTTGCAATGCAACCATAGTACAATGCTAAATTGACAAGGACGAGACATGGGAGCAAGTGAGTGAGTGGCAGCGGTACCAGCTTGGTAGTACGATGACTGATTGGGTGTGTGCCAATTACTGCAGCTGCTGCGATCACCATTTTTACGCGACGGGTCCTGACAGCCAACCACCACCCTAACCCCATCAACCTGCCTCTGCACTTTCCAATGATGCGCGTACGGAGGCAGATCGATCGAGCAGCAGCAGGCAGCTACTAGCATTTCTGTAGCAGCGGAAGGTTCCATCCTCCTGCAACGCCAAGGAACTCACTGACACACGTATCTCTGTGGAGCCCAACTGTAAATTGAATTGGGCATGGACAAGACAAGGGCAGCGACCACCACGCGAGTGTGGTGGCACGCCATTGATGAGGCCTGCTCCACCTTTTTACGGAGCTTCTGTTGCCATGGATGGATGGATGGATGCATGATTGGAGGACTGATGATGGATTGGTTGGTTGCCCTCCCTCGTGGGCTGTGGTTGCATGGAGGATTGGATGCTCAAGTTATTGCGTGCCCGGCCAACACCTTACAGCTCCTGCTCGATCGCTAGCCAGTGTTAGTTTGGACATGGGTGTGCATGTGTACTGACGGGAGTTGTGGTTGTGGACGATCAGCAACAGTAGTCATCCCCGGCTTAACTGCTCCCTCCCTCCACCTTAACATCGTCCGTGTCCGTCTATCTTCTGCAGTTCTGCTCAACTACTGCTTCCTTTGCCATCATCACACCATCTCCTGTGTCCTTGCCCCTGCAGTGTGCACGGTAGCACTTTTTTCCACAAAAGTTTCAGTATTCACATCTGCATGAATGTAGCCAAAGGGTTGGGTTAATAAGTTGAGCGGCTTTACTACAATCTCGCATGCACTAATTAAACCAACACCGGCCACACGGTTAGTTTAGAGACAGGGGTAACAACAGAGGCAGCCACTAGCTAGGTGAGAGCGTGAGGGCAGATTGTTAGAAC
This sequence comes from Hyparrhenia diplandra, assembly GCA_015847255.1. Classification (NCBI taxonomy): domain Eukaryota; kingdom Viridiplantae; phylum Streptophyta; class Magnoliopsida; order Poales; family Poaceae; genus Hyparrhenia; species Hyparrhenia diplandra. The sequence continues at coordinate 293,388 of JADLZK010001537.1, read as the reverse complement.
GAGTGACCGATGATGCATCATGGTGGATTACCTTGCTGGTCAGCTGATCCCTGCGGTCCGGGCGGCTAAGGCTGGAACCTCCTTCCCTCCATGGGCTCGCCGCCATAAATGAGGTCGCCAAGCGCGTAGTAGGTGGGAGAGTTTATTACCGGCGTACTGGCAGCAGCGAGGGTGGTTATGCCACCCGCCACACACTTCACCGACAGCGCACAAGTGACAAAGCCCAACCCACGACCACCTTCTCCCTCCGTCCCTCTGCTAGCTAGTCTCCTCGATCTGCTGCTACTACAATTCTTCTTCTCCCTACAAGGCCTACTCCTCTGTCTAGCTTATCCTTCTCAGCAGTGACCATCATCTGTTACGTTACATTACATGATTCTGAGTTGGGACCTCCTTAAGTATATCACTGCTACCAACCCCACCACGGATTACGCTCTCCAGGCCATACCCATACTAATCGTAATTCAGCGCGTGCTGGGGCTGGGGGTGGTCACGTACAGCACCTAACAGGCTAACACTGACACTAGTGTTCCAGTAATGCAGTACTCCTACTCTGAAAGTCCATGGCAGAGTACAGCAACTACTCCAGCAGCTCTAGCATCGCAGGACCCAGCCGTACGTGCCACGTAACGGCAGTGGCCAGATACGTGGAATGCAAGGCACAAGTACTCCAGTTACTGACAAGCCAAATCTTACTCCGTTTGCGCACACGCACACGCACGCAGACGCAGGCACACGCACGCACAACACAGCTGGGGCCGTGTCTCTCTGTGAGTGCATCATCGCTCTACTCCTATCTAACCGCATTAACGCGGCCCCGCCGCGGACGGACGCAAGTACAGTGCGTCAGTGCCCCGGGGTAGCTTATATTCACCGGAACGGAAGGCAAGCGGGCCGGGGCATCTACACACTACACATACCCACTCCTGATCCGGAGGCACTCGCACTCACACTCACACTCTCGCAGCGCAGCACTGACTGATTGCTGCTGAGCGAGTGTGAGTCAGTGCTCGTCCGGTTCCCACCGCTCTGCAGCCTGCCTCCTCTGTCCTTCCTCCCCTGGCAGAGAATCTGCAGTTCTTGCCGGCCGGCCGGCCCTGCTAGCTGCACAGAGAGCGAGGGCCGGGGGGATCACCATGGTGCAATCAAAGAAGAAGTTCCGCGGCGTCAGGCAGCGCCACTGGGGCTCCTGGGTCTCCGAGATCAGGCACCCCCTGCTGTAAGAACTAACTGACCCCATCCATCCTCTTCGATCTTCCCTCAGCTACTAGCTAGCCACGCACACTAGCTGCTGCTCTCACTGTCTAGCTAGCTTGAAAGATACATTTCGCCGGCCTAGACGAAGTAGATGGCTAGCTTGTTCTTTCTCTTTCGCCATGTACGTGTTCTAATCATGTGTAAAGTAATGCATGCGTGCTTGAAAACTGAATAATGCAGTAAGAGGAGGGTGTGGCTGGGCACCTTCGAGACGGCAGAGGAGGCGGCGCGGGCGTACGACGAGGCCGCCGTCCTCATGAGCGGCCGCAACGCCAAGACCAACTTCCCCGTCCCAAGGAGCGCCACCGGGGAGCTCGCCCCCGTCCCGGCCACGCGTGACATGCGTGGCGCCGGTGGCGGCGGCGGCGGCGGCAACACCACCAGCCTGTCGCAGATCCTCAGCGCCAAGCTCCGAAAGTGCTGCAAGACGCCGTCGCCGTCGCTCACCTGCCTCCGCCTCGACCCGGAGAAGTCCCACATTGGCGTCTGGCAGAAGCGCGCGGGCGCCCGCGCCGACTCCAGCTGGGTCATGACCGTCCAGCTCAACAAGGACGCGGTGGCGTCCTCGTCCTCCGGCGAGGAGCCGGCGCCCAGCGACGGCGGCGGCGCGGCGGCCACGACGCCCACGTCCACGTCGTCCACGGTCACGACTGGGTCTCCTCAACCTGATGATGCGATGATGGACGACGAAGAGAGGATCGCGCTGCAGATGATCGAGGAGCTGCTGGGCAGCTCGCACTCACATGGGATGCTCCAGGGTGCTGCAGCGGGCAGCCTCGTCATCTGAACACCCAAGGAAATTGCATGGTTGGTTCAACAAGCAGCTAGCATGATCAAGTCACTGTCCCAGATCAGATCAAGTGTGTTTGGTAGTAGAGTGTGGTTGGTGCAGCACAAGCAGTTAAGACTGCATCATATATAGGTATCTCTATTACTACATCAAGCTTAGGATAAAAACCATATAGTAATTAAGATTAATCACTACCGTGTGAAGCTCTGTATTTAGTAAAGGCTTACTTGTATGTATAAGCATGCAGCCCCAGTCATGATAGTCACTGGTGAAAACCCTTTGTTATGTATCAACAATATAATATCAGGCTATATATATATTTCAATACATATCATTATCAGCGGTGTCGCCTTCTAATAAAAGGGAATTAGTGCCTTGTGTGATTGTGGCCATTCTTCCGCTTTCATACTGATACGACTGATGAAGGTTCTCATCAAAGAACATCTGGAATATGAGATGCATGGAGTTGATATTTGTCATGAAAAGGATATATAAATTTATTGGCTAGCAACACAATCATTTCAAAGCACAGAGCATCAGCTTACCTACTTATATAGCCAGTGACTCCCCAGGACGTACTAAGAATAACGTCTATGGTTCATCATAGGAAAATACACTTATCTTTGAGCAGTTATGCCATGTACCTTTTCCTGCAAGATAGTCAAAACAAAAGAGAAACAAGCAAATGGCACAAAAGTTTCCTGTATCATCACATTTACATTAATTAATTCGATGCAAACTGTTTACTAAATGCATGCATAAATGAGATATTTTTAGCAGTTCTGTTGCTCCAGCGAAGAAACAAACTAGTAATAAAGGTTAATCCATATTCCTAGGTGCTACATTGTAAATCTCACTTTCACGTAAATATGTGATAAATGAGATGAGATGAGGACATCATCAGAGAATATATCATCAAAATACTGCTCAAGTTTTGTATAAGGGCGTCTCCAATGGTTACCAAATCGCTAGCTAGAAACAATTTTATTGGCTATCAATGTCACTTTACAAATCGCTAGCTAGATGAGACATCTAAATAAGAAAAAATAAACACTATAGTTGAGAGTTATGTGAGAGAGATGTTTCTAGGAGAGCGGGCTAGATTAGATATTTATTAGTCGCTAGCTATTTGAGAGTCGCTAGCTATTTGGTCTCTCTCCTCGATAGCCAATCAACATGTTACTTTTATATTATTTTTATACCTCATCTAGCTAGCTATTTGTAAAGTGTCATTGATAGCCAATAGAATTCCTCCTAGCTAGCTATTTGGTCACCATTGGAGACGCCCTAAGCACAACAGTACACTGCTAATTAATAATAAGCAGCCAAGTTAGCATACAATTAACACAAGCAATAATGACCAGCGGAACCATTGTCTGCAGGCAAAAAATCCCTGATCCCAGGCTTGGGTGGCTTAATGACGATTAAATGCAATGTCTATACAATTAACAGAAAGCCATCAACTTAACTCTGACAGCGCACCAGACTACATATGATTGTTTCCATTGTTCATCCACAAAAGTAGCTATAGCCAGCACCACGCGTTGAGTACACAGTGAAAAGCAAATATCAGTTCAAGTAAGCTTCAGCTATCATGTCTTTGAACTGTGACATTAATCAAGCACTAGAAACCAAAAAAAAAAAAACTACAGCATGTCCCTTCAGAAAAAAAAAAAAAAAAATTAGCACCACCATCATATGTAAAATCTCACATGGTCCCCATATTCTCTCTTCCCTACTTGACAATACACAAATAGGAGCAATGAAGCACGAATCATCTCCACAGTTTGGTTCTATAGGTTGGTAAAGCGTGTAGTCAATGCAGATGGGCCCAGTCAGTTAGTTGGTCAGTCATAAAGTACGATCCTGCCAGCCAAAAAAAAGGATCGGAAGAGCACAACAGGATGATATTAGCTGCCATACATACAGTTGACTGAGAGGTTTAGGATGTTGATGAAAACAACAGTCGAACACCATTTATAGTAACATAGCATCTGATTAAGACCGAGCTAAGTTCAGTGATGGCTGTCAGCAAAAGCCATGGCTATGAAGCAAACTCCTTATTAAGTTTGGATGCTTTAACTAGCATATCAGCTTTAGACTTTTGGGCCATGTACAATAGCATAAACAACTTTGTTAGCTCATTAGTTTGTGCTGTGTCGCCATCTATCAAACCTATCACAAATGTTCATGTAGTGATCCACACACTTGAGAAAAGCTAGAAATAAGAGAGTATCACCTGCAGAACAAATTAAACATATGATACACGCCTCATAATTTAGGGAACTGATCGAGACTACTGCTCTTAAATTTTGGAAAAGGTCATACCAGTTTTTGCCAAGATACCTTGTAGTGCCAAGTAGCTGGTTAAGGGCTTCCCATGTTGCAAAAGCATACATTGAATATGTCTAGTAGGACAGCTGTACTGGTCCCTCATCACTAACTTCGTGCTTTCCTTCAATCCCGTTCAGGTCATGATTATCTCATCTTAATTAGATTGCAAATCATAATGATATTATTGCCCGCCAAATCTACCTAAACCTCTGAAGTGATGGTTGATGTACATGCCAGTAAATGGATTAATGACATTGCCTCCCTAATAATTAATGAAACGGTAAGATTAGTCATAATATACTTAAAACAATACGCTCTTAGCTTGTAAAAAGTGAATAGATACCTAAAGTAAACAGTATTCTAGAGGGTGAATTGGAAAACTGAAGTCAAACTATTTTCTCAACGATCAAAAGAATGCAGTTTTACAGGCTTTTTACAGGTCCTTACCAGAGCTTGGGAAGATGGCAGATGCATGCCAAAGAAATACAGTAAGGACAGTAGCACAATTAGCCATAACAGTAACATATGGACCAGCTCAGCGAAGGTCAGAATGCCCTGTGTGGCTCTTGATGTCTACTAGTATCCAGATTATTAGATTTATCCACGCAATACTCTCCCTTTAAAGAGAAGTGTCAGATCTGACACAGCATTTCTGCAAGCAACTAGCTGCAGACCAGCCAACCACCCATTGCACAGCGTTGGAAAGTATATGACTGCCAGTGTACTCCGTATGATCAAGCATTGCCTGTTGTTCCTATTTCCTAGCTTAGCTGTTGCATTTTGACATTACCACAGCAAGTCAAATGATTTGATAGTGTCTCGAGGATATAAATCAACAATGAAGTTGGTCACACTTTGTCATCATACAATGAATATAAATCTATGCAATGCATGATAATATTAAGTTGACTCTTAATAACAAAAAGTTTAGTGAAAGAGGACAAAACATTTGTTTTTTTTTTAGCAAACTAAAACTACATGACATTAGCTAATTTATATCCTCGAAACAGTAAGGTGGTTGGGTTGAGTGTTTCTAGCTAGTGGTAAATGCACATCACAATCCAAAATGCTGTTTGTGTCTGCCAAAAATTAAACCAACAAAGGAAAGGCCATTTGCATAAATTCAATTATTTTTTTTAAAAAAAATGAAAATACCAAAGCAAAATTTTCTAGCTAAGTTATTCAGCCCAACTACTGTTAGTCAAGATGATCCTTTAGCTAAGCTGAAGTCCTTTTTCTCCTTTTCAACTTTTCCTCATTTATTCCTGTCCAACAATGCTGTGATGCATGGTTTCTAACAATATTATTATCTAATAACTTGATGTATAATCATATCGACCATCAATAATTAAAAAGATTAAATGACACAACTAAGGCTGCAATACTGCAAAAGATTTCAAAATTACATCAAGCTTGCACTGATAATATAAATTACTAAATTAGCACCAAGCAACAATAGTAACTTGGATGCTATGTGTTTGCTTTCAATAATGAACATATGTACACATATTAACAATCTTTCCTTCACACAGAACGAAACCCCCAGGATATCTGAATTCGAACCAGCTCCAACTCCAAACCTTCAAATTACAAATTTACGCTCTGCAAATTTATGTTACTTATACCCAAAAAAATTCAGAAGAGCTCACATTCGCAAATACATTAGACTTGTAGTATCAAATATCTCAGTTGTATTGTCCTAGAAATATCCAGTAGTATCCAAACCACTATTATCATCCCTTTACAAATAATTAAATTTATAAGATTCATAAGATTTAATAAACTGTGTAGTTCCCATAAACTTTTAGGACATAAGCGAGTAGAACAATGATAAACAAAATTAAGCACACATGCTCATGTGCAGACAAAATATATTATAAATGCAAAGGGAGGTAATTCTACCTTTGTAGAAGCAAACTGCAAACACCAAAATTATAAGGATTTAAGGCTATAATGTGCGCCAAGCCATTATATGTGTATTTTCTTCTGGAGCAGCATAGAGCCAATCCCATATAGTAAGCAACATCTTTCAAATTTACTGATGCTGCAGTTAGTAAACAAGTCTGTGGTGAAAGGACTTTATAAACATGAATAAAAATTAAAATAAATAAAATCAAATCAAACAGATGTAAATCATACCACTTGTATTTGAATATTTACTGTTGGCATTTGAATCAGAACACGCTCTCAAGAAAAAGCATCCAATCTTATTCAGAGACATTTGATACTTTCTCAAGCTTAACGGCTATGCATGTGTGCAATGCAACATGTTGGACGACATCACTTGGCGTCCTTTTGAGATCAATACGATGCCCCCAAGAGACCTGGAGGAAACTGTGTAGATATAAATAAAATAGGTACTTCTCCTGCTGTCCTGCAGTAAGCTTATTATCTTCTAACAGAAGCTTCTTTTAATGTAGTACCATGTAGCAAAGGAATTTGCTTTCTGTTTAATTGCAGAAACCTAAGTGTGAGATAAGCTTTGACTTTGCAATAAGTTAACATGACAGCTGGTGATTTATGGTGCCGCTCGATTGCCAATCAGTCAAACCCCTCAATTTCTTCTGCTTAGACTCCACAATGCTGACCACTTGTTTAACAAAAATGTTCAGTTCACTCATTTCAAACAAGTGCATGCCATACTCCCACAACCTGCTACCTTCCTCATTTCTGGAAATACAATTTCCAAAGTACAATAACCAAGTCACGATAAAGTGCTTGAAACAGGTTTTGTTTTTTTGTGGGGAAGGAAAACTGTGGAGCTTGCTCCAGCACTTTATTAAGAACCAAAGAAAGTACACACAAGTTAGCTGGATGCTAACCAAGAGGAGAGGGTTGAAACCTACCAAAAGAAACCAACCAGGCTTGAAACAGTTGCATGGCCTGCTATCTCAACCACCTTAATTGTATGAGTTGTATAGATGCAGTGTTCTGTAAAGCTGAGCAATCTGCTCAGTAAAATCATAAGGCTCACTTGTCTCTGCTTCAACTGGCTACCGCTCGTCAAACTCGATAGTTTTTCTCTGAGCAAAGAATCTCCAAATCAATCAGTTCTGAAGAGTAAATTCTTTATCAGCAGCATTTAATTTGCTCCTCAAAATTCAGGAGAAACAGCAGATGGTGCTAACTGGTTCATTAGCTCTACAACTATGCTTGCGGACTTAGAGATTAACATGGAAAAACAGCACTATGAAACAATTCTAGAAGAAAGCAAGGTACCAATATTCAATGATGCATCACTTGCGCCTCCACCAAGTAGATGGAGGTTCATGATCTTTTTCTTGAATACACAGAAGAGCTGTGTATCATTGTATCATTGTATTAATAGAAGAGAATGGAGTCATAGTACAGAGACCCAAACACAGTACAACACACAACACCAACCCACCTCCACTTACTGACTGGAACTAATCACCTATGCTTGAGATGAAAGACATGACCAGAGACCCTCTAAACACCATCAAGAGCTGTGTGCCGAGGACAGTCCCTAGCACCAGCTAAAGACCATAGAAGGGCTTCCGCAGGTTCATGATCACACAAAATCATCTGAGAAACTGCAAAACAAAACATGTTCTTGCACTTAATAATCCAATGATCTGGCCACGATGTGAAATGAATAAGGTAGGGAAGATGTTGCTTGTCATACGGGAAACCTCGTCAGTCATCACCAACTAGAAGACTGGAACTCTTTGTTGCTGGCTTTATTTGAAGCAGCAAGACGATACGAACATTATAGAATTCCATCATTTTCTGGTCATTTCACCATACACAGCGCACTGGGGCTCCTTTGGAAGGGCTTCTCTCTGCTCAAAGACAGAAAAATGGAAACCTGAAACATGCAGAATGCTTTCACAATACTGGCAGAAATTGACACTGTCATCGGCCAACCCAATAGAAGAAAACTGGGGAAAGCAGTTCAGGCAATGGTTGTGTTATCATATTTCCAATGGCAATCCTCCCTTTCCGATCATAAGTTACACAGGGGTAAACAGAAACTCTACTTATGGCATAGAACAGAAATAAGTTTATGGGGAAAATTCCCATGTTATACAGATACAGGTACAATAATAAGTAAATAAATAACACATGAAGGTTCTCACAGCCTGAAGACCTGCAAAAGTCGACTCTTAAGGAAACGGATATTAACAAAGCTCCCTAATACCTACTCCCTCTGTCCCTAAATAGATGTCATTCTCGCTTCCCGGAGAAGTCAACGTTTTCAAACTGCCGGCAATTATATATTAAAATATATAAATATTTATGCTAAGTAATTAGTATCATTGAAAAGATCTTTAAGTCTAGTTTTTAATAAATTTATCTAGAGATATAAATGTTGCACGTATTTTCTACAAACCTAGTCAAAGTTGAAAAGTTTGACCGCACGCACCCCAAAACGACAACTAATAAGGGACGGAGGGAGTATCCCACATCCATATCATTTTAGTAGCTGATCCTATCTAGTACTGGTACAAGGCGAAAATAACAGGTTCCATACATTTTTGTCCTATCTAGTTGGTCCTACACTACACTACGCCTAACACATCCATCTCTGTAAGTACTTCAGATTTAGTGCAATCACGTCACAAACTAGTCCTGTGTAGTTGTTCAAATCAACAGGTCCTACCACATAGCTTCGGTCAATCGTGTAAAAAATAAACAAATTAATCCAGTCCCAAATTTTGCATATGAATGATCACAGGGATCGCATTTCCTTAAGCCAGGCTTCCTTGGAAGTTGGAACCACCTCGACGCGACTCATTCCAGACTAAACCGTGTGCACAGCGACACCGATTATAACACAAAAAGCACCATTGTTCTGGGAGAAACTCGAATTTAAACCTAGTCGCGACGACTATACCACTCTTAATTATACTCGGCACGGGGCGGGTTGCAATAATCCGTAGGTAACCGCTAGGTTTCGGGGTTTCAGCAGGGTACCTTGCTGGCAGATAGCCCGCGAGTGAGATAGCGCTGGGCGCTGGGCGCTGGGCGCTGGCTGCTCCGGCCGCCGGAGTTGCGAGGGGAGGCGGGCGGCGCCGACACGGCGAGGAATAGAAATTTCCCAACAGCAGACAAATACTCGGGTTGGGCTTGGGCACGGTTTATAAGTAGGCTTTAGTTAGTACTAGGTGGGCTGAGTACGTTTGGAACTTTGATGGGCCCTCAACGCGTTGGTCAAAAGCGTGGTGGCCGGCGAGGAGGAAAAGGCCGCTACAGCGATTTCATCTTGGGCAATTTTTCCCCCTCTTTCCTTTTCTTTGTTTCTTACTACTCACCCCGGTCCCCGTTCCATATTAAAACTCATTCTTCAAAGCATCTCAAATGTACGAGTAAAGATTAGTACTCGCTGCACCAAACTGTTTAGCCGGCCTGTTTCGATTTATTTTAGCTTATTTTCTCTCACGCAACACTGTTAAAACAGATAAAGTCAACTGCCTTATCGACTAACACAACAGTCTAGCTCGATTTGAATCCATGTTTTAAATAGCGGGCCATAGCGCCGCTTATAGCTGTCAAAGAGCCTCTCCGCTAAGCTATTCGTCTTTTTTCCGCTATGTGAGTTTTCACCGATATTCACTGCTATAGCGCCGCTAATCTTCTCATTCCGTGACAATTTACATAGTATTTCCTACTTATGAATTATCATTTGCTACTAATTTAGTATTAGAAACATATTTATGTTGATCAAATTTCATATTTGCCATTCTTTTAGAATCAAATTAATGGTGTTTTCATGTTTTTTTGAAAAACGCTATTCTATCGTAGCACCGCTATAGCTGAATAGCCGGTGAAAAAAAAAGGTGCGCTATTTTCAATAGCCCGTTGTTTAAAAACTCGGATTTGAATAGCAAAGCCATATAAATTAATAATAAAGCTAGAAAAACATGAGGGTGGGGGAGGGGGCCTAGCAATGACATCTGGCGTTATTCGAGAACAATTAGAAGGCCTCCATTCCATGGATATGCCTTGATGCCATCTACTGTACATTCTACTGAAGAAAACCCGTATCCTCGTTCAATTTCATAGGCTCACATGTTCCCTCTCCAAACCTGAATAAGCACGCGTGCAAAAGGCTCTTCGAACAGTATGCATAGACTCGTTTAAGTATGTGCTTCAGGCATGCATATGAATTTATTTAATAAAAAAACATTATGTTTTGTAGTAGAAATGGGCACAAAAGTGACAAGGGCATCTTCACGAGAATATGCGGAGTGACGCTTCCCAGATTCGCGTCATTTTACCGGGAACACGGCCATCCGGACAAGGTTTTCCACCGTTCTGGATGACTTCAGGCCCGAGAGATCAAGGTCAGGCTGTCTGCTGTCCATCGCCCTCGTCCAGCGTCAGAACTCAGGAACCGAGGAGGAGCTGGCGTATCTTTTCGAACCGATCTTTTTTGCTTCGTCGATTTTTGGAGTACATAGCACGCTGCAAATTGTATCTTCAATTTCCCAAGCTGCAAATTGTAATACAGTTACTGTTGTTTGACTAGATCGGCTCGCAGCCATGCTTAAGGCCGGACTGTCGGGGCATGTACAACAGGCCTCTTCTAGTAGCGGAGCTACCAATATGGCATGACACGTGAGATGTGAGTATGTGACTCGCGTTGGCCTGACCAATTCGGCTGGTGATGTTCTCTATATTTGATGGGCCATAACAACAACCATAATGTTGCTAAAAATAGTCCATAAGGAATATTATATTGACCATCAGGTGACCCATACATTGTAAAAGTGGTCCATAAGGAGGACAAAGCCAACAGGCACCCTAGCACTATGGACAATCCATAACACAATAAACAACAATATGTGTATTGTACATCTGACACACAGCAATAGCAAACATAGAGTTGTTGCATTCGGAAGTAGCTGTTGGGGGTTGGACGTTGGCCTACCAGTACCTTGCTTGCATCTTCTCAGCCTACAAAACCTAAAGCTTCGTGCTTCCTTCTCCACACTTTCAGCCTCACATTTTGAACTCTACATCATGGAACCCACACCAAGAAACTTTACAGACCTCTGAGGCTTGAATCAAGGCTCCCCAACCCAATACCCAGAGGGTGATGGCCAGATTTCACCACCTACACCCCAATCTAAGTTTCCCTTTGGAACATCTAATTTCCACAAAACGTCAATCCTTTTGGTCCTCCAGGAATCCACTTCAAGCCCAGTTGCCCACAAGAAGCCTAGAAGGAGATCCCGAGTGATCTGACGGTTGTTCTCTCCAATACCAGTTGTCGGTTGTCCTGACGTCACTTTCGTTGTCGTAGAACCCTCGTCGGCACCTGCATGTAGTCGGAGATCCTCGCCGCGGCCCGCGTGGTTGGCGGCCTTGGAGCGATTGCACTGTTACTGCCGCGGCCTAGTACAGGTAGTTGGCCGATGTGGTGAGCTCGCCGTTCTAGATCACCCCGTTCGAGTCTTCCCATTCTAATCTACTAATAAATCAGATCACACGAACAACGAACGGTGGCGGCATCGGTTGTTCGACATCCTCGCCATCGCCGGCTTCGGCTGTTCGGCATCCTCGCCAACACCGATCAGAGTCGCGGAGCAAGTCTAGACCGGATGAGAAGGTATGATGAATTTAGAGTTTGTTATGATCTTGAAAGCTGGGCTAAAAAGATGTTTGAAATGGTAAGAAATATTATGTTCCCTCAAGTTCATCGTATTATTGAGTTGGGATTGCTACGGACAGTCGCGACAACATCGGTTGAGAGGGTCTTCTAAGTTATGAAGATTATTAAGACCGAGTTACGCAATAAGATGGGTGATGCTTGGCTTAATGACCTTATGGTGTGCTATATTGAGCGAGGCTTATTCAAGGAACTTGCTCTTTGTGAAATTAAGAAGGAACTTCAAAAGAAAAATACAAGAATGCCTCTGCCAAGGCTTGTACCCAAATAAAACTTTATTATAGGTATGTATAAAGAACTTCTTTAGTGAGGTATTTTTATTATCATTTATCAATGTTTTACTTTTGGATTTCTAAATACATAATGTTTATGGGGTGTGTTTGCATAGTTGTCCAATTGCCCCTTACAAACTCGTCATACCTGCCTCCACCACTAGCCTCTTCGTCCCGTCTCTATGTTGCTATTTTTGCACAAAACCCTCTCGTCAATGCTTAGAGACAAGAGCCTCGTCTCTTCAAAAAGACGGCCCGGGCTCATCTCCAATGCTTAGAGATGACTTAGGCCTTGCGTTGTACAAAAGTTGTCGACTCGAAGCGCCTTCACCACCAATTCGCGCGAAGCCGGATCCGATGACGACGCCGACACCGTGTCCATGGGTTTTCATTTTTCTTTTCGATTTGATTATCGAGGTAGGAAACTAAAGCTTTCAATGGTGGCGGATATGATGCCCGCCTCGCTTAATCATTTTTCCCATCTCGCTTATGTTTTCTATAGTAGTTATCTAATGTCAACTACAATTTGTATAGCAGCTTAACTTAGAACAAAGGTAAAGTTGCTGGGTATAGAGTAATAAAATTCAACTTTAGTTCATGTTGGGGGCGGGCAGCGTACTTTCATGTTGGGTGTATAATAGATTCGAGGTCGTGAGACGGACTCCGTCCACTGGGATGTACATATATGGTGGTGTGTGCATGTCTTTCTGTAAGCTATGTGCATATGCCCATGGATTTGGTCCGGTTTGAAGAATAATAATCAATCTATGATGGACAAATAGATGAGGATTTGTCTCACTTAAATTCTACTACTCCGCACTGAAAGTGGAAAATAAGGCTATATTCTTTTCTTGCAGAAAAATGTATATTATTATGCTCTATTCACGACATTGCAATTGTTTATTAGTTTTACACAATTATGGATCGATGTGTAAGTGTAACCATGTCGATCCGGAACGAAACCATGATTTGTGAATATTGATAGAAGTAGATGCTATGCAGTTGAGAGAACAAGGAAGTATATATGGTAGTTTAGGACAACCACAACTAAGAAGGAAAACCCTCGACTCCATTATTGTGTGTTTTTTTTTTCCAAAAACATTTTTATGATCACAATTACCTATTGTACCGTAACTATGTTCTAAAGTAGAAAACCTAAAAATTCGTGGCAAAAAAAATATAAAACCTAAAAGCAAGCTTAAATAATATATCCATATGACCTATGGTCAATTAACAAGTCAAAGCACGACAAGTCGACAAAAGAACGACACCATAGTGGTTGTTCATGTCGACCTAAAACTCGACAAATTACCATGTGTACTTTTCTGTACGTCAACATCGGATAGGCATATTCCATTATCATCTTATGTGGACCGCAGTATGGAACCTACCACGACATGTACTTTTCTCACTGACCAATGTCACTCAACTTGACCAACCAACCCAGTAGCAGTGTCCACTTGGTCTTTTCCATTTCAACTTTGGCCTCTTCCTTAAAAATCAGGCCACCACCGAATGCCTTTTTTTTAATCCTTAAACAAATGAGATAGACATTCAGTGTCACGTGGAGTGTGGCACACACACGAGAATTCGTGAGAACTACATTAAGAGCTCAATAAGAACCCATATGCATTATCTCGCTCAGATAAATCACTATTTCGACCAGCAAGAAGACCCTCTGTTAAAAAGTACAGTACACTTACACATGAGTAAATTGAAGTGGAACCCAAGCATGCATGCCAGTCGCTTCACCTCAACGTTACGTGGCAGCCATCTGCCATTTCGAAACACAGAGCAGGTAATTAACTCGGGCCACCGAGTAATCCTCCGCTTCATGACTCGCGATAATCTCTTTGGCTATCTCTAGAAGCTGCTGTTTATCGTATTTAATTTCCTTGGGTTGAACGGTTGATTGAGAGAGAAGAAGCTGTCAGAGAAGGACCGAGGCTGCTGGGACTGGGACAGAGACGCGCAGAGGATCTGGGACATATCCAGTTGGATATTCCCCTTCCGGGAAAGGATTATGCCCCGAATCTTCCACTGCCGCAGTCGTACTTTCTTAAAGAGGCTACTGTACGTGTACTAGAATATTGGAGTGTTGCTCGGATCCTCTGCGGCCCATGAACTGTGTTCTCGATGCGGCGCATAGAAGGTGTGGTTTTGTTTTTGGAACTTGCTTTGCTTCGGCGTCCAACACTGCCAAGTCGCCGCTTTTGCACAATTCGTGGATTATGTGCTTAATAATGACACGTTGAATATAACTTCTGTTGTGCGTACGTTGGAGATTGCATTGCCTTTCATTTGGAGTACTTTAGGAAGGGATTAGATTACAACATTTTAATTTTGGCGGCATGTCTTAGTGTCATTTGCTTGAAAATGCCGTGTGTTGGTCCTAAAGACCGTCTCAGTGAAGAATTCATACAAATACAAATTTATCATAGTGCCACATTATCAAAAGTGATGAGGTGGCATCGAAATTAAAACGAGAGACGGAAGTTGAGTTTGATCCCAATGGAACACAGTTAGCATTTGCTTCATAGTGATTGAAACTCCAATGAAACCTCATTGAGCTCATAGTTTCATCCTCGTGTCTTTTTTCCAATTTCGTGCGGCTCCAATCCTAATTGTGCATTCTGCCTCTAATGTTTTTCATGCACTATATGTATAAATATGCAAACCTATTATGTATTTTTATATCGTGTGAATATATATTGAAGTGGTAAACTATTTTTGTTAAAATTTTTATGCTAGTTTTTAGGGGATGTTTGGTTGAGGGACTTTTTAGTCCTTGAAACTAAAAAAAAAAAGTCCATAGAAATCAAATAGAAAAGAGACTTTTTCTCTATTAGTCCCTAAAAACTCTATTGAAAGGATTTTTTTAAAAAATTCTTTGAGACCTAGGACTTTTTTGAACCAAACATCCCTTTAATTTGGATAGCATTGCAAGAGTGGGAGGGATATGTCAGGGCACAACTCAGTCGTATCATCACACATCATGAGCTTGGTGTGTCAAAGAGGCGTGATTATTATTGCTAGGAATATTCCTCTACATATCTCATCTAACAACGCCTCTGAATAATATTGATGCTTAAGCACTTTATGCTCACAATCTCCACCTCCCAACTCATATTTCTCGTCAAATTCAATTGGTATGATCCAAGCACATGTCGCTAGTTAGACACTGGACGTCTTTTTCGCCATCATTATTGTAGATGTCCTTATCGGATAGCAAAATCTTAGTTGCATTGGTTACCGTTTTGCAAAAAAAAAAAAAAAACATGGAAGTCCAGTAAACTAGCTAGGTGTTTACATGAGAAAATTAATAACTTTCTCTATATATATGACCAACAGTTTCTTTTGTTGTTTGGACAAATAGTATTGAAATCATTTAAACTTTAATTCCCACCAAAGAAATAGAATATTTCTGATGTAGATATAAATAATAGACTTTTATGATGCCACTGTTGACAACTGCCAACCTTCTCACCAGTTAACTTACATGCTTGGGGCACATCAGAACACCATTAATCGTTGATAGTTATAAATGACCCTCAAAACTAGTAGCTCATGCATTATTAATTATTATCAAAACTGTTTATGGAGCTAGGAGAAAAAACATGGCATCATCATCTCTTTTCTTCTCGCTTTGTATTTATGGAGATGGGAGATGCTATTTGTCAAGTAGCCAATAATTAATCTAAAGACAGAAATACATGGCATCATCGTACCTTTTCTTCTATTTAGAGCAATTCACCACTTAGTAGAATGCTATAGTAGAGTAGTGACAAGTTTCGGTTTTGCATAGAAGTTCCATTTATGAGTTAAACAAATATTAGTTGTTCATTCTCAATCGAGACCGTTCAAAAACCAATGTTCATACTTTTCATATGTTTTGCATAGAATTCTATGTTGCTTGTTTTAGCCCCATAGTAATATTGTGACGCATTTCTCGTCCCCCGTATGCATGCATCATTAGCGTACATACATATATTGTCTCAGAGTTCATTCGCAATTGAGACCGTTCGAAAACCAATGTTCATACTTTTCATATGTTTTGTATAGAATTCTATGTTGCTTGTTTTAGCCCCATAGTAATGTCGTGATGCATGCCTCGTGTCCCGTATGCATGCATCATTAGTGTACCCAACTGGGTAGTACAATAGGACATGGACGGTCTCATAATTCGGTTTATAGGCTATAGATCCTATATCATGAGTCTTTTAGTAATGCATACTTTGAAAATGCATAGGTTGTTTAAGGTCTATTATACCAAGTTAGACCACCCTTAGTTTGAATCCTGACCCAATATATATCTAGCACTACATCTTCGACAACTTACTTCCTTATCTGATCCACTTTTGACAGTAGGCTAGCCCACTTTTATCACGCCATCTAACACTTTTGGCCATCAACCATCTTCCACCACTCTCTCCAACAACGGTTTGCATTGTTACTCCACTTGTTGTTAATCTTATCCCTAGAAACACAACTTGATCTAACAAGTCTCCTTAATTCCTTAAAAGGTAGAAGAAGCTAGCTATTTGATGATTAAGGTTCATTGCCTATTTTTTTTAAAAAAATTGCGATTATCCCTGCAGATAAAACCCACACATATCCTGTTGTTTGGATATAAAAAAGAACGAGGTAAAAAATGAAACCGGGATCTTGATACTTGATTCTATAGAATGAGATTCTAGAGTCCAGTTATCTACCAAAACACTGTTATTGGATAGTATTAGAATGTAAAAACAACAATCCATCACCAATAAATACAAAACAATTATAACTTATGGCAAGTCAGAATTTAAGGTTGCATTTGTTTTGTTGACAAGGCGGGACGTGATCGTTATGTTCTACTTTCCTAGGATAAGGTCATCTCACTACTTTGCTTAATTGAGGGAGTGGAGTCATCCATGTGTTTATGTTTGTACGAGGGGGTGGAAAGAGATAGGCATGTGGAGATGGATGCAGTTTTTCCTAATCTTGTTCTTTGGTTCTTCCATTTGATCCTTATTTTCCACTTCTTCTCCTTTGATTCTTCTGTTTGTTTTTGTAGTCGGCCTTTTTGCCTGCACAACCATCGGAGCCTTGAACCAATGGTGTCATATTCACCCACCTCCTCTCCTTCATAGAGTCCGAGCTTATTGGGTGTCTCCCCTCGTGGTGTCTCTTCCCATGTTTCTCCATGTCTCGCATTGCCGTTGTAAGGGCCTTCTTACACTACTACTTCCTTGGCCCGCTTAGCTTCTTTGTGTTCATTGCGCTTGTGTTCCCTGTTTTCATATCGTATTATCGTTCCTAGTCGTAAGACCCTCGATAAGAACGATAAGGAAGATTAGTCGTCCTTATCGGACGATTAATCGGTCTGATCGGTCTGATCGGCTTATCGGACAAATTTATCGTCCTGATGCCTGATGACCTTATCGACCTTATATATACTATATATATATATATATATATGATGTAAATATCTGTGATTTGACCTGATCCGTGACAATTTGCACCACATACTCCTTCCCAACCTTGTTAATTTGTTCCTCTAACAAGTCTCGCTAACATAGAAGCCCTTGCTACGACTTGAAGCGTCAACCGAACCTAAGAAGAATGTTCCAAATTGGGCTGTTGGCAAAAAAAGTTGATGAGATGACGCTTGCTAGTGTCGGTCCATCCATCCGACATTATTGTGCAGCCATATTCCTTCCAAGCTTCCTCATGCTTCTTTCTCGGCTCCTTTGTCTTGTTCACTGCCCCTCTCAAGAAGTGGATTTCTAATCTCATGGTATGAAGGTGAGCGATACCAAGGACCATATTGCCCAATGGACTCAAGCATAATCTCCCAGCTTCTTGAGTTAATAACATTTAATGGTATTCCATTCTCATAACCCTAGTGGGCAGCTGGGAGGGTTGAGGATAAGGTTGACCGCCGATCACTCATACTAGTAGTCACTCCCTCACTCTTCTCTAACCCTAGTGGGCCTTGGGCCGAGACTTAAAACGAAACCGGCCAACTTATCGTCCCTACAACTTATCTGGACGACTAATCGTGATTTATCGTCCCTAATCGGACGACTAATCGTTCGATCGCTCAAAACCGATCGAACGACCTTATCGAAGCGCGGATCACGATAAGGGCGACTAATCGCGATTAATCGCGATTAGTCGTCCGATATGAAAACAGGGCTTGTGTTTAGCCATGCGGAGATGACACATAATGCTATCCACGAGGGATGATTGAATCCGCTAAATTCGAGGAGACTAAGTTATCTCCCACATATTGAGCAAATATACCTCCAATATATAACTTTGGTCATGTCCTTGATATCTCTAAATCAAACACATGGTGTCTTTAAATTGAACACAGATAATCCTCTTTTGGATAGGAAACTTTTTTGTTTCCTGTGTTTTCCCTACAATAAAAGAAAGAAAGCTAAATTGTGTGAAAACCTATATATAATTTTTTGAAATTCACGCTTTCCCATTCCCATCCCGTCGGCGGATGTTTGTCCTCGGAACCAAACGCCAGCTCTTCGGAACCAAACGCCAGCTCTTTGGAACAACCCACACCGCCACACGGCAATCTTCGTCCACGTGAGCTCGTGACCGTGTCAGCCCCGCGCCCCGTGCCAGTTTCGCCGCATAGCTCCAACGCCGAAACCACACCACACGACCACCCGGCACCCGCGCGGGTCCCACCCTCTCTTCCCCGTCGGCGTCGGCGTCTTCCACCCTCGGAAGTGGCCTTTTCGGCGGCGGCGAGCGAGGGCGAGGAATAAAAACTCGCGTCGCGTCGCGGACGCACCGCAACAACAAATAATATCCTTCCACGCGAATATTCGCCGCTTCCCACCACCTCCCTGCCCCGCATATCCATCCATCCATCCTCCCTCCGTCCGTCGTCCCCCTTTCCCTTCCTTCCCCTCTATTTCATTCACAGCCCCATCAGCCCGCCACCGCGACGATCACCGGCGCAATCCGTTCACCCACTCACTCATCCACTCCCCCACCCCCTCCGGGAATCTCATTTCTTTCTTGTGGCTAGGAGGAGGGGGCGGCGGCGGCGATGAAGTTCGGCAAGAGCCTGAGCGGGCAGATCGTGGAGACGCTCCCGGAGTGGCGCGACAAGTTCCTGTCCTACAAGGACCTGAAGAAGCGCCTCAAGCTCATCGGCGCCGGGAACGGGGCCGAGCGGCAGCCCAAGCGGGCCCGCCGCGACGACGCCGCCGGGGAGGCTGACGCGTCCGCGTCCGCGGCGGCGATCACGCCAGAGGAGGCGGACTTCATGCGGCTCCTCGAGGCCGAGCTCGACAAGTTCAACTCTTTCTTCGTCGAGAAGGAAGAGGAGTACATCATCCGCCAGAAGGTGCCTGCCTGCCTGCCTGCTCGCCCAGCCCTCCTTCCGTCCTTCCTTCCTTCCTCCCAAATGACTCTGTGTTCCTTGATCTGATCGGGTTGTTTGGCCGTGCGTGGCCTGGGTGGTGTGGAGCAGGAGCTGCAGGACCGGGTTGCCAGGGCGGCCGGCCAGGAGTCCAAGGAGGAGCTCATGCGGGTGCGCAAGGAGATCGTCGACTTCCACGGCGAGATGGTGCTGCTCGAGAACTACAGCGCCCTCAACTACACCGGTGAGTCACCAGCCGCCTCACACTCCCGTCCGGCCGCGTCGCATGTGTTGCTTTCATGTCACTCTCTCTTATGGTTGATTAATTTTCCAGAATTTTGTTGTCTCTGTTGTTGTTTATCTCTTCCGGACAAGTTTAATTTATTTAGCCTGGATTGTGCTGTGAATTGGGGATGAAGCATCTAGATTCGTGGAGTGAATTGGGCATCTATATTCGTGGAGTTGACAGCCACTGTTTGCAATAGCTAACATGGGACGTCTTCCTGTGTTGCCTGTCAGCAAGGCATGTTGCTGTCATTGAGTATGCATACTAGTAGTGACTAAGTTGAAATGTCAAGAGTCCATTTATCCTCACTCTTGACGAAGTAATGTTGCTAAAGATTAATCTATGCCGAGAAATTGTGATCTGCGGTATGTGCGTTGATTTCTCGTGAGAAATTAGCTATATCTCGTACATGAGTGCAACTGTGCAAGTAAATCATTTGGTTTGTACCCAGATGATATACACCAATAGAAAAACACAAGTTTGATTCGGAACCCTTGGGCAAGACAAAGGTTAATATAATATTCAGTTAGGTGATACTATTTTCTTGTAAAAATAGTAAATAATTGAAAGAAAAACAGCACTCTATAGTCATCATACAGTCACACTTCTAACCTGTTTGAAAGTTAACATGTGAGGAGCTCTTTGCTCGGATTGGGATTAACCAATGGATGCTATCTTGGACTGCAGTACATTGATCAATTTTTATTAGATTAGTAGGACAAAAAAAATCCCTATGCTGGTTTGATTTACTGTGAATTGCCTAGGTGTTATCTCTGCCTTTATAATAACTGTATTTAATCTCAGAAGAAAAACTGTCTCCCGTAAGCTTTGAAAATAATTCTTGTTGTTTACTGTCAAGATATTTTTTCTGCACCATCTTAGGTTTCATTGTTATAGTGGGCTTTGTTTTAGACAGTAAGATCAGGCAGTACTTCCCTGTTCTGTTTCGACTTCGTGACTCTTGAGTTCATGAATATACACTAACTAGACCGTTTTTGCCACTTATAATTGGTGTTATGTGGCAATTTGAATTTTTGTGGATTTCTTTTTCAGTTTTATGTGTTCTAGTTTTTTAAATAAATAGATAGATATTTAAGGTAATGGTCATGTGGTTCTGTTCTAGTATTGCCATTTTTGCAATCGTTACATAAGCTGAGATGCATTTGACTGCTATGACGTTACCTGCAGTGCAAGATTGGTTTACTGGTACCACACTGGTAGGCTACTCTCATAAAGTCAATCTTTGCGAGCTGTCATGAACTCAAGGTAGCGAGTAGTTACTCTTGTCATCATGTTCTGGAGCATAATAGTTTCAGTGGATGCGGTTTGACCACTCACCATAATATAAGCCTTAGAGCTGTCTGCTCCTGTTGCCTTTACAGTGATGCATCAGATTTATGAATAATCCACTAGATCTACCGACATCCAAAAAAGTCTAACTCCCTTCCCACATGTATGCAATTTTTCTCTGTTCTGATGTGTCGATTTAACTAAAGATTATTTGAATGGAACGTGGTTTCAGTGTAGCATGGAACCATTTCCCCCCTAAACATTTGACTTTGCATAAGGTTCATTGTTTGCATTCCTTCTGTTTTAGGGTTTGATTGGTTCCTCACATTAGTATCGCATTGCTTTAGAGGTTATGGAGCATAACCTTACTAAGGCAAGATAATTTGTTGTTGTTCGGTTTGTCTAGATAGTTAGTTGTATAGTGTTATCCGTGATTGGTATCCTGCGTAAGTGACCAGACTGAGCCTTGGGGTGCAGAGCGGGTGTAGGAGGGAGGATGCATATCTGTATGCATAGGATTTGGCTGAATTGTGGGATGCAGGCTGGGCTTTGCTTTGAGGACTGTGCTAGCCTGCACATGGACTTGTGCAGGTAACGATATATGTACGAGTTGTACTACAGGCGCCTGGATATGCGGCAACCAATCAGACTCATAGTGTTCAAGCATGTGCTTAGAGCCAATTGTTTGAGTCACTCTTATCTTTGATCAGGTGACTTGTCTAGTTTATTAAATTGCATCTGAATCTAGATGCACTCACGAAGTTTAGTTGGCTTTCTGATTGATATAATGTGATATTAAAGGAGAAACAACTTTTAGGTTTATTTCTTTGAAATATAACAAGCTGATTTAATCTTGCAAACTATTTGATATAAACATATATACTTATCAGTTTCTTTCTTGTTGTGGGATTTCTGTACTTGAATGCTTTAATATTTGTGTTCTGTAATTACATGGCTCATTTCTGTTGCTTGATTTTTAGTACTTCTTTTGTTAGTCGATTTCACATACTTTTGTTAATAGGACACGCAAGCTGTTCTTTTTTATCATAATTTCCCAGTATATGTTGGTTTATGCATTTCAGTTGACCAATGACGCCTTTAGTGGCGCACATACAAAGGTTTCTGCTATTTTCCTTTACATATTTTGTCTCTGGACCATTTACTGAGAATTAAAGTTCACTAGAGGTGCACATCGTTAGCTATAATTTGGCTATGCTGTTTCAGAAGTCATAGCCTCTTTCTAACCATAAAAAGATAATATAAGTTTCTGCTAACAAACAGGAACAGCACAAAGACAACATAAGTTTTTGCTGACAACGGAGACATTTTCCACATGTATCAGCTAATAAGAAAATAAACTTACGTAATTTGCGTTCAGTAGAATTTGTTGTCTGCTGATTTTGTTCATACATTTTTGGTTTCATGAGAACAAAAATCCGATAATCATATATTATTTGTGTGAAGCATTTTTTGTGAGAGTTCTGCCTAGAATATGAAGGTCTTAGAGAAACTGATTACAATCAATTTAGTGTAGTTGGCATGCTTTCTGCATTGTTATGATAATTCTGTTGACTGTATTCTGTGCCAAATCACAGTGTTATTGACCTTCTATTTTGTCTTGTGCTGATGGATCACTTTCTTGATACCTTTGCTATTTAGATCTTTCATCGTAACTATGGTTATTTACCGTGTTGCCATTTGCAGGATTGGTTAAGATTCTCAAGAAATACGATAAGAGAACTGGAGCCCTGATCCGGTTGCCCTTCATCCAGAAAGTTCTACAGCAGCCTTTCTTCACCACTGATCTCCTGTACAAGCTTGTGAAGCAGTGTGAAGCCATGCTGGAGCAGCTCCTTCCGGTTAGTGAGGCATCTGTATCAAGTGAAGATGTAAAAGGAGACAGTAATGATGAAGAGAAGCTGGCAAAGCCAAGTTCTTCCTTGGTAAATGGGGGTGGCATTCCAGAGTTAGATGAGATTGAGTACATGGAGAGTATGTACATGAAGAGCACCATCGCGGCCCTTAGGTCACTGAAGGAGATCCGGAGCAAGAGTTCAACTGTCAGTATGTTCTCGTTGCCACCTCTTCAGGGCAACAATGCACAGGACAGTTACCAGATCCGTGCAGAGCAAACCCAACTAGATGAGGAGCCAGAGAGGTGGAGCAAAGTAACAGTGATAGAGCAGGCAGCCAAATGACAGGGCGAATGTACAACATCTGATGCCTTGATTCGTCACAATTTTAGACTTACATTTGCTGGAGATTTCAATCTCCGTGTCGTATATTCAGTAATTTGTATGAATTCAGGATTCCTAACAGCTGTAAAATGGTGGAGATGTTAAATCATAGAATCCCAACTCAACCATGAGAGAGAACTGAACTGATTTTATTCACTATTGTGAATTGATCATGTATTTTTGCTGATCTACAATCGTTTACTGAGTTTATGATTGGGTGTTGTTACATTAGTTTCAAATTATAGTCCATTTTAGTTTTATTTGAAGTCAAACTTCTCTAAATTTTAACTGGTTCGGTAGATATACAACCTCTAGAAGTTCAAATAAATGCACCATTGAAAAGTAGTATCTGATAAAATGAAACTAATTAGATGTCGTCGATGTTGTGCAGATGCCGTTGCTGTTGTGCATTTTACATAAACTTGGTCAAAGTTAAAAGAAGTTAGGACAAAATTCTGACAGACGAACTATATCATTCATCATTTTTTTTTTCTTTTTGGAACTGTGGTGCTGTGGATCCCTTCGTGACCAAGATTTACCAGCTATCAATTTTTTTTGAGAAATAGCTATCACAGAAAATGGCTTCAGGTTGATGCGTTTAGAAAAACGAAAATTGCTTTACTTTTTTTTTGAGAAAAAAGAAAATTGCTCTACTAAATGCTTTTTACACCGCCAATGGGAATCCAAATCCCACATAAAAGCCCAAGAGCGGCCCAGGAGCAAAGACCTCCTTCCTTTTTTTTCCCTCTTCCTCCCTTGTGCAGCTGTGCTCCCCAGCCCTGCGGCGCCGCCGCCAATCTCCTCGCTACCTGCGCCATGCCACCGCGAAAGCGCCCGGCGCCGCCGCCGGAGGAGCCCTCCCCTTACGCGCAGCATCAACCTGACGCTCAGCTGTCCGAACCCTCCAAATCCTTCCCCGCTCCCGAGCAGCCGACCATCTCGGCGAAGATCCTCGCTCAACTGCCCGTCCAGGAGCGCCTGGTGTACGAGCTGATCTTCCAGGCGGGAAACAAGGGCATGTGGATGCTGGACATCCGCAAGAAGCTTTCGATGGGCCCCAACATCGCCACCAAGGTCGTGCGCTCCCTCGTGGGTCGGGGCCTCCTCAAGGAGGTCAGTGATGTCCGCCAGCGCAGCAGGAAGATCTTCATGGCCACCGACTTCGAGCCCTCCGCCGAGATCACCGGCGGCTCCTGGTACCATGACGGCCGCCTGGACACTGACGCCGTACACACCGCGCGCCGCTGCTGCCAGGCGCAGGTCGAGAGGCTCGGCGCCGCGACCGTGCAGATGATCCACCACGGCATTCTCAAGGACGACCCGAGGGCCGGGTACACTATCGACAAGATCAGGGATATCATCAAGACCATGGTGCTCGACAAGGTGCTCGAGGAGGTCAAGAGCACCGGCACGGGGGAGTTCACGGCCGTCAGGGCCGGCACAATGTGCTACCGGCTGGTGACTGGGGCTCCGCAGGGAGGGATGATGGAGGGGATTCCTTGTGGGGTTTGCCCCAGGATTGATGAGTGCTCACCGGAGGGGGTCATCTCGCCGAGCACCTGCGTTTACTACCAGAAGTGGCTGCATATGGACTTCTAGGTGGTGAGCCCTCTTCTGCTGTACGTGTGGCATCGCGAGAAAGAGTGTTGGAGTCAATTGGAGAATTCGTTTCACATTGACCAATTGTTGCTGTTGGATCACACTCTAGGCTGGATTGCAATGTTCAGTTCTGAAAGGATAGGTATAAAAGTCCAGTTTCAGATTGTGGTACTAACATTAAGAATCATCTCTATAGTTATTTCTACTTAGTCCTTTTAGCTTGGTATAATCTTTCATATGTATCTATTTCATCAAGTTTGGATGTCTGTACTCAGTACCATATCAACATCCTAAAATGTTTAGGTAATCGGCAAACATTTCAGCTCTTGTACTGAAGTTATATATTGCACATGTGAACCCAAAGCGTCCCTGTTTGACAGCCAAAGGACCAACAAAGATGTGCCTTCTATTCAACTTTGTAGGACCACTAAACTTTAACTAATTGAACTTAGATTGTGAAATGCATTACAATATTCTGTTTGCTATAATTGTTGAAAACCACAATGGCTGCAACCACAATGTTCAGCAACAGTATTCATGTTGCTTGATTGTTTTAGCCATCATCTTTCACCGGGACTTAATCTGCCACAACTCACAAGGTTGTCATATATGCTCGATTGTCCATGTTATGGTGTAGCTAATTATATGTTTGATTTTACTGAACATTTTTATGTGCTTACACTACACATGTTCAGCTGTCTTCCTTCAACTTTTAGTTTTTCTTTGCCTCCGTGTTCTGTACTTCTGCATGTTCATCATGTTTTATGGGCTGCAATGTTAGTGTAACGAGGATGGTGAAGGGCGTAGCCATGCGTGGTAGTCAGCAGAGGCCCTGGTCCCTCTTGGCCATGACTTTTTTTTTTTTTTGAGGGAACCTCTTGGCTATGACATGGAAACCATGATAGGTGTCAAAACAAAGAGGCAGAGTAAGTAGAGAAGGGGAAGGCTAACTTAGATTGCCTGTAATCACACACGCACACACACGTCTTTCAAGCAACAAACTTTCAACTTAACTCCTAATCAGACCAAACTCCTATCAACTGCTGTAATCAGTCTCTTGATATCTAAAGTACCTAAGAAGCTGACAAGCTAATCGGATAACAAATCTCCTCATCTAACGACCATGCCGCCTATTCAACTGGACACATTGCCTGGCTGCTGCTGTTTCTGTGTCTGGTAATGCCATGGTTGGCCTCTTCTTGTGCCTGGAATAGGTGTTCCTGCACACAATAATCTTGTATTTTATGGTTAGCCTATAACTGCTATTTGCTACCTTGTTTGCATTGTTTTTGTGGGCATGACTAATATGCAATCTTCTGCAATCTAAGCTGTACCTAGCTTATGACTATTTCTGTCAGTTCTTGCTACCTAGCAATGATAGTGCTTGTTGTCACATCACAAATTCACTAAAATATTACTTCCCCTGTTCCAAATTGTAGGTCGTTTTGGCTTTTCTAGATGCATTTGTTTTGCTATGCATCTAGACATGGTGAATAGCAAAGACAATGCATCTAGAAAAGCCAAAGTGAACTATAATTTGGAACGGAGGGAGTAATATGTTTCATGCAAATTGCATGGTTAATTTTTCTGTGACTACTGTTGGTACAGCACACTGAAGTTAGTCAGTCTACAATCTCAAATTACGAGGAAATTAAGTTACTAGTAACTTAATAAGCTGTGATGAGATCATCTTTTTGTGTGTATCCGTCATCAGACATAGTATAACGTAATTATCCTTTATCACAATCTACAGAATATGCTGCATTTGTGTTCAGCTCTGCTGCCAATCTCAGTTTAGTTCCTCACGCTTGTTGCTCTGAAATTGACTTTGCTTTTTTTAAAAAAAATATATGAAAGGGGAAAAGGCTTCCTTATTATGACATAAATATACATAACAAAATTAGCAAAACTGAGGAGTTACAATCATTTTCATATAGGAGGCCTGGTGTCTTCCTTCACCCTGTGTTAGTGTAGGATGAGTGCATAGCTAGATAGATCCCTGAACTTCACAGTCCAGAGCCTGATGTTAGGTCTACCATTGAAAAATCTTGCCATCATTAAGTTCCAAACTTATGATGCTGCGACTTTAAGATCTCCATGACGAAAGCATGTTGGAAACCTGTTCTTGCATGCTTTGCAGAAATCCAGATGTCGATTATAAGAGATTCCTCGAATCTGCCAGAATCTTTTGATAAAATTTCATTCCTGGAACAGATGTTCTCTTGTTTCTTCCACTCTTCTATTGCACAGTAAACAGTCCCCAATTAGTGTTCCAGGTTTGCATCTCTACGGCACACTTTGGTCAAGCTTAATAGCAATCAATCCCCTTTAGGAATTAGGATGTTCAAAGACCAACAAGAATATGTTTCTTCAATCTGAGTTGTTGATCGTCTTTCCATCAATATTGGGGACACATCATTCTCATGCGTTGTGAATTTGTGATCTAACATCCAAATCTGTTTATTAGTCACAACTGCAAGGCTGTTATTAACCACCGAAACTCACTGCTTACCTTGGGGCCTAGATTTTTACACCTGTGCATATCTAATCTTATCATATTTTTAGATGCACTGAAAATGACTGTTCCTTGTATACTTTGTGTGGTGGGGTTTGGGGGCAGAGGGGTGATAGGGACATTGTAACCTGTTGAGCTCAAATTACATAAATGTGTGGTGATTCTATAATAGCATTTATGTTTTGATTATATTCAGGCAATTTTGTAATATAAAGTCATTGTGTGTTTGTTTTATAACTGTGTCAAAGAAGAAAAGCTTCATCTAGGAGTATTATATTGTTTTAGCTAACTGGGGACACCTGGGCATGGTGGTGCCTGGAAATAATGTATGGCAGGTTCAACAAATTATTTGATTTTAGAATATGTTCTCCATTGCTGTTTTGGGTCAATCTTAAGAAGACAACTAACGGTTTTTGGACAGCATGATCTTCATAGATAATGTCAGGATGAAGCTGGATATATTTATAATATCACGTTAACGAAGGGAAGCATATAGGGAAGTGGCACATGAGTGCTGAAATGGAAGGCGTTTGTTCCTTTCATTTCAATTTGGTTCCTTCAATTTGAATATTGAGTTGTTGGAATCGATGACTAAGGTCCTTGGGCTTTTCTAAAAAATAGTAAAGCTAGGGAAAGCCACATTATGACAAGAATGACTTCGGCTTTACCCTTTTTGGCTTGGTTGTTTTGGCTTTAGAAGTTGACATATGTTTGTCAAGGTTTTTTATTGGGTCTGTCTATGTCAAACCCGGGTGATTTGGAGCTCTCTGTCACCCGGGTGACAAGAGGTTCTAAATCACCCGGTTTTGATAGCCTTACAAATTCGGGTGATTGAGCCCTGCCCATCACCCTATTTTTAGACCAACAGATTGCAAATCAAAGGCCAGAAATTAAACAAGATAGAAAAATTTTCAGATCATACACTACACTGAATTTCAGACAAACAGACCACCAGATTCGAAGACAAAAATTACAGACATCATGAAAGATGCTCAGCTGATCATTGTAATTTTACATATTCAAACAGAATAGATTACACCACTATATGAATAAAAATTACACTAAAAATTATTAAATTTACACCATCAGAATTGGTGTAAAAACTGCACTCATGAAGTGTAACTTATAATCAAATATATGTCACAACCACCTAACAATGCAACCAAGGCCAGACAGAGTGGTTACTGGTTAGTGGTTAGTGCTAGACAAACTGTAGATGGATCAGGCAACATATACCATAGAAAGGATGTTCATGGCCGACCAACTACTTCGATGCGTCTAGTCAAAATCAAGCAAGCTGCTCCTACCACACTGAAATCTCCTGACCTATGTTAGAATGATGAAAATACAACCCCCAACCTTGCAAGAAAACAAAAAAATCAATCAAAAGGATTACCTATATCATAGAAGGTTAAAAATCCATTCATAACAGCTTTCATATAAAGCAGGTACCGGATATAGTACAAAAAAAATAGCATGGAAACTGGTGATGCAAAAAAAAAAAAAAAAACCTGGATTGTCAAGCTGAATTACAAATCTGATATACTGCTCCTTCCGTATTCCTCAAACAAAGGTTCAAATCTGATAGCTTGGATACTTCATTTGAAAGCAATTTTGTTTGATATGCCTCGTTATTGTCAGGCTGCATGGAAACAACCATTTCCAATGTCAACCTAAAAAAAGACAAACAAGAAACTAAAAATGGCTATTTCCATCTAACCTTAGTCATTGGTGCCACAACAAATGCTTGCACCTTCCTTTCCAGCAAAATGTGGCTTTACATAATCATGTATCTAAAAAGAGAAGCAATTATATCAAACTAAAAAGTTAAGCAAGAAACTAATGCATAAAAAAACGCAGATAGATCACGAGAACCTGAAATTCAGATGAACATATTGGCATCTTTTCCCCAAAAATTGAGATGCCTTTGCTGCAGCTAAAACTCTTATCTGATTCATAAGCCATTTTGTTTCCTATGCCTCATTATTGCCAAGCTGCAAGGAAACAACCATTTTGAATGTGAGACAGCTATAAGACTAAAGGATATCCTAAAAAAAAAGGAAAGAATCAGGGAGTCTACCACACAAAAATCCTATTAGAAATGTATTCCTGAAATAGTCATCTAGTTGAAAGTATATGCAAACGTAAAAGCATTCTCTACAATAGCAGAGCATGATTTATCTACTTATTATCCTTTCTGGTGCCATTCCATAAAAGAAACCACAAAAACAGAGGTCTTCGAGCTCACACTGCCTAGTAAGGACCAAAAAGCATAATACTCTACATCAGCTAGAGAAAAATGCAAAGCAAAAACAAAACTCAAAGCATCAGCCAGACACTTGCACTTATCACCACCACCCTTGCCAATCTACCATTCATAGAGCCACCGACATTAGAAATGCATGCCATCCAGAGGATAGGAATACAACACCATAGTTGAGGTAAATACTATTATAATAAACTATAATAAAATGGTAATACAAACATACATACAGAATACGGATGCATAGACAGGATCCCAAATATTTATTATAGAAGGAAAATTCATAATATAGGAACATGCAAACTAATAAGACAAACATACATACAGATTAAAGATGCATAGAAAAATCTCAAATATTTATTATGGAAGGCAAATTCGAGAGGATATGAATATGCAAACTAATAATACAAACATACATACAGAATACAAATGCATAGACAGATCCCAAATATTTATTATGGAAGGCAAATTCAGAAGATTGGAATATACAAACTAATAAAACAAACATACATACAGATTACGGATGCATAGATATATATATCTAGAATTTATTGACAAAAACATTCCCAAATTTCAGTCACATTCACCAACTTACGAGTTATAAACTATTAATTACACCATTTGAATACTAAATTTACAGTCATATCTTTACTATAAATTATAGAATATAGCAATGTAATTTGGAAGTAACATAAATATAATAACCAAAGATCGAGTAGATGACGATATAAAGGCATCGATAATGCTACCAAGGCATACCAGATAGAGATATGAAGGCATCAGCATAACTAAAACATAAAAAAGTCTTCCTCTCATGCATGGCGGACAACACTCATATACTTGAAGACAGGATCTCCAATTCAAATGCTGAAAAGAAAAAAAACAAAGTAATAAGATGAATAAATAAAAAAAACAAAAGACAGGAAACATCGGCATGCCACTCACTGTCCACGAACCATTCGCCATCTAAAGGAAATTTAGGACCAATTGATGGTCAGTTTCAGATCAGTGAGCCTGAACCACCTATAGCAAAATGTTTCATATCTTCTGGGGCTGACCACCTGCAACCAGAAATAGAGCAACCTCTGAGAGAGGCATAGACAGGAGCTCTTTGACATCTTCATTATCACTATCATCTTCATGGCCACTATCATCTTTATGGTCAAATTGATGATCATCACGACGACCATGAGCAACACGAGAGCTTTTTCTTCTCCTATACTCCATCTACCAAAAACAAAGCATACTATACCTTAAACAATAGAATAGCCTAAAAAAGATATATCCACCATTCTACCGTTATCCATACAACTGCACATCTAAAAGGACTTGAACCAAAACAGAAGACGCCTAATAAAACAATGAACGATGAAAATGACATTAAGCGAGAATCTCAATGGACCACCAACAATTGAATAGTAATACGAACTGAAAAAACAATGAATCATAGAGACTAATCTTCTTTGGAGCACTGAATCTCATGGATCCAAGTAGAGAATCAAACGACACTGAATCCTAACCAAGGAAAAATAAGAAAATAAAAACAATGCTTGTGTTGCTGAACCTAAGCCTCGGCCTCTGCATGCACCAACTCCCTCTGCGCGGCACTCACACGCCGCATGCCTGCGCACTCAGCACACACCGCACCCCCTCGCGTCGCTTTCGCTCGGCCACCCAGCCGGCATGGCGCCATGCGGATATGCAATCGAGTGAACTCCCTCCTCCACTCCTTCAGCCCACCGACCATGCGGATCCATCGTGTGAAATCGAAGCCCACCGACCCAGCGCGGTGGCAGATCCCCTCCTACCTCGGCAAGCATGTGATTCGAGAGCCAAACAACAAACCTAAAGAGACACCGAAAATGAGAGAAATCGAAGAACAGAGACCAATCAGAAGGGGGGACCAAATCCACAGCCAAAATCAAAATCTACACAACTAATTACATCAAAATGGAACGCGTAAATGGAAGGATTAGAAGGGAAATGACGGACCCTAGGAAAATCGCCTCCTCATCGCCGCTGTTTAGAACGCCGGGAGAAATGAATCGTCGGGATGCAAGAGAAATCGATGAACAGAGACAGGTTTGGAAGGAGGGCAAACAAAACCAGAGTCAGAATCAACAGCTACACAACTAATTAGAGCTAATTGACGGCGGAAATTGATGGAATCGAAGAAGAATCACGAACCCTAGCAAAATCGCCTCCTCATCGCCACTGTGAAGAACACCAGGAGAAATGAAGAGGAGAGAGGGGAAAGTGAAATGACGCGCGTCCCAAAAATACAAACACTGACACCTGCGTTGCGGGGCCCAGATGACAGAGGCAGAAGACAAGAAGGAGCACGGCAGAGCGTAGGATGCGTCCGATTTGCATCGGACGGCATAGAAATTCGGGTGAAAAGGAAACGTGTTTCACCCGGGTGAGCTATAGATTTCCCGTTTTTATTAAACAGTTGGAGAGAAGTCCGTAGAAAAGCCCCTGCCAAAGAGGGCTTAACATGGAAGTACCAGTGTGTTAGGAAAACAGTCTGCAACTCTGCATCTAGCTTTTGTCAATACTGCTATTCGTTTTATTTGGGGTGCTTAGTTTTTCTTTTTGTTGATATATAAGCGATCATGCATAGTTCGTAGCACAGAAATTTGTGTAGCACGTTTCAGGACGACTGGAAATAAGATCAGGGAAAGCAATTTCGTGCTACTAATAGTATGCGAATTACTGAGCTCACTTTTTCCAGGTAGTACGATGCTGACAAGTTCTCCATTTCATGCTGGAGTTGTGTTGCATATGGGATAAGGGCAAGCCTCGGATGGCTTCCGCCAGCCGATCAAGTTCCGCGCTTGTTCTTGCAGCTGAATAAGCTGATGATTGCAACCTGCACATTTGAAAACTCAAGACGATGGTGGTGTGAATTTCAATAGCCTTTTCTGAAGACAGACGACACGCAGGATCGACCCTGCAGTAGTCTCTGACTTCTGAAGATGACACCCACCCCTTGGAAAGAAAGTTCTGAAATCGCCTTGAGGTCTCTTCTCAAGATATGATGGTGCCCTTTTCGGAAAAGGAAGTTCTGAAATCGACTTGAGAAGAGATCATGACGGTGTCTCCTTGGAATCAATCCTTCAAGGTTTTTTAATTGATCACTTCCATTAGCCATGCACGACGGATGGCGGGCCCGGTCTTCTCTTGTCGCCTCCTTTTGCAAATCGAAATTGCAATTGCAATGCAATGCACGCACGCGTGCCCCATTTGTTGCCCGGTTCCGCGGCGCGTTCTGGGGCGGCCACGGCAAAGCATGGGATCGGGTCGACGTCGTCGTCGTCAGGCGTCAGGCATCAAGGTCACGCCCCATGCGGCCCGCGGCTGCCACTAATTGTCAATTGGGAGGAAAGCGATGGCGTCCGGGAACGAGAAACTCACATCTCCTGCTGCTGTCGGTTAATCCCTCATTAATTAGCACATGTTTACTGTAACATCATGTTACCAAATCATAGACTAATTAGGTTTAAAATTTTTTGTCTCATAAAACATAATGCGCCAACATCTGATTTGATAGGTGCTAAACTTTAGCACGAAACCAAATACCCCTATTAGTGGTACGGTGGTGTATCGGATGAGAAGGAAAAATGTGCCGGCGGCTGTGATTTTTGGTGAGAAAGCATCGCACCTTTTTTTACCTGCTGTATCTATAATAATGACCTCTCTAGCAATGCCTTTTTTGGGGGACTTTTTCTTGTGGCGAGGCCGGTCTTCCAGGGTGGTTAGTAGTTACGGCCTTTTGTTGCGGCGCATAAGTACATATGGAAGCAGGGTGGAACCTGCTGAAAAGCTGCCTTGATATGACTTATGCAGTTTCTTCATGGTAAAAGCTAGTGGCCGCGCGCGCGTCGTCGTCGCAGGCTGCGGGTCAAGCTTCAACGTGCTTGTGTTTTACATTTTTTTTTAGTTGTTGAAGGCGGTCTGTTCTACTTTTATTTTACACCATTGTAAATGTCAGCGACTAGTGAAGTCCGCCCGCACGCAGTGTTTGGTGTAATTTGGTTACAAGTTGTGTACGTGTTGTACCCTTATTTGGTCCAGCAGGAAGGAAGCAGTCGATGGTGGAAATTTATACATTGCTGTCGTGTGGTGGAAAATTTAGACATTGCTGTCGGGTGGGTAATAACACTGACTGGTTCAAGGAGCCTGTGTGTGATGAACATTCAAATTGGCATGTACTCCCTCCGTTTAAAATTGTAGTTCACTTTGACTTTTCTAGATTCATTTCTTTTACAATGTATTTAGACATAGTGTATAATTAGGTGCATAACAAAATCAATGTATCTAGAAAAAACCAAAATGAACTACAATTTGAAACGGAGGGAGTAGTATATTTTTTTTATCGCCAGATTCATACATGTGAAATTTTCCACATTCCGAATAGGCCATGATGCGCTAGCTGCTAATGATTTGGAAACCTTGTAGTAGTAATCACCTGGTTCATCGTCCCGTGGCAGTTGTTGGCAACTTGGCATGCAGTTCAATATGCGCTGCGCGGCCGGCGGCGAGCGACAACGCACCATAATCGTGCTAGAAATTAAATCGTGCGTGCTGCCGGAATTCGTCGGGCCGGTCTTGCTTCGACCTCTCCTCTCTTTGGTCAAGACTCAAGACGCCTGCAGAGGCAGGACGAATGCACGCACGCAGGCCTGGCCTCCTCGTCCTCGGTGCATGTGTGCTGTGTTCTGGGCGCACACGTACGTACGGTCGCCGTACGACCGAGAGGAACCACCATCCGCGGCCGCTGTGCGTTACTGCGCACACGCGACGACGACTCCCCTCTCGATCGGCCACTCCGTCCTCTTCTCTTCCATGTAAGTCGTCGGCATGTAGCAGGCCAACAGCCACCACCACTTGGTCATGGATATAATAGGAAATTTTCAAGAACACTGGATCACCCATAGGAAAATTTTAAGAACACTGGATCACCCGTCCGGCCGTCGTCGTCGTCCACGCATCATCTCGCGGCCCGGCCGTCGGCTCGCGTCGCGTATGTCATCGGAGGCGTACGCCTCGATCGCCGCCACGCCAGCGATGCGATAAGCTGAGACCATCGCGCGCAGGCACAGGGCGCGGGCCGGGGCCGAGGCTCTAGCCGCGCGCGCATTAGTCGCCGCCACGTACACGGGCGCTGACTTTTCGCGGCGGCGCCGGCCAATGGCGTGAGGTGAACTAACAGGCCGTGGCGGCCTCCATCTATCCCCGCCCGCCCCGCGCGCTCAGCCGAAGCCGACAGGAAGGGTAAACAAAAGCGAGGGGATGACCACTTGCATTATTCTATCTTAATAGCAGCTAGTAGCTGGGTTCTTCATGGCGCGCGGACGGGGCCG
Organism: Hyparrhenia diplandra; assembly: GCA_015847255.1. Classification (NCBI taxonomy): domain Eukaryota; kingdom Viridiplantae; phylum Streptophyta; class Magnoliopsida; order Poales; family Poaceae; genus Hyparrhenia; species Hyparrhenia diplandra. The sequence goes on along the minus strand of JADLZK010001537.1, from coordinate 258,168 downwards.
GGGTTTTCTTGCCAAAGTCTCCCATCCGGCCGATCGATCTTACCTGCACCTTCGATCCCTGCACTGGTGGGTGTGGGGCCCAGATGATAGCCGGTGCGGGTTTTGTCAAAAAGGGTGCGTGGTTGTTGCGTAGGCGTGGCAGGATCCATTGTGGCTTTATTTGGTAAGATCGATGACCATGGAGATTCGAATGTAGTAATTTTAGCACTCATCGTAGGTATCTAGTAGGAGTATATCATGTGAGTTAGCCTAATTCATTAAAAAAAAACAATACTCCCCATTCCAAATTATAATTAGTGGTTTTAACTTTTTTTGTCCATCCATTTTATTATTATATATATCCAGATGTATAGAAAACTACATGTATAAAAAAATTTCAGTGCGACTTGGAAATGCATATTTTTAAAATATAGCATACACATTATTCTACGTAAACTGCATATCTTCTTATTATACAACCTAAGAGCAATTCCAAGAGTCTCATTGTACGTCCTAGCTTGTAATTGATGAATCGTGGAAAAAAAAAAAACCTCTGATACCTTCTTTAACTCCAAATATAACCACATCCTCTATTTTGGAGCTACCTTTCTAGATTTCACATAAGAGAAAGAGAAGTTGTTGGAAGATGAAAAGAGTTAGAGATTGATTTTCAAATGGCTCAACAAATGATGATTTAGAGAGTAAGTTTAAGAAAAACTCTTGGAGAAATACTCTAGTTCTAATAATAAGGTCAAAACAAAAAAAAACGATGATTGAGAATTTCATTTTGTTGTTTTCAAGCGTGTCGTATTACATGTCAAAAGAAAAAACAAACGATGATTGAGAATTTCGTTTTGTTGTTTTCAGGCGTGTCATATTACATGCCATGTAGATTGCCAAGTGCTTTGAGTTGTTGAATGAAACAGCACCCTCAGATGCATACCATAATTCGATGACGGGGAAGGCGGAACATTTGGGCTACGGAGAAATGGGCACATTGGATGGACTAGGAGGCACGTGCCACTCTCCATTGCAGTGTTGTCCTCCTCCCCTTCGATTTTTCCTGGTTGACCAGAGCCACATAATGCCAAGAGCTCCAAGACGCCGTCCTCCGCTATATATTCCCCATGCATCCCCCCGTACAGAGCCTTAGCCTCTTGCTGTCCGTCGTCAGCTACCCCGTCCCCTTCAAATCTTTATTTCGTGTCCACTTCTACTTGCCTCCATCATCCAATACTATATAGTAACCCATCCGATCCTTCCATCGACCATCTCCTTGCATTGATCCATCCCATGGCCGCAGCCGCGAGCTTCGACGCCGATGTCACCCGCCACGGCGCAGGCGCCGCCGGGACCGGCCGGGCCCTCGGCGTGCACGCCGCGTCGCGCAAGATCGGCAAGCCGGGCGCCGGGCACGGGCAACCGGAGCGGAAGCCGGTCATCATCTACATGGTGTCCCCAAGATCATCCACGTCGAGGCCCACGAGTTCTTGCCGCTCGTGCAGCGGCTCACCGGCCCCCGAAGCCGCCGCTGGCCGCGGCGACAAGAAGAGAAGGCCGTCAACGTCCGGAGGAGGCGCTGCAGATGGATCGTCTTCACCGAGGGAGGAATCGGAAGGCGCGCGCAACAAGACCAGGTCGACGCCGCCGGTGCGCGTGAAGGCGCGCGCCCTGAACCGGCCCGCCGGCCCGGCCGTGTCCGTGTCCGTGACGGCCACGCGGCAGCAGCAGCAGCAGGCTGCGGCTCCATCGGCGGCTGCCGCGTCGCCGTCGGGGCTAATGTTCCGCGACCTCAGCCCGCTCCGTGGCGCCGCGCTCAAGGGCGAGCACCACCACCCCCTGGTGTCTCCCGGGTGGCTGCACCACGTCGGCGACCATCATTTCCTGAGCCCTGCTGGCGCGGCGGCCACGCTCGGCTCGCCGTCCGCCAGCTTCCTCGACATCTTCGGCTCGCTGTCCTCGCAGCAGCAGTGATCAGATCGAGACCAGATCAACTGGTGAGTGGTGCTGCCATGGCATGCATGCTCAGCTCACACTTGGCCCTCAGCACGCGTTAGGGTTTCTTGTATGCATGGCCATTAACAGGAGACAGATTCGAGACCATCTTGCTTGAATTTGGTTAGGCTGCAGTTCAGGAACTGTATATAGTGTAGGTTTTTCAGTTTTTTCCCCTGGCCTTCGATCCAATCATCATCCAACCAGTTCGTAACATCAAGAGAGACAATAATTCAAGCCAGTCTGTGCACGCCTGCACTCATGGATTTGAAAAGGAGGGGACAATAGGGGACGATACTCATCGATCGAGGAATTCCCTGATCTTGCACATATACGTGTTTATTTTCAGTTCAACCACATTAGTCGTAGTTTGCGTGATGTGTGTGTTTTCTTATGCAAGGATTTGTTTTGATTTTTTTGTGCAATGCTAGTTGTACAATAATTATATATAATGTATCTAGGGTACAAATACTATTTGGTACACTACTCATATATGGATTTGATTTATTTATTTATTGATTTGTTTTAGTGGCGTGCAAGTTAATCAATTCTCACACAGCTTGCAAGAGTAGGTAGCTAGTGCAATGTATCTGCAGTGACGATGCGGTGTATACTGCAGGCCGCAGAAGCTAGTTGGTTAATGAATTGTTGATGATTACATCAATATCCGGATCTACCGTGATTATATATACAACTTTTTTTTTCACTTCATAATACTCTATCTGCATCTGTCATGGACACCACTTCTGAGTTCCGATCAAAGCAGAGGCGGCTGGCGCACATCGTATTTGCAGAAGCTTCATATCATATATATAACTCTCTTATATATCTCTATCTTTTGAGCTGGATTGATATATATAGTTGAATGTCTTTTAAATCAAGGGGATCGTTCTGCACGTATATATAACTTTATGAATTGATGAGCTCCAAACTGTAATGAGTATATTTTGCTCAAGGGGACTTAATTAAACCGAAGGGTTGGATTACCCATGAAACTGAAATTAACTAGGCTTATATAAATCCCTAAATTATGTTACTGGCTTATTGCATGTTGAAAGCCAATGGCATTTGATTTTGTTAAGCTCTGGTTTTCTCTTCAAATAATAAAATTCCACTAGGAAATGAAAGCAATGGTCTAATAACTGTATCAATTAATTATACAACGCAGATTATGCTCCATTAGTTAATTAAGCTAAAAAAAAAAAGACAATTATCAGGATACCACGATACTTTCGTGAAGTTGTGCATCGTTATCGCGATACATATTGGATACTCCGTGATACGCCTCCGATAACGTATCGGAGGAGTATCGGATAATATACATCACCTAAAAGTATAAATCATTTTTGTCTAAAAAACTAAAAACTATAAATGGATTATTTAATCTTGATACTTGTATGATACTTATCCGATACTTCGTAGCTCATAACCCTCCAAATTGAAGCCCGTCATCTTAACAATCGAGTCCTGCGCGTCTTCACCAGGGAGGTTTGGCACCTACCGCTCTCTTGTAACTCATAACCCTGCAGCAGCTTTGCTCCTCGATGGACGCCACATTGGCGGGGTGGTGGCTGCGGGTTCGTGCCCTCGCCCCACGGCCCTTCAGGCGCCCCTTTGACTCCTTGGTACTCCTTGTCTCTTGGATGATCTAGAAGGAGAGGAACAAGCGGACTTTTCGACGGAGTCGGCGCTGGGGTCTCACCGGCAGTGCTTGTGGATGTTATCCGGGCAGAAGCGGAATCTTGGGTGGACTCCGGCTTCCGCGGGGTGGCTTGCATCTTGCAGGCAGTAAGTCCGTTTCATTGCTTGTTGCTGTGTCGCAAATAGTTTTGATCTTAGTACAAAACTTGAAGCTCCACCGTGTAAGCCGGTGCCTTATGTTTGTGTTCCTGCCTAGTTGGAATCCCGACACCTCGCCATGGAGACTGGCCAGGATGTACTTTAAACATCCCCACTTCTCTTGCAGCACGGGCTAAGCCTGCTTTCGAAAAAAAAAATCTTAACAATCGAGTTTGGTCGCCTAACACAACCGTAATATTTTTTGTATCTCACTAGCTATTTGTCAGTAATTTGTGAAGCCTTAATCTTTGTAACACCAAGTATCTTTGTTTTTGGAAAAATGTCATATCACCGTATCTCCGTATCTGTAACAGCATATCAGTACTATCCCGTATCGGTGCACTCACCCCCTGCTCGGTCCATGCACCATCACTCACCACGCCTTTGCACCCCTGCACACAGACCACATCTACCGCCAAACCAAAATCTTTCTTCCTTGTTCGTCTGAAGTCTATAATCCCAATCCAAAACCTTGAGCCATAACAAAAAATTATCCAAATCTCTATCGCTGGAAAACCATAAATCTAGCTTCCGGAATTGGAGAGGTGGGTGAAGATTGAGTGAAAGAAAAATTCGGATTTAGAAGAGGAGAGAAATGCCCGATCGAGTGAAACATTCGTGTTTCGAATTCACAAGAAAGTTGTGTGTGTTTGTCTCGAGGAAGCCATATGCGCCTATTTTCTGTACAAGCTACTAAGCGAGGGGTAGCCTGGTAGGACAGCAGGTGTATATTATGTCCAGAATAATATCAACGCATGGTTTTATAATATATTAAAAACCTTTTTCTGGACAATTCACCGAGCGGGCATTTGGTCTAGTGGTATGATTCTCGCTTAGGGTGCGAGAGGTCCCGAGTTCAATTCTCGGAATGCCCCCATAACTTTTCGTATATATTTTTAATTCTAAACTCTGCCGCGTATCTGCACGTTTTTTTTTATATCACCGCAACCGCCCACTTTGTATAGATGTTATATTATATATGAATAGTTTTCGGTTCCATAATATAGTTTACATATTTACGTGTCTGCACGTTTTTTTTATATAAGCACCGCAACCGCCCATTACGTATAGATATATAAATCTATTATATATCTATAAATAAATAGTTTTCGGTTTCAGAACAGTTTACATATTTACGTTGACCTGTTGATCATTATGCGAGACGACCCAGATCGGATATATAGAATAGAATATACACTGAAGTTTTCAATTTTTTGCAGGTCAACTGCCTTTTTGCTTAAGCGCAAAGAAGAGCTCGGCCGGAGCTGGATCCTCATCACTGTTAGACTTTGGAAAAAGAACCAAAAAAGGGAACAAGAAAAACCTACACGGCCGGGCCGGTTCAGTATTCGTGGAAATCGATATACGGCCGGTGTAAACCTTTGCTATGCCAAATTCACTGATGTAAGACATCCGTATCGGTTTCTAACTTTCATCCATGTTGCCTATCCAACGGGCAAGATGCAAAAGGTAAGAAATAAGAGTTTTGCTAATTCATGCCCTGTGACGGCAGGTGAAGTCGTGTAAGAACATACCTACTCTCTACCGTCACTAGTTACGTACCGGCTGTGTACAACAACACACGCACCAGCTGTGTTACTACTGTTCTCAGAGATTAAAGGGGTATGAAGAAAAGGCACCGTCATAACATTTTACATCATGTGTTTCAACATTGAACATGCATCATCGTAACAATGACCAGATCTGGCTCCCGGATCCCTAGCCACCACGATCCAGAGCGGAGAGAGGAGTCGGAGGTGGAGGAGGAGGAGGAAGGATGGGGTGGGAGGCATCAGCTCGCCGGAGAACCTAAAAAACATCACATGAAAAATAGATGAAACAAACCAAAGCAACGCAGTTGAAACAACCAACCGGAGTTGAAGAAACCAAATGCATGAGCTCACCTGCAACACTTCACATCATCTGTTTGCAACATCAAAGAAATGCCTATTGCAACAATCAAAAGGCACCGTTGGAACATTTCACATCATCTGTTGCAACATTAAACATGCATCATCGTAACAACGACCAGATCTGCCTCCCCGGATCCCTATCCACCATGAAAACCTTAGATCTAGAGGGGAGAGAGGAGTAGGAGGTGGAGAGGAGGAGGAGGAGAAAGGATGGGGTGAGAGGCATCAGCTCGCCGAAGAACCTAAAAAACATCACATGAAAAACAGATGAAACAAACCAAAGCAACGCAGTTGAAACAACCAACCGGTGAAGCATGGAATGGAGGGTTATGATGACCAGCTTCCACGCATTGTGCCACAATTTCCTCTGGTGAGCATGGATGATCCCAACATCATATATTTTATATTGAAGGAGAGTAGCTTAATTCCTAGTGCAAAGGCATGGGTGGTTGCTCTTAACATAGGTAGAACCAAGGTTTTATGGTATAAGGATTTCAAAGCCACCCCTTCTGATGAGGATGAGGACACTGAAATGCCCCCGACAACATCATTGGCAATTTGCCTTTCATTCCTTCTGAGTTCACCAAGCACCTTCGGAAGGCTAGCTGCTGTCAGGTACTTGGTGATCCCTGGTTACACGTATAAAATAGTGTTTGTATTTTTTTTCTTCCTTCCTATTTAATAGAGAGAAGTAATTGGTCTTATGCACCCAGCTGCCCTGGTTGGTAAATTGTTCATCTACCTTTCTAGTTCTAATGTTTCTAGATGTAATGAAACTAGGTATGGTCATCCATACTTTAAGTACTAAAAGTACTAATGAATAATATTAAGTCTTTCGCGGCCTGTCTGGATTGGAGTATCTGTAATCCAAATCAATAGAATTTATTACAAACTTGAATGAAATCTCACATCTTGCCTGTCTTTGTTTCACTGGTGTGCTCAGAACATGAAATTTCTGTGTTTCTCTGTTTTCTGTTTAGCATTGTCATGATGAAAGGAAACAGTAAATTCAATATACATGTATAAGCTCTTAGTACTATTCAAAGATGTGTGGGAACTTAATTTAATGATTACATTACCAAATCATGTTCTGCTTCGCATGGTAGACCTTATTACTGATACTACAACAATATCTGAACAAAGCCTTCGCTAGTCTTATACATGGGATCCTGTCTCTAACAATATGTTGGGGAGTGGATTGGGAATGGTGACAGCTAACACTTCTTTTTTTTCCCTTTGATTTCACTCTCTATCCCACGCTGCACACCTGTTTTGCAATATATGTTAGTAGATGAGTTTATTCTAATGTAGACAACTAAATGATGTGGTTTTGTGTTAACGTGAATAGTTTGAAAGAAAACATAATGATATATGTGCTACTAGATGCTGATGTTGCATGATAAGTAAATAATGGAATTTCGCTTTATAAGATCAATATATAGAGACAGGAAAGTCTCTCGATTTTTTATGTGGTAGCCCTCGTCGGATTGCATTTAGTGGTGAAGATCGAAGCTTCACAATATGATATCCTTCATTGTCCGCTTTGATATTCGAAGAGGATCAGAAATTAGAATGGGAAGTTGAAAACATAAAGGAATGGTTCCTACGCCGATACGTGGTGGAAAATGACGCAAATAGTGCCGAACACGTGACAAGAAAATTAAGCAAAGTGTCTGGAACAACAGAAACCAAACCAATAGTGCCGAACACGTGAAAAGAAAATGACGCAAAGAGTCTGGACAGCAGAATCCAAACTAGTCCCCATCGTCGTGAATTGAATGAAGAAAAAACAGACGGGAAATCAAAACCTACGGACGAAAACGAAACAGTCATACAGTCCCGCTCCCGCGCACTGTCCACGTACGTCCTCCGCGCTGTCGCCGCTCAAACACAGGGCTCCATTGGCTGCCACCGATGGCGATGTCTTCCCCGTCGTTCCCTATAAGAGCTCCAGCTCTCACTGCCACATGCCACCTGCATTGCTCTCCACCTCGGTTAGCGTTAACGATCGATCGCGCCTCGCTCATCAATTTGCTGTCCCTCAGTGTCTGTTTGCTGTCGATCGTCGTCTTCCATCCAGCAACCTTGAGCACCATGTCGTCGCTAGCATGGCCCTCCGTCGTTCCATGTGCCGCCCACTCCATCCTTAATGGCGCTCCCGCGACCGGGAGTCGCTTCCGCTCTGAACCGCCTGCCTGTGCGGTGGCCGTAGTGTGCCGGCCGAGGATGACAACCGGCGGGGTTTGTGTCGCGGCGCATCAGAGGAGGGTGGTCGCAACGGCGGCGGCGGCGACGGAGACGGCCCCTGCCATGAGAGGCATTGAGGTGGGCACACCGTTTATGGAGGAGATGCGGGCGGCGGCCATGCGGCTGCACTCCGGGGACCAGGCCGGGGCGGGGAGGAAGGAGGCGTCCATGAAGCCTCCCGTCGCCGGAAAGTGGCAGCCCACCGTCGAGGGGGGTACCTGCGCTTCCTCGTCGACAGCAAGCTCGTCTTCCGGCGCTCGAGGCCATCGTCGGCCGCGCCGCCGCCCCCTGGTGTATAGATGTCCAACGGGCGGCCCGGTACCGCCCGTGGCCCGCCGGGCGGACCGGGCCGGCCCGTAGCGGGTCCCCGCGGCTACGGGCTGCACGGGCCGTGCTACCTACGGGCTCGGGCCACAAGACTCGGCCCATGGCCCGGTCCGCGGGCCATTTTGCCGCCCATGGGCCACTCGGGCCAGCCGGGCCACGGGCGGCCCATAACGCGGCCGTAAAACGAGCCGCTGCCGCTCCCATGGCCGCCGCCGCGCGCCGCTCCCATGGCCGTCGCGCCCGCCGCCGCTGCCGCGAGCCGCGAAGCCGCCGCCGCCGCGCCCGCCCCGGCCAGCCGCTCCACGCTCACGCCACCGCCGCCCGCCGCCGCTCCGCCCACGCTCCGCGCGCGCCGCGCGCGCCGCCGCTTGCTCGCGCCGCCGCCCGCGCCGCGCTGCTCCTCCCAGCGGCGGCGCCGCTGAGCGCCGCCGCCCGCCGCGCCGAACCCGCCGCCGCGCGGAGTCGGGAGACGGAGAGGATAGGGTTGGTGTGCGGTGTGCCTCGCTGCTTGGCTTTTTTTTTTTAGTGGAGAAGGAGATTGGGCCTCATTGGGGTGGGCGGATGGGGATGGGGATGTATTCTTTTAACAGGCTGCTCAACATCACTTCCACTCTTCCATTATTCTGTTAACAGGCCGGGCCACCAGCGGGCCAGCCGGGCCAACGGACCGGCCGGACCCGTCGCGGGCGAGGCAGCGCCCCATGGCCCGCCCGCCACCGGGCGGGCCGCCCGTAGCCCGCCGCACAATACGGACCGGGCGCCCAGGTACCGGGCCGTTTTGCCGGCCACGGACCGGGCAGCGGGTCACGGGCCAAATGGCCATCTATACCCTGGTGTGAGTGCACGCACCGCTACTCTTCTCCTTCATCTTTTTTACAGTGGTGATAAAAACATACATCGCCATTCACCAATGTTTCAAATTTTATTTGGTAGACGACGATGCTCCATGCTTTGTTGACATTCTGGTCATACATTTGATAATTCTTTTTCAGATGCTGAGTTCAGGGATACTGGTTTGGAGAGATCAGAGCCACTCGGCAAAGATTTGGAATGGTTCAGGCAACAAGGCCACACGATTCCGGAACCATCAGCTCCTGGCATTACATACGCTTCCTTTCTTGAAGAGCTGTCTGAGAAGGATCCCCCGGCATTTGTCTGCCATTTCTACAACGTCTACTTTGCACATACCGCTGGAGGCCGAATCATTGGCAAAATGGTGATGATAAATAAATTAATGTTATGCTGAAATCATATGAAAACTTTGCCTTTTCTTTTCTATAATCAGCACATATTGCAATCAAAGCAGCTCTGCATTTGCTAGTAGCATCTTATCTTAACCGATAAATTTATGTTGTCTGGTCGTCAACAGGTTGCTGAGAAGATCAATCTCCAGAAAGAGCTGTTGTTTTACGAGTGGGAGGGTGATCTGTCACAGATGCAGCAGAATGTCCGCGCGAGGTTTAACAGAGTCGCTTCCGTAAGGCCCCTTGCCTGGAACTAGGCTTCGTGCCTTCTTTTGTAATCCTGTCGCTGAAATGGATAGCTTTGAACAAACCGACAATACTGTCTCGTGCATTCACTTGCTCTGTTGCAGGGTTGGTCTCGAGCAGAGAAGGACCGCTGCCTGGGCCAGATGGAGATCATGAAGGCGTTTACCTACTCAGTAGACATCCGCCGCCATATGTTTAGGCGTTTACCAGCTCAGTAGACCTCAGCCACCATATGTTTATGTTCCCCGGATCTAAGTTCGTAGCCTGATTAGATGAGACCATAAACGTTGTCTGTCAACTCTGTTTATATATATGTCCACTAGATCCATGTTCAGTTACAGCTACAGATATTTGTGTATTTCAGAAAATATATGACATATATAGAAGCCGTCAGTTACAGCTACAGATATTGGTATAAAGATGATCGTAGTGAACTTGGTGCATGATTAGATATAAGTAGTGAACTTGGTGCATAATTCTGGATTTGAGTCTCCGTTGCTTCGACACATTCCTTCCAAAGTTCAGTCAGCTCACTTGGCAGTTTCTAGTTCAAGCTCTTCCTCCATCTTGGCAAGATTGTCTTCCAGTCCAATGGAATTGTGCTAATATGTGCCCATCCAAAGAAACCCTACATCAGTAAATCTAAAGAACTGATCCAGATGGGCTAGCTTAACACAGAGTAACAGTTAAGCCATCATCAGTTCTTCACAATATAAATTCAGATAAACTATACGTACAAATTATGCATTCTTCGGAAGACTCCGTTCTCTCACTACTACAGGATTGATTTTGCGAGGTGTTCGGATTTTATTTTCCGTGACGGGCATTTGGAAAACCGCCACGGAAAATAGGTGGCCAGGCACCTCCCCCGGCCAAGGGAAAAACCGGCATGGTTAATCAATTTTCCGTGTCGGTTTTTTAAAGAAGTCCGCCACCTAAAATCAGCCTATTAACCAAGGCGGACTACTTATAAGGCCCGCCATGGTAAATATCCCCGAGGCCCAGGAGCCTAGCCGAAGTCCAAAACAATTCTCCTCTATCGGGCTTATATAAATACAGCACTTAGGGTTTTCACTCCTCTCTCTCTCTCAGACATTCTACCTCTCCCTCACCCCGTTCCCCTCTCCCCTCGCGAGATCCAGGCGGACCAGGCCGAGCGCGCGCCCCCGTCTCCCTCTCCCTCAGGCCTCACCCCTCTTCCTCTTCCTTAGTCCTTCGCGGAGGGTAGCGGCGGGCGGCGCTGCATGCGGCGGCGGCGGCAGCCCGGCGGACGCCGCGGCCCGAGGGCCGGGCGGCGAGCCCAAAAGCTGCGGCGGGATCCCGGCGAGGAGGACCTCCCGGCGGCGGATCCCGGCGAGCTTCCTCTGGCGTCGGCGGAGCGGGCTCTGGCGGCGGATCCCGGCAAGAGGAGCTCTGGCGGCTGCGGCAGGCGGCTCCCCCTCTCCTCCGGCGGCGGCAGGGCACACCGCGGCGGCGGCGGCGAGGCTGGCGGTGGATCCGGCGGCGGCGGCCGCCCAGCCCAGATCTAGCCCGTTTGGGCCTGGATCCGGGTTTTTCATTTTTTTTTTTTTTTATTGCGATTAACGGTGGCGGGCATTTGGGTTGCAAAAAAAAAAAAACGCCACGCAAAATATTTTATTTACCGTGACCCTTTGTTCGTGGCGGACGGAAAAACCGCCACGGAAAATGGTTTTTGTCCGCCACGGAAGTTCTTTTTTTCAGTAGTGTCTCCTCCCCAAAAATAAACGAAGAATCGAAAAGTAATAACACAAACTGAACAAAGATGGAAGAACAGGCAGCAGATACATGCTATAGTTTACACAGAGCTTGCTTGCTTATTATTATTACCGTAATCATTCGTGTTGATCACTATCCATTCAATGGGGAAAGGGAGAATATGACAGGCACTTGGGATTGCAATGAGGGCACACTGCCTTTCTTACAGATCGGTTGGATTCCGGCGATCGGTGACACGTCGACGGGCGAAGCTTGACGGCCGCGGCGTTGGCGCGGGCGGCAAATGGGGTTGCCGGGCTGGTGCGGACGACAATCGGGGTTGCCGGGGACTCGATGTAGGCGGCAATCGGGGTTACTGGAGGGCTTTGGTGCAGGCGGAAATCGGGGTTGTCGGGGGTTCTAGTGCAAGCGGCAATCAGGGTTGCCGGGGCTGTGCGGGAAGAGGAGGAAGGCGGCGGCGGCGTGGCAGCGGCGTGGGGAGTGGGGGGCAGCGGCGCACGTGCGCAAGAGAGAGAGAGAGAGTTATCCCTTTATTTTTTCTTATTGATCCAACTGATTACAAGTCTCTTTTATTTATAGTCTGGGGAAGACTTGCATCTAAAGAAATCCCTGATTTGATTTCCTATTTTCTTCCTATTTTATCCTGAATATACTTAATTGTGAAGCAGATGACGATGATGTGTTGACGGCGGGCGACGGCGGCGGCCACCCACCAGGCGTGCATGCGCTTGCGCCTTAGGCCCTAGGTGGCGGCGGTTGGCCCCTTCAATTTGGCACATGACATCTCTCCCCTTTCCACGGACAAATGGCGTCCTCGCTACTGTGGTTCCCGCTATACTATCGTTGTTGACGGGGTGATCGAAGCAACATGGATTGAAGGTTGTTGCATCCACCTTTGATAATGCCGTGGCGTAGTAGCGGTGGCTGTCGAGGAAGAAGATTGGCACTGATGTCAAGAAGCTCTGTGGGGGCTCCTCCATCAGCAAGGTGCTTGTCCTTGTCGTGAATCCTGGCATGGTTGTCGTGGTTGTCGGGATGTGAATGCCAATCACCTTGAGTGGCGCCCAAGCTGTTGCTCCCGCTTGGAGCTTGATGATTTTGGCTAGACCATGTAGCTTGTCGTCGGTCGGTGTAGCGAGTTGTGGAAGGATGAGAGCCTCCGGGGTAGCGACGAGGCCGGTGAGGTAGTGAATCGATGTGGGTGGCATGTACCTCATGTCGTCGTTGGTGGAGCCCGCAAGTCGAAGCTTGCTGAAGACCTCAAGGGAGACGGGGGCGTCGAACTCTGGGGCGAGGTGGATCGCCATGCTCCCTGTGTAGGGCGCCTCCTGGTGCACCATAGCATAAGTCTTGTTGCATAGCTCATTGGTGTAGTCGTACCAGACGTTGGTGTCGTCGAGGGCGTAGATGTAGTCGATCATGTCGTCACCTTGTCAAGGTTGCCCGCGGTTGCTGGTAGTGTCGCCGTAGCTTGGCAACTTGAAGTGGCAAGGAAGACATCGTGTGTAGGTGTTCCCGTCCTCAAGTGGCACCTTGCTCGGCATGCAGAGAAGAACCGCTATTATCATGTGGATAGCAGCATACCTCATGTCTTTGGTGGAGCTGATGTTCTGTTGTCGTGTTGCTGATGGGGGCGCCTTCTGTGCCGGAGCTGGTGCCGGTGTCATCAGGAGTCCGATTGCTGGGAGTGGGGGTGCTCGTACTGTTCTTGTCGGGGTCAAAGCTACGATAGGAGTCGTAGCTTGCTTGTCGACGTTGTCCGCCAAGGTGGATGTCCACAAGACGTCCAGCAAGTGTAGTGGGTTGATGTCGTTGTCGGAGTTCAGCGAATCGGTGATCATGCCACTGATGACGCCCGTGGGGGCGTCGTTGGTGCTGTCGATGTTGGCTTGTGTTCCCTTGATGAGCTGGAGACTGTTGTTGATGTTGCCAATGTCGTTGATGGTAGGCATGACAATGTTGAGGGCGTCGTGGTCCAGGTTGTCGACGTCAATGGTGACGTCGGTTGACGTCGTTGCAGCATTGATGATAGAGGTAGCGGCTGTCTGTCGAGTAATATGGACTTGCCAGGTGATTGTTGAGCTTGTGGTGTTCTGATCTGCGAGGGTGTTGACGTCGCTGGTGTCCATGGCGCCGGTGTTGATCAGGACATCAGGGTCAGCGACGTCGATGTCGACGTCGGTCGACGTCGTTGTGTTGCACATGATGACGTTTGCAATTCTGATGTCAGAGATCAAGTAGTTGGTGTCTGGGAAACTTATCTCTGTCATTGTAGTAGCCACGAGACATTGGCCTAGTTTGGTAGGCTTTTCATTGAGCAGCTGGTGGACGTCGGATGTAGCCTCCTGATCTGAACTGAGCTGCGACGGCGGGTGCGTCCTTGGGGTAGGCGTACTTGTTGCTTGTAGCATCGCTGATCTTAGAGGGTGTGATGTTGGCGGCACCTGTGGGAGCGACGTCGCCGTCGGTGGCGCCCATGGCAGGGGCATAGTCGATGACGGTTGAGATGACGTCGGAGACGCGTACTTCAGACATCAAGACCGTGTGCTACGGTGTTGCTGCTGTCGTGGACACCAGTTCATCGTGGATGTGGAGGACGACGTTGTCGTTGTCAGTGGCAGCTTGCTGTACAGCTTGCTGTTTCTCCCAGCGTGCTGTCATAGCCTGCTCATAGTCGTCGAAGATGGTGTGGAGCTTCTCCATGAACGCAATTGTCCATGTGCTGGTGTGGTGGTCGTCGGAAGCCATCAGTGGCCTCTTCCTTCTCCTTCCGTCGCCCACTGGACCATTACTCAATGGTTCTTTTTTTTTCGCGATAACACCTTGGCGTAATTACTCAATGGTTCTAACACTATTGTTTCTAGGTATGCATATGCTACTTCTTGCAATCATTGAGTGCTTGCTACAAGTGACTTCTTCCATTGTGCCACTGCATAATTAGTCGTTACATATTTTTTCTCATTACTATCAGTTACTTCGACTTCCTGCAGCAACGTCATGGGACATCCACCTAGTTAGTAGTACAACCATAATATTAAATTTCTTCTAGTAGTGAAGTGGAGTTCTCCTAATATTTTGTCATTCAAAATTTTGTATAAGTTTTCTCTACAAAATGTCACCTAGTGAGATTTCCATGTGCTAAATGGCTAGTGGTAGTGTTTTATTATGACTTAAAAAATATAAAAATTCCACAGTTTTGGTAGTAGAATAATTACAAAATTAATGGCATAAATGAAGGCTAATTTGCAGACGAATCTATTCAGCCTAATTAGTCTAGAATTAGCGAATGTGATGCTAAAAAAAAACATATGTTAATCATAAATTAATAAAGCTTAATAAATTCATCTCGCGATTTAGCCATGACTTATATAATTAGTTTTTTAGGTCATATTTAGTTCTCTTAATTGACAATCTAAACATCAAATGTGATCAAGACTAAATTTTAGCAAGTGGATCCAAACACCCCTACTGCATTTCAATCATAACGAAGGATCACTGATAACTTGCCTGCATTCATGGCAGTTTTAGATTTATTTTAACATGGATTTTTTTCCTCAAATGCATGTACAAGTACTCCCTCAGTTCCTCGCTTCCCAAGAAAACCATTTTTTCACATTCTCACCAATTATATATATATATATAAAATATTGATATCCGTGATACCTGATTAGTATAATTAAATTAATGTAACACCCTAAAATTTGCCTCTTATAAAATAGATGTAAAATTTGCCTCGCAAAAAAGAGTATTTTGTGCTCATGAACATAGGATATACTCCGTTGACACCGGTGAAGTGGATTCAAGTGAAATTGTCTGAACTCTTACTTAAAAAAAGATTGTCCGAACTTATCGCAGTAGATCTCTGCACATTCCGCATACCATGGTGGCCACAGAAGCAACTTGTATATTTTCTCCCTGCAATCAAATTCCTCTTTGCAAAGTACGCACAGGTTTCTCATCAATGAAAATCGTTCATCCTTTTAGCCCACGGTTGATAGCTCAACGTAAGAATTTTCTGATGAATTAGAAGGTAGCTTTGACGTGCTGTCACAGTTCAGTACGCAGTCCACATCAACGAAGGCATCTCCGACGGGCACACCATTGTACTGCCCCCTTAGAATAGGCTCTCTTCATAGTGAATTTGGTCCTCTCTAGAGGGGGCCTCTCCGTTGAGGCTACGAATGACTTCCCGGTTGGTCACCCAAGACTTCAGGCTCAGCATTCTTAACTTTGGAATACTTTGGGGATGAGCTCCCATAGAAGTAGTGGTTGCTTTGTTGGTGTGTATACACTTATCGGTATTGTTAAGCCCTGGACTAGGATGCTATATGCTCTCTGTAGAGGTGAAGATCTCTAGATTGGTTTTGGCTAATTGATGACATCCTTAGGACTAATCTCTCTATGCTAAGTGTTGATTTAGTTGGAGATTGGTCAAGCCAAGGACGGTGCATGGTGGTCATGGTGGATGGGTCGAGGTGATCCAATTAATGATCAAGTGCGCGGTTTGGCGTGTTTCGAGGATCAAAATGGGCTCAAGGCAAAGGTATATCATAGGACCATTTTGATTTTACACTCAAGACACCATAGAGGGTGTGAGTGATTATAGGATCGATAAGCCGTACTATAAAGAGGGGAAAACTATCGTACATATCGGTCCTCATGTGCCTCTAGGTTCAAAATCATTTGCATGCATTCTAACCTAGAGAGCTAACTCCGTTCTTGATGGAAAATGTTTTCAAAATGCTAACACATGGTGTCGGGGTGTTCTTCGACGTGTCGGCAACAAGAATCAAGTGACGGAAGTTGGTTTGGAGCAAAGGCGAAGGAACGGCAACAAAACGACGGAATTTCACAGCTCAAATGGTGACCGGACCCACTGACCGGAAGCACGGTTTTTCGACCGGACGCACCGGTGACCACGTCCGGCAGAGAGCATGTTTTTCGTGGGTTCGGCCGAGAAGTGACCGGACGCACCGACCGGAAGCTTCCGGTGCTGACCGGAAGCACCGATCGGACGCGTGACCGGACGCGCTCAGCAGCTCGGTCGGTCGTCCTGTTGGGGTTGTCGGTTGTGACCGGACCCGCCGACCGGACTCACTGGTGAGTCCGGTCAGTGCGTCCGGTCAAGCTGATTTGTGCGTGGTTTGCACCCCTTCGGCCACATTTCGTGGTGGGGGGTATTTATACCCCTTTGGCCGGCCATGGGAGGTCTCTTGGTCATTTGAAATCAATCCTAACACCTCTAGAGCTGAGCACATCCTCTCCTCCTCACTCTTTTGCTTGAGAGCATTCATTCTAGTGAGTTGAGGTGATTCAATGCACTTTGCTTTGATCTTTGCATCTAGTGTCACTTGGTGATCGTTGTGAGCCGGTGGTTTTCTTGTTGCTCTTGGAGAGCACCACTCCTAGCCGGCTTGGTGATTGGTGGAGGCGTTGGCAAGAGAAGGTGTATGTTCTTGGCCACCTCCGGTGATTTGTGAGAGGATCACACACTCATCGTCGGGAAGACAAAGTGTGAGTAATTCATTGCTCGTGTCTTGGGTACCTCTCATTTGCATTGGGTGCAAGAAGCCTAAAGACAATTGGCTTGGAGTGAGCTCCACCTTGACCCACACGTGAGAAGGTCGGCACAACGGAGATTAGCTTGAGGGTGCTCAAGTGAACTTCGGGTTAAATCTCGTGTCTCCATTTGTCTCTCGGTGATTGACTTCAATTTGGTTATCTTATATGTTTCATCCTTGGTGATTGGATTGACTAGCCTCGACATTGTGAAATTTTATTAGGCTATTCACCCCCCTCTAGCCATTTAGGACCTTTCAAGAGGCCTCATCTGTAGAGTTTGTCGGGTTAGTTTTAATAGGAGTTTGCGCAGGGGGCCTGTTGAGGTCTCTCACTTACTCCTTCTTTGAGGATTAGGCGAGTCTTACCGCGTTAATTTAGGTACCCCTAATTATGGACCCGACACGTTCTGTCCGCCTCCTATACAAGCATGTCCACAAACGTACCTATAATATAAGGCAAAATTTCAGCCTTTTGTTTCGTGTGGCCAATTCAATCGTCTAGCCGATTCAATCCGGCCCAACTCGCGTCGCTCACCCCCGGCTCGCACTACTCCTCCCTAAAAAAACGTCATCGCCATGGCTTGATTCGGCAACTCCCCGGCGACTCGCTACCGGACGTCGCGGGAGCAGTGGCACGAGGCCTGGCGGATAGGCTACGAGAGTCGTGAGGGAGGCACCCGAGCACTCCTAGGGACGCGCAGCCTGCTGACACGGGAGATGGGCGGTGTACGGGGTGTAAGTTGAAGTCGCAAACTCGCCGGAAGCTTCATTACCTACCCCCTCCCCGAGGTCACAAAGTCGTCGGTGGTTGCCGCTATTAGGGTTAGGTTTGGTCTTTCCTTTTTATTATTTTTTTCCAGATTAATTAACCTTGGTGGTTTTGGGGTTGGAAAACCACCATAAATTATCCTTCGATTAACCGTGGCCTTATATTGGTGGCGGTTTCAAAAACCGTCGTAGTAAATGAAAAAAAAAACAGTTAAGTTAATCTTTTGTGTGGTATACGTGGAATCGTGCGGGTATAGATTTAATCAACAGTAGTTTCTGGTTTGGTTCATTTTTTATATATAAAAAAGCATGCCACGTGAAACATGTATTCTCAACCTCATCTTTGCTTATAATAAAAATACAAAAAATCGAACAAAGACCCGTCCCATATCTCCCACGATCCCACCCTCTCTCCAGTTTGTCAGAGTAAGCATGCTTCTCCATGCCGCCGGAACCCTTCTGCGATTACTCTATTCCCGCTTCGTTTCCCATGCTACGCGTCTTTCTCGTCCCTGCCGCGTCCTCGATCCCGCGCTCCCGCTCCAACGTAGCTCCAATGGCAGCTACCGCCCACCAACGCATGCCTTCCCCGGCTCGCTATAAGAGCCCCAGCAAGCTCTCACCGAGTCACCGCGTCACATGCCACCCGCATTCCTCTCCACCTCGCTGAAACATCGCGCCTCTCGTGAATTTGCATTGCTCTCCGATACGATCTGATCTGAAGTAGTAGTACACTACTACATCCTGTCCCTGCCGTCGGTTTATGCGCTGCTGTTGATCACTTGATCGACCGTGTTCCATCCAGCTCTTGGTCACCATGGCGCCCGCATGGCTCTCCGTCGCTCCCCGTGCCGCCCTCTCCCACCTCGATGGCGGCGCCCCCGCGAGTCGCTTCCGCTCTGCTGAACCGCCTGTCCGTGTGGTGGCCACCGTCGTGTTCCGGCCGAGAACAACTGGCGTTTCTAGGAGGCTGGTCACGGTGGCGGCCGCGGCGGCGACGGAGACGGCCCCTGCCGCGAGAAGGGATGACGATGAAGTGGGCGCCCCGTTTATGGAGGAGATGCGGGCGGCGGCCATGCGGCTGCACTCCAGGGACCAGGCCAGGGACGGGAAGGAGGAGGAGCCTCCCGTCGCCGAGTGGCAGCCCACCGTGGAGGGGTACCTCCGGTTCCTCGTCGACAGCAAGCTCGTCTTCCAGACGCTCGAGGCCATCGTCGACCGCGCCGCCGTCCCCTGGTGTGAGTGCACTGCATGCTACTCTTTTTTGTTGTTGTTGTGGGCTCGTTGCCGGCAAATGCATCGCCAGGGCACTACACAATGCTTCCGCAATTTATTTGGTAGCATGCATCACGAATTGAACTCACGATGCTGACATTCTAGTCACGCATTTGATATACTACGCCCTCTTTTCAGATGCAGAGTTCAGGGATACCGGTTTGGAGAGATCAGAAGCACTCAGAAAAGATTTGGAATGGTTCAGGCAACAAGGTCACGCAGTTCCGCAACCATCTGCTCCTGGCATTTCATACGCTTGGTTTCTTGAAGAGCTGTCTGAGAAGGACCCCCCGGCATTTGTTTGCCATTTCTACAACATGCACTTTGCTCATACCGCTGGAGGCCGAATCATCGGCAAAAAGGTGATGATGATGAATATATTATGTCTGAAATCATATGAAAGCTAGCCATCATTGTGCCTTTTCTTTTCTAATATAATCAGTACAGAAGTAGTTTGACCTTTGCAATTGCTACTAGTATCTTAACCGAGAAATAATGGTCGTCAACAGGTTGCTGAGAAGATCAAGCTCAAGAAAGAGCTAGAGTTCTACGGGTGGGAGGGTGATCTGACGCAGATGCAGCAGAATGTCCGGGCGAGGCTTAACCGAGTTGCTTCCGTAAGGCACGATGTACTCTGTTTGTCTGTTGGTCAACGAAACGAATAGCTTTGAATAAACTGACAAATGATGTTGTTGCAGGGTTGGTCTCGAGCAGAGAAGGACCGCTGCCTGGGCCAGATGGAGAAGGCGTTTACCAGTTCAGTAGACCTCCGCCGCCATATGTTTATGTCCCCGTGATATATGCGACCATATTTCGTGCCAAGAAATGTAACGCAAACTTAAATAAATGATAATAAGCTGCAGATGTTACTTTGGATCCAACCAAACAGCAGTTCGTTGCCTGATGCGACCATAAACGTTGTCCGTCAACTCTGTAGTCTGTTTACCTGTCCACAAGATCCATGTTTAGTTATTTATTGTTATATGAAAGTTTTATGAATAAATCTATTCGCTTCAACTTATCCGCCTCAGCTTATCAGTCATGGTACATTGTTTAAATCTTATAACAAATCAACATTAACTGGCTTATCATCAGCTACAGAAATGACTAGCCGAAAAGGCCTATGAAATACAACTACAAATACCGTGTTTTTCACAAAATATATGACATAAAAGCGGGCAAGTAGCAACAAGATGATTGTAGTGAACTTGGTGCAGAATAAGATGTGTATCTATCTATTAAATAAATTAAAACGGTAGACATGTGAATGGCTCCTGGCCCAGGACACATGTCCACGTCGCCTAAATTTGTTCCCGCCGTCCGATCTCGCAATAGACGGTCATGATTCGTCCGGTCGGATTCAGCTTCTCCGTTCTCGCCCGAGAAGCTGCCTTCTTACCTCACTTCTCCGGCCGTTTCGAATCTAGAGAAGTAAATAAATACCCAGCTTCTGGCTTCTCCCCAACTCAAAAAAAAAAAAAAAAAACCGGCATCTCTCTCGTCCTCTCCCTCGTGCTCCCTCCCGACGCCAGCGTCGACAGCGACGGCGAGACCTAAGCGCCCGCCCGCGCCCATGGCGGCCGCCCTTCTCCGCCATCTCCTTCCTGCAGCTCCTCCTCCTCCTCCTCCTCCTCCTCCTCCTCCTCCTCTTCCCTTCCCTCCCCAGCCCGGGCGGCGGCGCCAAACCCTAGCAGTGCGATTACTGCCCGTTGGCGCAGCGGCGGCCGTCGTCCTCCTCGACCGGCTCCGGTCCTCCTCCTCGTCCTTCACCTCTGCCTCTGCCACCGCCGCCTCCTCCTACTTCTCCTCCTCTTCTTTCCCCTTCTCTCTCCGCCTAGGGTTTGGCCTCTCATGAGCTGTCGTGGCGGCGTCGATGGCCGTCTCCACTTTGCCTCCCGGCGGTAGCGCCCCTAGGCGGCGGATCCGGGGCAGCGGTCCTCGGCAGCGGTGCCACGTCCTCCTCACTTCCTCGATGGCCTCCTACAAAGCCTCATGGACAGGAAGGAGTCGCCCCAGCTGAGGGCATCACGGGTCCATGGCTGTTGGCACCGACCGTCCACCAGGTACACCCTCCCTGGCTCCCTTTGTCTTCCATGTCTGTTGTGTGAAGCCGAGCACCCAAATCCTACCTTTCGTCAATTCGTTAGTTGTATATTTCCTCTTTTGAGATTTTACATGTACCCTTACTGAGATTGGATCCTTTCTAGGATTAATTTTGGGAAAAAGTTTCACTAAGCCGACCACTAATGTCATGTGTTTAATTTAGCATTGACCATTGCAACAATGTGTTTTTACACAGAGTTAGATGGGCAGATCAATAATTTAGCGTGGTCTTTTTATTTCTATTTAGATTTCAGCAACATGGATTGAGGCTGCAATTAAAATTTATCATTCTTTTGTCAAATTCAGTTTTAAAACAATATCTCCAAGTGCAGATAAGCATTCAACATTGTAGCTGTGTGTTTTTACTCGGGGGTCACATGAGCCGATCAAGCACTGCGTAAGATTATAAACCAGGCTGAGAAAATCTCACCTCTGTCTCCATACCATGCAGTCTGCACCATTGACAAAAAAAAATGTTTGTTTGCTTGCTTTAACACATTTTTTTAAACAGGAAAAATGATATAATGTATAGTGTATTCAGTTGTGATTTCAGACACTCGAAGAAGCCACGAAGCACATCGTGGTCCTTTCAAGTGCTGGACGATGGGCGACTGGGCTCTCTACAATCTTTGGCGCCTGTGGTTCTGTGTGCCTTAATCTCTTTCGTTCTGAATGCTCCTACCCTTCTGCTCCTCATCCTCCACACTTTGGTGCCATTCAGATTATGTGATGCTTTGTTCGGAGTTAATGAGATAAAAGAAGCTCGGCCTAAACATGCCGTTTTGTGTGCCTTGATCTGCTTTGTTGTGGAGTGTTGGTGAAGGGCAATGATGTTCTACCTTCTCTGAATTGCATACCATTGAGCAGTGAAAATACCTCGGAGCTTCTAATTAGAGCTAACCTCCTCCCATTCTAAAGCCTATTTAATCATCCTTTCAGTTTTTGTTGTGCCTAGGAAGGTCATTTGGATATGTGACAACCAGGCCACAAACATTAGAGCATCTCCAATAGTTTTCAAAACCCACTTTTGATTTGTACTTTTTGGTAAGATTGATAAAGATTGCTCTCAACTTCTTTTATCCACTTGGAAAACTCAGTCATTTACCGATTATCTTTTTGGGAACCATTGGAGATGCTCTTAGGATGACTAAATTGTGCAGTATAAGGGAGGTTTAGTTTCTATGATTGAACAAAGGTGATGTTGAGCCCTCTTTTTTTCTCGCTTTCAGTTTCTACAACTATTTAACAAAGGTGATGCCGAGCCCTTTTTTTTTCCTCTCTTTCAGTCTTTGCATCTATTCTATGCTTCAAAATTTTAAATATCACTGTTAAATTGCTACATGACACCGTGTCTGTTCAAATAGCCTTGTCTTTGCCAATTAATAAATGGTATAGTCGGTTCACTATCTTGATCTGCTTTGTTGTGGAGTGTTGGTGAAGGGCAATGATGTTCTGCCTTTTCTGAATTGCATACTATTGAGTAGCCTTGACCCTTTGCCTCTTCCCTAACCCAGAGTGCGTGCACGCAGTTGCTACCAGATTGATGCGCACCCTATTCCCCTTCCCATTTTATCTCTGTTCTCGGTGCTTCCTCTAATGCAGCCAAGCCCTGAACTCTGATGATTGCACATCTGTTTTAGACAAAGGAGGTCTGTTGAGTTGCTGCTATGCAGCACATCCATGTGCAGCAGCTGAGATTTAGGTGAAGGATTAGAGCTTCAGGTACGCAAGGCATGCTTATGTCTTTAACTTTTTAGTATTCATTTATTCATGTATGATATTATTTGAACTCATCATAGGGTGGAAAGGAAATAATGAAACAAGCGTTGAAAAAATATCACTGTTTATCCTGCTCACATTATATCCAGTTATGGCTTTACTTATGACACATTTAAAAGGTTCTATTTTTGTGGTGCACGATTCAACCCGTGAAATTAGTTTGAACCTATAGTTTGAGCACAAATGATACTTTCTCCTTCAGTTTTAAATTTACTATGATTTCCGATGATTATGCAGTGTTCCAGCATTTTCAAATGGCCATGAGTACTATTACTTCCTGAGATGTGTGGGAGCCCATTTCATATAAACCATTGTACATAAGGTAATTCTTGTATGTTTTAAGTATGCATAGCATCCACCATTGCATACACTGATTGTCCTTTTCTCGGTTCATATAACACATTTGCTACATATTTCATACTGACCAAACAATGGGGAAAAAGAGTTGTTTTTGCCAGTTCTGTTTTTTTATGACAATAACTACAGTCTTTTACAACTCAAGTGCCTTTGTGTTTGCTTTTCTTTAAATAGGTGGTTTTGATCTCTGCAACTCTTTATCATGTTATCATGGATATGATTAGAAATATCTACTGAAAGTTTACATGGCGTGCGTGGATGCCTTAAAAAATGGTGTGATCTGATATCTAAGAAACATACCGATCCAATGCATATGCTATGCCTCAATTGGTTGCTTCAGTTTTAGCTATAAACCCAGAGCCGGTGCAACCTCAGTTCAGTCTGAATGAAGGAGCAAAGTGTTTGTTAGAATGAACATGATCCTTTCCATCAGCAAGGATCAAGGAAAAGTGAAAATTTGAAATATATATCTTCAATTTTGAGTGTTGATGTTGCTACATTTGAGAAATGCTGAGAAAGTTCATCTCAGGATGATTTGTATGGATGTAGTCTGTCTTACTTTCTCAGAGTTATGAACTTTGTACGGAGTAATAGCCTGATTGCTTTAGTAATGTTTTTGTGGTGGGGCATGGAGCATGTAGTCACTTGAGGATGCCATGAAACACCTTGAGATGCTCAATCCCACATTTTGGTTGGCCAATATCATCACCAGTAAGAAGTAGGCCCTTTCTTTGCCACCTTAGATAAATGAAATGGTGGTTGTATGTCTGATTTTTTCTCGCCGCATTAGGTTAATTTCTCTGTGTACTCTATGTGCCTCATTTATCCCTATTGTCTGATGCTCTCTTTGGTTTCAGTTCGTAAATGTGATTCGCTTTTCTTCTCTTGATATGCAAGGTGAAGAGTGCAAAAATCAGCAAGGTTTCCCTTTCATCAACCTGTTGGAGATCCCAACCCTATAGATTGAGCAACATTGCTGTCCAGGTACAAGCTGAGTACCTGGCAGCAGGCATGTGCCTTGTCAATCTTACCGCTTCATGCTTACTTGATTTGGCCCCAATATGATGTTTGATTACAATCTAGGTTCACCGTGCACTCATGATTCTTCAATTTAGTTTTCAAGAATTTAATGATACCTATGCCTCTTGTTAGCATTTTAGTTTAGCCTACCCGCTGATCACAACTTGCTAATAGCACCTCCTAATTGCCTTTCTTTGTCCAGGAGGGAGAACACAAGGGTGTCCTCCATCTTGGCAGCCAGGGAGAGGCAGGCCATGGCTTCCATCGCTCACACCTTCTTTTTATTGATACCTGTATCACTGCATGTTCCAAAATTGGGCCTCAAGTAGAATCAGGTTCCGTCTTCTGGAAATAGGGTGTCGATAGTCTGGTTTGTGATTTCGCAGCAACAAAGTAATGTGATCCTATGCCTTAGTTTTATCTACATATTTCCTCTCATTTGATTCAACTCATGAAAACAATTTATTATGCGTTCACAATTTTTAGTCTAGCACAGCATATTCTTTTAAAACCTGCTCTGTTCATGCCTTTGCTAGCTTCCTTTTCTTTGGAGCCGAACCATTAGTGCTTAAATTTCTCACTCTTTGGGAGTGTACAATGAGACATTAGGCTTAGCTGGCTACATCCAAAATTGCTATTCAAATTATCGATGCAGCTATTGAGTTTACATGCTATTGTTCGTGCACTTTGTTATTTCTGTCGATGATTTAATCTTTCACAAAAAAAAAAAAAAAACATTGCATGACTACTGCACAGACAAGGGAGGATGCCAGCCATAGCCTATTCTCCTTCTTTCCAATGGAGATTTAAACATGACTTCCTATTAAAGGGTTCTACTGAAAGTTTCAGTTAATGTAGAATCTTACTAACATCTCAGTAACTGATTTATATAATTCTAGCAAAGTTAACTGTTCTGTTAGATTTTTTATTTTTAGAATCACCAGTATATAATGTCAAATGCGTTAAGGTATGCTGCAGGTTATAATGCTTTTTAGAGAATTGATTTCCTCTATGGCTTCTAGTGTTAATTTTTTCTGGAAAGTGGAAACCTTCTATTTTCTGCTGCAGGGAGACTATATCAAAGTTTATGCATTCATGGTATTCTTTCCGTGTGCCATTTATAGAATAAAACAGTAAAATAGTACTCACTATATGTTGAGCTGCAACTACAACTACATTGAAATAGAGAAGATTGCTGTTTGTACTGTAAGACAACTCCTGCAGTTAAGTGGAACTGCAGTCTCAGAACTGAAGTGAAATTAGCCTACTGTTGTAGAATACACATCGTTCAATGAACTGAAGTGTGCCTTTTCTGTTTGTTCTGGAATGCTTTGATAGGCTGTGTGTTAATTCTTGGTAAAGTATTGTTGTTTTTTCACAGATATGAGCATGCAGATTTGCACTGAACCAACAGAATTGGGTGAGCATCTCTTTTCTCATGCAGACATATTTTTTTTACTTATTGGAGAATCTGACCAAATCGCAATTACAGCTATTAGCTAAGGTCTTCAATTCTTCCTTTTCATGTCTATTGCTCATGGTTGGTCAGATATATCAATAGTTACAGCCTTTATTGATAGTATATCTTCATAAATGTCAAAATATTCTTCCAATGACTGCTCCCAAGGAATCTCACTTTGCTTGATGGATTATTGGTCAAGGCTTTTAGATATAGCTTGAACCATATTTCTTTAAAAACAGATTGAACCATACTTTATTGATAGTATATCTTCATAAATGCATTAGCTGAAACTGAGTAGCTTTTATGATGTGTACTACAGGTACCATAGTTTGTTTTTTGGTACTATAGGTAGTTGAAACTGATAGCTTAACACTGATAGTTGAAACTGAGATTTTTGTGTACTACAGGTACTACACTTCTGCAATTAAAGTATCATGTTCTAGAGTGGCATAGATCGCCGACCTATGGATAGAGGCAGGGGCGCGCCACCTAGGAGAATTAGCAAGCGAGTAATCACCATGTGTAAAATGACAAGGGAGGCAGTGCCTATTGTAAATCTTACCCTCCCAAAACGCGCCAGTGCGCGGTGTAAAAACTCTTCTTCTTAAATACAAAGATGCGCAAATCTTTTGCGTATTCGAGAAAAAAATGTTCTAGAGTGGCATCAACAAGGTGAATGCCTCATAGAGCAGTTGGCTATGTATTGAGTTCCAGAAGGGTTTATAGATGCACCGAAGCACAAGTCCAAACTGAGCAGAAGATGGTTAACCTTCATTTGTCAGGGCAAGAACTCACCAGGCGTGGCTTCTATTTAGAGAAACTAATGAGGATCATGCTGCATTCATAGTGCTTGAACCCATCATGTAAGTTAGATTTGCCATATAATTATTTTGGTCCATAGGGGCACGAGCCAGTAGGTAAGATTTGTACTTTCAACAATTCTTCTCTGTATATTACTAATATTAGTGATGTTCAGAAATATATTTACATGGTGTTCTGTGGAGTGAACATTATATCTATAATCTATTTATCCAACCATAGCTCAATTACTAAGCACCAACCTCTCTTTTATGTTGTTCCATATTTTCTTGCTTGATTAAATACCATCATAGGAGGTTAGTTTAAAACATAATTAGGTATTGCGAACATGAAGTTAGATATGCTTTCATAGACAGTATTAATTCATTCTGATAGCTTTGCTTCTTTAATCAAGTAGATCAAGAGCCATGACAAGATCATTTAATAATTACTTGATTGCTTAATAGCATATATCATAGCGTTTGCATTTTTCTTTGCACGGGCGCGCGGAGGCGCGCGCCCTACTACTAGTAATATGAATGAACAAAAGAAAAATTGAAAATAACATCTTACCTTGATGTTTCCTGCACACCATATTTATTATCCTTTATCTAATTCAAAATCAGATCCAATGCATCTAATTATCCACCGTGATCTGACAAGTGGTTCTAGTCAAAAACTCTTTATTGTGTACACATCTTTCTCTCTTGCGCGCAGTGCTCTCATACTTTTTTTTCACTAGGGATTTTCCTACCTACGGATACCCGCCTGCTCACCACAGAGCCCATCTTGTGAAGTCTATGGGCGTGTTTCGCATGGCTCCAAAGCCGAACTCTACGGCGGAGCCAGGTGAAGCTTGCTAAACACCCAACTCCAAAAAATATTGGAGCATCCTAACTCCATGGAGTTATTGGAGCTTTAGTACAAATTTTTGGAGCACCTCATCTCCTATTCCAGAACTAGCCAAAATAGACCACGACGTAGAGTTAGGGTGAAATTACCCGCTTTTGCCACTGATTACACAGCTCGCCTTTATTCTTCATTTCGGTCCATCTCCCACCCCTTCATGCGCGGACTCGCCTCCCACCCACAACTCTCTCAAGCCTGACGCTACTCTTCTTCCGCGCGACTGGGCCACCTCACCGGTCCGCACAACCCCTCCTCCCCACCTCAGACTAAATATTCTAGCCAAACACCCCCAACAGACAGCTCCAATTCCACTAGTCAACTCCAGCTGAATTTCTAGAGTAGCTACTTTGTCTGGAGTTGGATCCATGACAAACTGACCCTATATATATAGGGAGCGTATCAGGTGGAAACCAGGCAAGCTGTACAAACTTTGGAAACTCCGATCACAACCGTCGGACGGGCATCTAATGGATAGGAGTAGAGGTGGGGTACTTTTGCACTTAAACGCCCACCACTAGCCATACTAATCTCTTTTTTACAAATCACCCCTCCCCTGATACGCACGCCACCGCTTCCTTTCTCCGTCGCGTCTGCCGCCTTCGTCGCGAGTCGGCCGCCAGGCGCTACCGCAGTCATCGCGAGTCGCTGCCGCCGTCATCGCGAGTTGCCGCTGACAGCTGACCTGGCCCTCAAGTCACAGCCGCACGCCAGTTAGGCCATGGAGTCCTCGCCTGTGACGTCATGGACCAGCAGGCGGCGGATGATGTCGTCCACAGCACCGCGGCTCATTTCCATGTTCCATCCTACAATGCTGCTGCTAGCTGCTTCTTCCTTGGGCTCTCTTACTACTTCTAGCTCACTTCACGTACTGATCAAACTGAATGAAGAAAAAATTAAGAAGAAGCACAGGCAACGCAAGAAAAGGAACCAGCCGTGATTAAAGCAATGGACAAGGAGCAAAGCAAGACATTCATTATATTCTAGTAGACACGATCCGAACCACTGACAAGGAGCCCAAACTAGGTCATTCATATTTTGCATCATGAATCGTACACAAGTCACGTTGCAAGGGTTTATATATGCTCGTTTCCTATTCTATCACTTGCGGAAACTTCAATGGCATCTACGATATAAATAGCTACCAAACTAGGTCAGCGCCGCCACCGATGGACACCGTCTCGATCTGGCAGGCGCTCAAAGGATCAAGTGCCAGCAGTGGGCTTATCAACTGTTTTTCTCTTATAATAAAATAGCAAGTCAGAAACAATCAGCCGAACAAGGCGGTACCTCTTGATCTCTATTGGTTTATTGATGTTCATTCTCAGCACTTAATATATATACGTATATTTTCTTGGAATCGGAGGGAATCTAGCAGCACCGAGCGTGCTTCAATCAATAAATAATAATTGCAAGGTGGGATTTTATTTAGAGGCTCACGATGAATCGGATTCCTCGAATCCTATAATCTTAGCACCGACAACCGAAAATTCGACGCACCGATCTGGCCACGACGCCAATATACGTATATTTTCTTGGAATCGGAGGGAATCTAGCAGCACCGAGCGTGCTTCAATCAATAAATAATAATTGCAAGGTGGGATTTTATTTAGAGGCTCACGATGAATCGGATTCTCCGAATCCTGTAATCTTAGCACCGACAACCGAAAATTCGACGCACCGATCTGGCTACAACGCCACTAGGGCTTAGCAACGTGGGATTATTCAGAGGCTCACACAGTCGCCGCCCGACTACAACTGGGCCACTTGGCCCATTTAGTGTCGCGTCTTTACCAACGGGTAATAGTTGAAGATGTCCTCATCATTTCCACCCCCTTAACGAGGGCACAACTTTGATACCAAATGATGAGTCCGGCCCACCAGGAAAGGCTCAATCACCCCAAAAGACTAGTCTTATAGGGAAGGGTGGCTCTCCCTTTTAAGGTGGCTTCCTCCTCCCAAATTAAGCAAAGTGGGATAAATTTAGACGTGCGCGGCTATCGCCTACACTGTTGTGCACCTGGCCAAACCGCATAAGCGGCTGCCGCCTACACTGTTGTGCGCCTGGCCAAACCATGCTCTCGCTGGGCCACGACTGCCGCCTACACTGTTGTGCGTCTGACCAAACCGCATACACGGCTGCCGTCTACAGTGTTGTGCGCCTGTCCAAATCGTGTCCTAAGATGTCCTCATCAAATGGTGGGCTGTCTCGGCTGCGACGTGAGCGCGAGCCGGCCTAGCAGACGCATGCCTAGGCCAGACGCTCCAGCCTGCTCTGAGGAGGTGTCACTGCGCATCACCGATAGAAAAATTACGATTACCTGCTGTGGGGACTGTTGGTACGCTGGTCACCCTCACCGATAGGAAATTTTCACTTTATGCAGCACAAATTTGCTTCCCTTTCCAAACATACTCGCTTCTGTTTGAGTTTGTAGAGAACAAGAATAAAACGAAGCACAAGCTTTCACTTATCTGATCACTGATCTTAGGTTTAAATGCAAGGTGAATGGTCACCTAGAAATCTATGTGCAACCCAACCACACCGCTCCTGTCTCGGCCACTATACATACCGGCATACGCCTCTAGCTACTGTTGTTTCTTTTCTTTTTCAAAATTCATATTCGAATAATCAAGGCTAATATAGTCCTTATTATTTGCTTTGATATTCATAGAGGAAAACAAAATTAGAAGAATGGGGAGGTTAAAATGAACAAGGAATGAATCATGGATCCTACGCTTGAAGCGAAATGTGGGGAAAGCGACGCAAATGGTGTCAAACATGTATACAACGAAAATGACGCAAAAAAGTCTTGACAAAAACCAAAACGTGAATGTGAACCGAACAAAGCCTGAAGGTGGGGAAAAAATGACACGCAGAGCCTTTATAGAATCGAATCAAAAACACGTAAACTAAGATCAAAGTTTTTCTTTTGACAATAACTAAAATCAAAGTTGAACACAGAAACAGACAAAAATATAGGATGAGAACTCAAATCAAAACCGGACGCTAGTGCGGGAGAAACATGCGTATATAATCTTAATAGTTTTTTTTCTCTTGTTGTAAAGCACACAAACATATTTACTTATAAAAAGTTGGTCATAATATCTGGATGAATTCAAATCAATTTGGCGCATGTAGTGAAAAATATATCGGTGGAAGACCGGTGTTGCTTCGTGGTGTTCAAGGCGTGTCAGTTAGTTTGATGGTCAAGCATGAGGCCAGTGGTTGCTCCTTTTCTTTCCAGTTTTTACCATGTAACAGAACTCTTGTGTTTGTTGGTGGTTGCACGTTGGTCGTTCGCTGTTGTTTGGATGATTTAAACGCTTAAACGATCATGGTCTTTTTGTTATAAAAGGGCCGTGGGCCACCCTTAAACTCTAAAAAAAGTTGTCATAATTTAAATTTCATACTATGCATGTGTTGCTATAGTCAAATGTTATCATTTTGTGGAATCGTAAATATAATTGTATAATTCTTATCTCTGGTTAAAGTCAACAATGTGTTGAGACCTAGCTTGTCCACTGATGCCCTTGCCATGATCGCATTTGGAGAGATGTTTAGAGTCAATTGGACAACATAATCTATCCAGATTTAGTTCATTGCTTGATTAGTTGGACCATCTGTTGGACCAAACTATACTAATAAGCTAAGTTTTGTTTCCAATCGAAATTGTATCAACAATTTGGTGGTAAAAATATACACTTGTAAGAAAGAGATCAAAGGTTCATAATAACATAGCACTTATTATTTGCTTTGATATTTATAGAGGAAAAAAAAAAATTAGAATAGGAAGTTGGAAAAAAAAAAATGGGTGATGGTAAGTAGGGAAAATCACACGAATATTTGGATATAAACGGAAATAGTCCCGATCGCAGACGAAAACCAAAACATATAGACGAAAACCAAATAGTTCGTAAGGTGGAAAAAACTGGATTCAAACATGCCTTACCTAATTGAAAACATGCAAACAAAAATCAAAACCAGACATGAAAATAGACAGTTATAAACTAATAAGAATTAGGAAACGTATATGTGGAGGAGGAATATAAACGAGTTAGAACATTAACTAATAAGAATTAGGAGATGTATATGTCTGGTGTTGGTATTGTAATATATGTTAGTACTCTCTCCGAGCTGGTATTAGAAGTCGTTTAGGACAGCGACACGGTCTCCAAAACACAACTTTGACCTCTTATTATTATAAAAATAATTATAGAGATGTGATATATGTATACTTTTTTGTCAAAGTATTTTTTAAGACAAATCTATTCATACAATTTTTACATTTCCAAACTCAACAACTTAAAAGTTATTGATGATTTATATTCCCGATGTTTAACCTAAACCTTGTCCAAAAACGACTTCTAATACCATCCCGGAGGGAGTAGATGATTTTTAGTATTCTAATGTAGACAACTAAATATATGTTAGTAAATCATGTGGTTTGTTAATATTAATAGTTTGAATGAAGACATAATGACATGTGCTACTGGATGCTGATGTTTGCACTTTGCATGATAAGAGAAATAACTAGTGGAATTTTGCTTTATAAGATATATAGATAGAAAGTCTTTCTCGATTTTTTATGTGTTAGCCCTCCTTGATGATTTACATTTAGTGGTGAAGATCAAAGGTTCATAATATGATATTCTTCATTGTTTGCTTTATATTAGTTTTTTCAAAAGCAAGCTTTATATTCATAGAGGAAATGAAATTAGAATGGGAAGGTGAAAACAAAAAGGAATGGTTCCTATGCCGATACGTGGTGGAAAATGATGCAAATAGTGCCGAACACGTGACAAGAAAATGACTCAAAGAGTATGGAACAACAGAAACCAAACCAATAGTGCCGAACGCGTGAAAAGAAAATGACGCAAAGTCTGGACAACAGGAAACCAAACTAGTCCCCATCGTGAATTGAATGAAGAAAAAAACAGACGGGAAATCAAAACGTACGGACGAAAACCAAACGTACGGATGAAAACTGTGCCTTTTCTTTTTTAAAATAAACAGTAAATGTTGCAATCAAAGCAGCTCTGCATTTGCTACTTGCTAAATATGATATTCTTCATTGTTTGCTTCTTGATCCTAGTCTGTTTTCTAGATTTCTGATCTATCTTGCTGTAACGTCCGATTACAATGTATTTCCGTTCTTTTTTTTCGAAACCGGGACATTACCCGTTTTGCATTAAGAGAAGTGGGATAGTTTAGTTACATCCTAGACATACAGGTGGTGAGATGCCAAAGGTATACTAGGCGACACACTAACAAAAGGCACCGGCTAGAACAATGGAGCTAACAAGTTGTACTTAGGTAGAAACCTATTTTGCGATCGAGAAGAAAACCACCGCCCTAAGGCTCGTCGCCGTCGTCAAGACGGTTCCAGCCATAGCGACCATGGGGGACTAGGATCTGCACCATGTCCCGCTTGTGCCGTGGGACATTACTACCGAAATGAACTTGGAATCTCTTAGCAACGGTGGAGTCCGGGGTTTGAGATGAAGCACCTTCCGCCCCCCCCCCTCGTATTTCCGTTCTCGCAATGGAAATGGGGGTTCCCTCGGTTCTAAAAAATCTGCCCATCCAAGAAATCCTACATCGGTAAATCTAAACAAATGATCGAAATGGGCTAGCTTAACACGAGTAACAGATAAACTATGAAGAAGAGACACGAGCTCGTGATTCTTGAGAATCCGAAAGTAATAACACAAACTAAACAAAGATGGAAGAACGGGCAACGGATACATGCTATAGTTTACACAGAGCTTGCTTGCCTACTGTAATCATTCGCGTTGATCACAATCAATACCCATTCAAAGGGGAGAGGGGGAATATGACGGGCACTTGGGATTGCAATGAGGGCACACTGCCCTGCACTCACTCCACGTATTGTAGCACGCCAATTGTGGTTCTGGCAGGCAACAATAGCAATCATGTGGTGGCACTTCACCTCCATAACAGTCCTGTTTCTGGCAAAATATCAACGTCACCTTGCTCGCATCTAGTGTTGTAGCATTACTCCTTGTCCTTGCAGTTTTGACCTCCAGTAAGTAACGACCCGCTACATTGGGGAGATTTTTTCATCAGCACGTTCGTAGTGTACACACACATAGATATATTAAGGGCGGCAAAAGAAGACGGTCGGTTAGATGTAACTTACACAAGATCGTTGTTGTCGATGATGCAAATAAGAACAAGATGATCATCATGCACCACAAACCTCCGCGCCTGTCATTCATATTTTGCATCATGAATCGTACACAAGTCACGTTGCAAGGGGCGTGTAGGGACTATTCGATTTTGATTGATAGCCGCACAGAAATGGCTTGTACTGGGTGGGGTTTATACACACGGTATTAATTAGTAGTACAACTAGAATATTAAATTTCTTCTAGTATTGAAGTGGAGTTCTCCTAATGTTTTGTCATTCAAAATTTTGGTATAAATTTTCTCTACAAAATGTCTCCTCGTGAAATTCCCATTTGCTAGATGGCTAGTGGTAGTGTTTTATTACTACTTAAAAACAATATAAAATCCGACAATTTTGATAGTAGACTAATTACAAAATTAATTTCATAAATGAAGGCTAATTTGCAGACGAATCTATTAAGCCTAATTTTAGTCTATAATTAGCAAATGTGATGCTACAATAAACATATGTTAATCATAAATTAATTATGCTTAATAAATTCATCTCACGAATTAGTCACAGCTTATATATTAGTTTTATAGTTAGTTCATATTTAGTTCTCTTAATTGACAATCCAAACATCCAATATGACCTAGACTAAATTTTATCAAGTGGATCCAAACACCCCTACCCTCTGCATTTTTCATTCATAACGATGGATCACTGATAACTCACCCGCATTCATGGCAGTTTTAGATTTATTTTAACATGATTTTTTTCCTCAAATGTATATACTCTGCCGGTTCTTCGCTTCACATCCTGATTAGTATAATTATTGTAACACCCTAAAATTTAGTTTACACTATAAAAATCGACATTGATAAACTATATGTACAAATTATGCATTCTTTAGAAGAACGGGCAGCAGATACGTGCTATAGTTTACACAGAGCTTGCTTGCTTATTATTATTACTGTAATCATTCGCGTTGATCACAATACCTATTCAAAGGGGAGAGGGGGTATATGCCGGGCACTTGGGATTGCAATGAGGGCACACCGCCCTGCACTCGCGCCATGTATTGTAGCACGCCACTGGTGGTTCCGGTAAGCAACAATAGCAGTCATGTGGTGGCTCTCCACCTCCATAACAGTCCCTCTTTTGGCAAAATATCAACGTCACCTTGCTCGCATCAAGTGTAGTTGCATTACTCCTTGTCCTTGCAGTTTTGACCTCCAGCAAGTGAGGACGACCTGCTGCATTAGGAAGATTTTTTCATCAGCATGTTGGTAGTGTACACACACATAGATATTTTTAAGGACAACAAATACAAGAGACGGTTGGTTAGATGTAACTTACACCACGACTCATCGGTGATGCAAATGAGGAACAAGATGATCATAATGCACCCCAAACCTCCCTGCCTGTCATTCATATTTTGCATCATGAATCTTACACAAGTAAGGCTGCTAGGGGCGTAATAATTCTGATTGATGGCCACACAGAAAATGGCTTTGTACCGGGTGGGGTTTATATACACATGGTATTAATTAGTAGTACAACCAGAATATTAAATTTCTTCTAGTAGTGAAGTGGAGTTCTCCTAATGTTTTTTCATCAAAATTTTGTATAAGTTCTCTCTACAAAATATCACCTAGTGAGATTTCCATGTGCTAAATGGCTAGTGGTAGTGTTTTATTAGGACTTAAAAAATATAAAAATTTCACAATTTTGGTAGTAGAATCATTACAAAATTAATTGCATAAATGAAGGCTAATTTGCAGACGAATCTATTCAGCCTAATTAGTCTAGAATTGGTGAATGTGATGCTAAAAACATATGTTAATCAAAAATTAATAAAGCTTAATAAATTCATCTCGCGATTTAGCCACAACTTATATAATTAGTTTTTTTAGGTCATATTTAGTTCTCTAAATTGACAATCTAAACATCAAATGTGACCTAGACTAAATTTTAGCAAGTGGATCCAAACACCCCTACTGCATTTCAATCATAACGAAGGATCACTGATAACTTGCCTGCATTCATGGCAGTTTTAGATTTATTTTAACATGGATTTTTTTCCATGTACACGTACTCCCCTCGGTTCCTCGCTTCCCAAGAAACCATTTTTTCACATTCTCACCAATTATATATAAAAAATTATTAATATCCATGACCCCTGATTAGTATAATTAAATTAATGTAACACACTAAAAATTGCCTCTTATAAAATAGTAAAATGATTTAATTATGCATTTTGTGCTTTGCTCGCAAAAAGAGTATTTTGTGCTCATGAACATAGGATATACTCCGTTGACACCGGTGAAGTGGATTCAAGTGAAATTGTCTGAACTCTTAAAAAAAAAGATTGCCCGAACTTATCGTTGTAGATCTCTGCACATTCTGCATATGGCTAAATATGGTGGCCACAGGAGCAACTTGTATATTTTCTCCCAGCAATCAAATTCCTCTTTGCAAAGTCAACTGTTTTTGAAAGGTTTCTCATCAATGAAAACCGTTCATCCTTTGAGCCCACAGTTGATAGCTCAACGTAAGAATTTTCTGATCAATTAGAAGGTAGCTTTGACGTGCTGTCACAGTTCAGTACGCAGTCCACACCAACGAAGGCATCTCCGGCTTGGAAAGTAGATGACTGCAAGGTTCGATGTTTCAATCTAAAAGTGTAAAGACCATTAGAACATTGTGCATCCATTGTACCCGTACAATCATCACTTGTCTATTATTAGAGTTGCAAAGGGCGACCGGCACGCCACGAGCCCGCCGGGCTACCTGCGCCGCAGGCTGCGTTAGCCCGTGCCCCAAGCCCGGTAGGCTCGTGGCGTGCCTGTAGACAACAGGCTGACGATGATGGATCCCGAAGGGCAACGACCCTATGCAAAACCAAAGAATCTGGCATCCTCTTCTAAACCCGCTGAACCGCTACTCGGTCTCTATTTCCTGCTGATTTTCTTGTTTTTACCTTTTTTTTGTTTTCTCCTTACAAAAAAAATGTTCAACTAACCACAAATTTAGCATAAACGAGCATGCACGTTTATACTATGGTCTACCTATCCATATTTTTGTTTAGTTTTTTGTGTTGTTTTTTACGGGAGAATAATACAAGATATAAGTTACATTCACTTGATAGGGACAGGTAGCCTTTTGTTTCTTTACATGTCCTTTTGTTGAAACTCACTCCTGGAACTAATTATAATCAGATCACAAAAAAAAAGAGAGCAATGCTTCGGTTCTTCTGTTTTAAATAGTTGTGCGGCGTTGTAAACAAGACTGTTTTTTTTAGCTGAAACCGTGGGGCAAAAGCCACCAGCAGTATCAGTTAAATTACAAGGAAATAAACAGTACAACAGGTTCAAGGGAAACTTACAAAAGCCCAACCAGCGGTTAGACAAAAAGAAAAAAGAAAACTACCACTGAAAGAAAGAGGAGAGGGCGAATAAGGACAGGAAAGAGAACCAAAACAGAATTACAAGGCATTAAGTCAGAGGGTGATCGAGTCATGAAGAGCCGGCTTGTTCCTGATGACAAGGTGCGCAGAGACCTCCTCCTTGAAAGCAGCCTTCCAAGAACCAAAGTTCGGGAGTCTTCTAAAATAAAATTATTGTTTTTCATTCCATATGCACCAAGCACCGATCATGAAAATTTCCAAGAAGAAAGGTTGACCGAAGTGCTGCTTTGCAATGTAAAGCTTATGATGAATATTAGCATTGGAAGCCCCAGAGATGCATGTAAACAAGACTGTTAGCATTGCATAGTCAAGCATATCAGTTTTTATTTTTATTTTTTTGGATAATAAGACTAAAAGCATGTTAAGGCCTCCGATCCGCTCCTTCGGTTAGTCTGGAGTGAGGCAAGAAACTATTCCAGAATTACTTGTTTATACAAATTAAGTGAATTGTTCTAGCTAAATTTTTTCTAGATAAGTTACTCTCTGATAGCCAAAAGAGACGTTTGTTTTCACGGAGTTTTAGTCCGGTCTGAATGTTCATTGTGCTCACATTTCAACTGCGGCGAGTGTTAGAGTGTAAACCGGCCCGTGGGCCTGCCGTCCATAGCCCCCACCGTGCTTATGTATGCCCCTAACTGAGTAATACGTCAAGTATTTCCTAATCCACTTGTCTTCAAGAACAACAGTTACAAAAGAAAAAATTACTAAGCTACTGAAACTACTGAAACGACTGTTACTACTTCTCTTATGACAACGACTACTACTACTACTCATCACAAAACTTAAGAACCAAACAAGCCCTTAAGCATCCATCATGACACCTTGATTTAACCATCTCCCTCTTATCTTCTCTCCTATTTTTGTAGCGCCTGTTACGTTGCCTTAAGGCATCGTTTTCTCCCGTTTTCTAGTTCACCCACCTTTTTTATGTCCCGTCACGAGACTGGGCAAACAGTTACGTTCCCCCGGCCGGCCACCCTTATCCACAGCTAGCCTCCGGCCGTGTGTCGCCATCATCCACCACACTCGCACGCAATGATGGAAGCAACTGAGCAAACCTAGAACACACCGTAAACGTAACGCCACAAATCAGCACGCACGCCTACCGTAAAAGATAAATTCGAAATAAAAATGTATACTCTTTATTACGGCTTTCCCGGTGCATCCACTGCGGCCAACCCTGCTTTGTTTAACAAGCTAAGTATTGGGTACTTCAAATAAAACTGCAAGCTGGTACTCCCTACGCGAATAAAAACTGGGGTATTTCGTCCGGATTTGACGAAACTTCGAGATAATCGAGTTGTATGTCTCCGTCACGTTGCCTAGTCAAGCAAAAGCAGCACAAGCTAGCATTAGTTTAGTAGCGGCAGGAGCAGCAACTAGCTAGTGAATCCCAGGGCTGTTACGTGTACGCCGGCCTGCCCTGATGGACTCACGTACGGCCAGAGGGTCATTTGTTGCTAGTGTCCTAGAGGAGGTATGGAACAGAATACACCACAGAGTAATAGCAGAAAACGTAGAAATAAAATAGAGTTACTAGTCGGAAATAAAGTATAGAAAAATCACAGAGGTAGATACTTTGAACTGTTTGAAATAGAGAAAAAACAGTAGGAACATAAGCAAAGCATGTGAAGCCAGAGAGTGCAAAGATTCTTTGGATGATTCAATTCTTGGGTTGAAGTGATGCTTTATTTCCCGTGTTTTGCATTGTTATGGCTTTCTTTCCTTTGATCAGGAATTTAAATTTCCTTTGTTCCAAACAAGCTGACACTAGTTCAAGCGAACATCGTGTAATTCCTTTCAAATATCCTTCAATCAAACTTAGTCTTAACGATGAGGTGAGGATTTTCAAACTCACTACGTGACGGCACTGAAATCCTTCACCCGTCATACAACTTTTCTAAATTCCTATGGACCCAAAGCAAAGCTCTCTTCTGTAAGAGATGTCGATATATGGGACCTAGTATCTCCGTAGAAAATTCCCTTTTTCTCTTTTTGAGAATAAATTCCCATTTTCTTAAGGGACAGGGACGGGGGACTTTCTACCTAGATATATACCAATGGGGGAAATCATCTCCCTGGTTCATTAAATAAACAATATCACCGGTTCAGTTTAGGTTAAATACGTCTGAGCTTATGCAACTATTTGTAGAAGCTCATGACAAACAATAACCCCTGGTTTGATCTTAGCCCCGCCTCTGTTATTGTTGAGAAATAATAATATTTGATAATTGTTTTTAGGAAGTAATCTTTGATAACTATAGTTGAGAATATAAAAATGTAGGGAACAGAGGTCGATTATACTGGTATTGTTTTATTTCTGCCATGGGCTAGGTGCCCAATGAAACTAATAAAACTAGCTAAGATCCCGCTTGGCGCGGGTAGATGTGAGAGTGCTGGCAATGTATGAAGTGTTTGGATGCGGTCACATAGAAGCATGGAAGTTTGGTATATGAACATTTAGTAATAATAATATGGTTTTAGAAACGTAAAGCGGCGTATATGTGTGAATATTGATGGGATAATTTGTTGTTTACATGTAGGAATCACCGCCCGTAGTCACGTTTGTTGGATCATGGTAGGGCGCGTGGCGGTTCATTTTATCTGCCTTTGGTAGCGATTATGAAAACATGCAATTTGGAGTTAATAAGGATTTATTATGGGGATTACAACTTGGGAATTAATTATTGGAATTGGGTTAATGAAACTGGAATGTAAGAGCTTAGAGGATAGGGTAAAAATTCGGAGACTCATATGTAGTTTGGAGTTAATATATTTTTTTTTTTTTTATAATTTTAAAATTAATTATTTATGTTGGATTAATGAAAATGGAATGTAACAGCTTTTAAAGAGTTTGGGGTGTAAGTAGTTTTGTTAAGATTTTTTTTTTTTTTTCGTGCATCTTGTATTTACTGTTAGATACGGGTATTACTGTTCATTCTTACGGGTATTACTGTTCACTAACGTGTGTTCACTGTTCATGCTAGCGGGTATTCACTGTTCACCAACGGGTACTACTGTTCATTCTAACGGGAACACACTGTTCACTACGGGTATTTACTGTTTGATAACGGTTTTACTGTTTATGATATCGGATATTTACTGTTTACTAACGGGTATTTACTGTTCATAAGCGCTGTTCATAGCACTGTTGAACTACAGTGATATCCTTCCTCAGGATTATAAGAGTTATATAGATATAGATACTGCTAAAAACACGATGATATGGGCGAGACTGTCGCCCAGGTCGCGGTCACGTGAAGTCGCGAAGGCCCATTGGCTCCCCATGGGCCACGGGGCCCATAGTCACTGACCAATATCAAAGCAACACCTGTAAAGCTGTGCTGCTACTACCTCTCGGGTACCCACTGACATCGGGACCCACCAAACTTAGGGGTCCCACATGTCAGTGTAACCGTCGCCTCTCCTTTCCGCCATCGTCTTCCCCAGCCGGCCGTTCCAATCCGTTCCCCCGGTTATTCTATTCCTACCCCGCCCGCCTCCCCCGCTCGTCGCTCTCCCACCCGCACCGGCACCGCGCCCCTCTCTGCCGCCAGACCAACACCGCACTCCACCGCCACAGTCCCCGTCCCCTATCGCTGTCGTTCGTCAGCGGCGCCTTCGCGTCCCCAGCACGGTACCCTAGCATCAGCGGTCGGCGCTCGCTATAAGGCACCGCGGCCATGGCGCCCCCACCGGCATCGCTCTCCGCACCCAACGCAATCTCCTGCTCGCGCCCGCTACCACTAGAGTCTCATCCGGGAGGTGGAACAGACTCTCCGTCTCCGTCTCCGTCGCGGCGCGGCCCGTGACCCGAGTGGTGTCTGTGAGGAGGCTGGTCGCGGCGGCGGCGGCGACGGAGATGGCGCCCGCGGCGAGCGGGGAGGAAGGGAGCAAGCCGTTCGTGGAGGAGATGCGGGCCGTCGCGATGAAGCTCCACACCAAGGACCAGGCCCGCGAGGGGGGAGAAGGGAGCCCGAGGCGCCCCCGTCTCCAAGTGGGAGCCCTCCGTCGAGGGCTACCTCCGGTTCCTCGTCGACAGCAAGCTCGTCTTTCAGACGCTCGAAGACATCGTCGAACGCGCCGCCGTCCCGTGGTGTGAGTGATCCGCTTTACTTTCCCTTCCCTGTTTTGGCTTGATTGGTGGAAAAGGTTGCGCGGCTCTGACGCGATGCGAGCGAGTGGATGGCGCCTGTTGTGCTTCGTGTGCCTCTATTGAATCCGTGAAATTTGATTGGTTCGTGTCCAGAAAAAATACGCCTTGTCTACCTTTGTTTTTTATTTAGGAAAAAGAATACAATAGCCTATCTATTAATTAATAAAATCGGTTTTGTCATTCCAAGAATCTTGGGGAGTAAAAAAAGTAATGATGGTAAAATTTCTAGAGTAATTTCGCTAAAACTTTTATTTATTTTTTATATTAAACTGAAGGTTCAAGGTCTGTTGGAGTAGCAGTGTCTGGGTAGCTTCACGAGGGGATGCACCTGTGCTGTTTTGGGTGGTTTTATTTCTCTTTTCGGCTATGAATTTGAGTGTTGGAAAAAGAGTTTGGCCCAACCATCCATGTAATAGGTAAGAATGACTTCTAAGCAAATGGATGGTTGCATATTCTTGCAAGGAAGAAGTTAGTTATGCTTGAACTCAACTAATAATGAATTGTTGTTTTCTCCCTTTTGTGAGATACACAACTGTTTAGTAAGTATAGAGAGCTTTACTTAGAAGTTAGAAACTATTTCCTCCAAGCACAAATAAGTCCATCTAGGTTTGTCCTAAGTCAAACTTGTTTAACTTTGACTATTATTAATATCTTAGATTGTAAATATATTGACTATGCAAGATTAATATATTATGAAAGTATTTCTCAAATGAATGTTACAATAACAATCTTAATTGTGTCGTCATTTGTCAATCTATATAAGATTTGAAATATTGATGACCAAAGTTGAAGAAGATTGACTTGGGACAAATCTAATGGACTTATGTTGGTGTGGTGAGTGCTATTTCATTTGAATTCCAGTGTGCTTTTTTGTATGTGTAAACTGTATATAAAAATCACTAACTTTGAAACATTGTTATTTATTGCTGACCAATAACCATGTTGCTCTTTTCGGTGCATCTAATTTGGTCAATGTGTGAATCAACTTGCGCAAAAAGAATAATATTCTGCTCTTTCCTTTCTTCCTGTTTGATCGTTTTCTGAATTATTGTAATATTTATATCTAGATAGCTACCTCCTCTCTGGTTCATTAACATCACAATCACAGCTGTTAGGCATTAGTTTAAAGGCCTTCTTACTTTGTTATGATATAGGAAGTCAAAGTTCTAATCACCACTTGAATTTGAAATATTTTCTGTTACAAACTTACAAGGGTATAATCTGCAAAAATCATTATCCCAATGGCATGCAAAACAAGATAGTTTTCTTGTATTATTGTTTTGGAGTTCAGTTTGTGATGTGGTTGCATGGTGTTGTGCCATGCGTTCCAATACAAACTAATTTAAAGGATTAACGTGATTAAATACTCATGTAGGAAAAATGGTTCTAGTTGTATTTTGCGGTGTACTTATAGCTGCATTTTCCCTCTTAACATGGTTTATCAAGTAAAGTATAAGAGATAATGGTAGTGCCATATAAGTATTCTATTCCAATTTCTCACTGCCCTGGCACTGTTCCTCTTGTCAGATGTAGAAAGAAGAATTGGTGATTTTTCTTTTTTCCTATTGGTAGTTTGGTACACATATTACTAATAGTGTTTGCATGAGTTCTTGTGCTAGCTCTTCATTATAGATTGGTTTGTTAGACACGGCAATCTCTTTTCATTGATTTGTGTGCTTTGTTAGAAAACAACATTGTTTACTGAAGAAGCACATGAAAGGGTGCAATAAAATGATATGAACCTTTAACTACTACTATATTGCATTACTCTCTGGACACGCAATTGACTTTGACAAACGAAACATTTGCTATGAACTTAGATATACACTATGTCTTAGATATGTAGTTAAAGCAACTTATCTAGAAGCCAATGCATCTTATAATTTGGAATGGAAGGAGTAGTAGTTAATGGGCGATTGCTTTCTCAATATTTGCAATGCTGCTTGTTGACATGCTAGTGGTATGTGTTTCAGATGCAGAGTTCCGGAATACTGGGCTCGAGAGATCAGAGGCACTCAAAAAGGATCTGGAATGGTTCAGGCAACAGGGCCACACAATTCCAGAACCATCAGCCCCTGGCACTACATACGCTTCTCTACTGGAAGAGCTGTCTGAGAAGGACCCCCAGGCATTTATCTGCCATTTCTATAACGTGTACTTTGCTCATACTGCTGGAGGCCGAATGATTGGCAAAAAGGTGAACCGCCCAACCACCCTCTTATGAGAAAATGACACATACTGAGTATATGACATCATATCAGAACATTACCTTTGCATATACATACTTTACACGGCATTGACATTCAAGATGTTGCCGTGTCTGATGTCATCAAACTGCCAACCATGCTTATGCATTTTCTATTGAACATGATTTTTTGTTTTTTTTTTTTTTTCCTTTGTCGATAATACAGTGCAATTATGGTTAGGAGTATGATTCCCTGTGTTATTTTTCATTGCTGATCTGGGCAGTTTAGAAGTCTGAAACTACCTGTTCCACCATTATCTTTGTATCATTTAACAGAGTATCATGTGCTCCTGTGGTATCTTAGGTTTCTGAGAAGATTCTGAACAAGAAAGAGCTGGAGTTCTACAAGTGGGAGGGCAATCTCTCCCAGCTGCTGCAGAACGTCCGCAACAAGCTTAATGAAGTCGCTTCAGTAAGTCCCTGGAACTAAACGCTGCTTCTTTTCTCTCGGCCCGGGGCAATAGACCGAACCTTTTTAACTGAATGGCAAATTGTGTTCCATGTGCTTTGTTCCACAGAGCTGGTCTCGGGAGGAGAAGGACCACTGCCTGGAGGAGACGGAGAAGTCATTCGCCTACTCAGGAGGCCTCCTCCGCCACATATTCACCTGATCTAACATTGTTGGCTGAACCAGTCTCAAACGCTGTAAATACATAATCCTTGACTGTTAAAACTTTATTACTGGTGCGGGGGATCTCCCCCAGGTACGATTTACCTGCAATCAAGTTGGCAAGTGTTTAAATAAACCTCCCGTTGCCTGTGTCATACTGCATTGCTGGTGTTTGGGTGAATGTTGAGCCCTGCAGCTGCCTGTTAAGGAATCTGTTTTGTGTGATAGAATCGGATGGCACGGCTGTGGATACGGTGGATGGCGCTGCCACAGCGCACGGCTGCCGCTGCGATGTGATACATGGGTAGTGTACGTAAGCCAATCGAAGTGTGTGAGTGTATCCGTTTCGGAGCATACGTGCTCAGGCTTCAGCTCAGTATCGTACCAAAAAAAAATCACACTTGTGTACTTGCACTTTATTTTATGCTGTGGTTCGATCAGAACTTCAGAAGCCTCCAGATGTATCACGTTAGTTTCGTTCGTTCCAAATTTCCAATGGTCAATACGTACGTACGCAATGATGACAAAACTGAGGAGAGCCGCATCTCCACCGGAGGCCGTCACTCGGCATCTAACCTCCCCGTCTTCTT
Organism: Hyparrhenia diplandra; assembly: GCA_015847255.1. Classification (NCBI taxonomy): domain Eukaryota; kingdom Viridiplantae; phylum Streptophyta; class Magnoliopsida; order Poales; family Poaceae; genus Hyparrhenia; species Hyparrhenia diplandra. Next base: position 213,411 of record JADLZK010001537.1, on the reverse strand, counting down.
GTCCTGCTCTCGTAGGATCCGAAGGCAACGGGTGGCGTCCGTGTATTTTAGGACGCTCAGATCGTGTCGTCCCTCCCAACTTCCGCGTAACACAATTGTTCACTTGTTCTTGTTCTTGGCTTGGGTCTTACCGACCACACGACCAGCCACCGCACCGGGTGGGTCTTCTGCCATTGTTTGTTGCTGCTGCTGCCATCAATGGAGGTGGTGAACAGGTACGTCGCCACCCGGCACCACATCGAGGGCGCCCCGACGGAGGCCGATTTCGAGGTGAAGGAGGAGACGGTGAGGTGGGCGCCGGACTCCGGCGAGGTTCTCGTCAGGAACCTGTACGTGTCCATCGACCCGTACCAGCTCAACCGCATGAAGCGGAGCAGCGCGTCGCACGGCGCCGTCGACGGCATCCTGCCCGGCCAGGTAAGCCAACCACTTGCACTAAGCCAACTCGCCGTCGTGCTGATATGATCGTCTCCCTAGCTCACGTACTCTCTGTTCTTGGTCTATTCTATTCTCCGATCGGCCGTGAAGAGGATCGCGGCGTACGCGGCCGGCGAGGTGGTGGCGTCGGCGTGCGAGGAGTACAAGGCGGGCGACGTGGTGGCCGGCGTGCTCGGGTGGGAGGACTACACGGTGTTCAAGCCGTCCCCGGTCATGCTCATGTCCAAGGTCGCCGACTTCGCCGACGCGGGCTTCCCCCTGTCCCACTACATCAGCGTGCTGGGCACCAGCGGCATGACCGCGTACGGCGGCCTCTTCGAGGTGGGCAAGCCGGTGAAGGGCGAGAAGGTGTTCGTGTCGGCGGCGTCGGGCTCCGTCGGCAGCCTCGTCGGCCAGTTCGCCAAGCTCGCCGGCTGCTACGTCGTCGGGTGTGCCGGGACCCAAGAAAAGGTAAACGCCCTCTCTTTTTTTTAAAAAAAAAAAGCGTTGCGTTGGCATATGGTTGTTTTTTTTTTGGAAGTAAAAAGTTTTACAAACTCGACGAGGAGCCGTACACCGCTGTTATAGATGCCTTTGTAGGTATGATGTCCGTCTAGTTAAAAAAATGAATTTGAAATTTATTTTCCTCCATCAAAATTTGAATTACTGGTTCATTATTTAAAATTCATGGATGCTCACCTTTTGCTCTGCCTTCCACCTCTATTTGTAAGGCGTCAATTCCGGCCCAAGCCCAACCATAGCTAATAAGTAATAAGAGCCTTGGCTGATCATGTTAGAAGAGGAAGGGAGGAGATTTAGAAGTTCTCTTAGGATAGCTAATAGATTTATTATGTTTTATTAGGGTGCACCTATATCCCATAAAGGGGTACTCAAGGATTGTAATTAGATTATCAAAAAAGGAATAAACCTCCCATAATGGGTGATTTTCCCTTCGACGGTGGCTGCAAACGATTCTGCCACTGCACCACTTCCTCATTATTCCTTGCGCTCTAACTCTGCCACTGCACCACTTCCTCATTATTCCTTGCGCTCTAACTCTCAGTCCAGCCTACTTCTCCACTCACCTCTATGATCCCCTCGCCGACGCCGTAACAATTTGGTATGGTTTACCTTCGACACTCACTTCTATGATCCCCTCGCTGATGTCGTAACAATTTGGTATGGTTTCCCTTCGACGGTGGTTGCGAGCGATTCTACCACCATCGCGAGCGAACCTTGCGCTGCACCACTTCCTCGTCATCCCTTGCGCTCTAACTCTCGGTCTAGCCTACTTCTCCACTCACATCTACGATCCTCTCGCCGACGCCGTAACAACCCCTTTGGAGGAACACTGAACACAAATCACTGAAGGATAGGAAATGAGGTTATAAGGTTGTGCTAGCAAAGTACAACCTCACGTCGACAACCTACACGTGTCAGCCAATTGTTTTAGCCATACACACAAATAGCCCAGGCAAGGATGGGGACTGAAACAATGGAGATGTTGATTTAGAAATGAGGTTGTAAGGTTGTGCTAGCAAAGTACAACCTCACGTCGACAACCTACACGTGTCAGCCAATTGTTTTAGCCATACACACAAATAGCCCAGGCAAGGATGGGGACTGAAACAATGGAGATGTTGATTTTCATTAATATTTAATGGTGATTTGAGGCTTTTCTATCGTGATTAGTGAGGAAACCAAGGTCGTTAGGGGCTGGAGCCCCCTAATGCCACTAGGCCAGGTTTTCGAAAATCAGGAGCTATCGTTTAATTCAATTCAATTTTATCATCTCAGACGCTAGAATTGTTGAAGTCTGGATGGATTCACAGGTTGATCTGCTCAAAGACAAGCTGGGATTCGACGACGCTTTCAACTACAAAGAGGAGCCTGACCTGAAATCAGCGCTGAAGAGGTCAGTGCAGCCGCTGTTCGGTCGACGTCACCTGAACCATCTGCTCTGACACAGAAGATGCATTTTGTTCAGGTATTTCCCCGACGGCATCGACATCTACTTCGAGAACGTGGGCGGCGAGATGCTGGAGGCGGCGCTGGCCAACATGAACACGTACGGCCGGGTGGCGCTCAGCGGCGTGATCGCCGAGTACACGGGCGCGTCGCGGCCCGCGGTGCCGGACCTGCTGGAGGTGATCTACAAGCGCATCACCATCCGGGGCTTCTTCGCCTGGGACTTCTTGCCCAAGTTCGCCGAGTACAACGCCATCATCGGCGGCTGGGTCCGCGACGGCAAGGTCCACATGCTCGAGGACGTCTCCGACGGGCTCGAGAGCGTCCCGTCCGCGTTCGCCGCGCTGTTCACCGGCCAGAACGTTGGCAAGAAGCTCGTCAAGCTGGCATAGAAAGAAAAGAACCGTTGCATCCAGTGCCGGTTATTCAGCATCCTAGAAATTTGAGTGGCTTTGTTAATTTGATTGATGAAAGGAAAAAAGAATGAGCAAAACTGGCAAGAACATAAATCTGCAACGGCATTCCAGTTAGTAAACTGCCCTGGCTGCTTGTTTGCCTCCAGCGCGGGAGCACCAAGCAGGTGGGCTCGGGCGAACCCGTCGCTGGCGGGGCAACCAAGTCCGTGTGGGCGGCCTAGATTTTGCCGCCGTTCTTCGCTGTCACAAACAACAGAATCCATAGGCAACTTAACTGGTTGGTTAGTGTTCGCGCAATCTCTTTCATGCATCAAAATCCCATTGCCTGCCGAAACGGATTCGGTGTCCACTTCCCTTCTGGTAGCTTGTGTCTCTGTTCGTCTTCTTTGGCCAAGGACATTCGGAGTAGGACGCCTCTGATCTGATGTCGATTCGGAGTTCGGACATGCTGGAATCGCCTCCATAAAAGGCGAGGCCGACGGGCACGCCCTGCTCCACCAAACCAGAGCATCAGCGATCGGGCGACCGATCAGACAAGAAACAAACCTTCAGGCGGCACTCGCCATGGGACGGCGCACGTCGGAAGTGCTGGCTCTGTTGGTGATCTCGCTGTCGCTGCTGCTACTGCTGCCTTCTACCACGGCCGCGGCCGCCGTAGCCAAGGCCATCGACGCGAGCAAAGTCCAGCGGCTAAAGCTGCCCGACTCTCTGGTCGGCCCGGAGAGCGTGGCGTTCGACGGGCGCGGCGGCGGGCCCTACGTCAGCGTCGCCGACGGCCGCGTCCTCCGGTGGGGCGGCAACGGCAACCGCAACGGCTCTGCCGGCTCCGGCTGGACGACGTACACGTACAGCCCGGGCTACGCCAAGAACAACTGCACAGCGCCGTCGGAGCTCCCGCCAGTGGCGACCGAGAGCTCGTGCGGACGGCCGCTGGGCCTCCGGTTCCACCGTCGGTCAGGCACGCTCTACGTCGCCGACGCGTACATGGGTCTGATGCGTGTGGGTCCCGGCGGCGGGGAAGCGACGGTGATTGCGACGGAGGCCGGCGGGGAGCCGCTGCGGTTCACGAACGGGGTGGACGTGGACCAGCGCACCGGCGAGGTCTACTTCACCGACAGCAGCAGCACGTACCGGCGGTCACAGCACCAGATGGTGACGGCGACGGGGGGACTCGACGGGGCGCATCATGCGGTACGACCCGCGCACCGGCGAGGTCACGGTGCTCCAGTCCGGCGTGACGTACCCGAACGGCGTCGCCGTAAGCGCCGACGGGACGCACCTCGTCGTCGCGCTCACGGGCCCGTGCAAGCTGCTCAGGTACTGGCTCCGGGGGCCCAAGGCCGGCACGTCGGAGACGCTCGCCGACCTGCCGGGGTACCCGGACAACGTGAGGCCCGACGGGAAGGGAGGCTACTGGGGGCGCTGCACCGGGAGAAGAACGAGTTGCCGTTCGGCGTCAACTCGCACTTGGTCGCTCTTCGCATTGGCGCCGATGGTGAGACGCTGCAGGTGATGAAAGGCCCCAAGAACGTCAGGCCCACTGAGCTCGTGGAACGAAAAGGCGGCAAAATATACATGGGCTCTGTAGAGCTGTCGTATGTTGGCATTGTTAGCCCTTAGATTATTGAGATCTTTTTTCGATATTCTGGATTTATTAAACATTGTTTTATTCGATTTTTGTGTTGGTATTTTGTAGACATGGTAGTTGTGTTATAAAATTTAAAGTTGAATGGATATAATGCTCGTGTTCATAAATTAACCCACCGATGTTCATGCTGCTCGCTTCAACTCCTGCAGCTTTGCACACACACACCCGGAAACGTCTTGCAACAACTATGGGTTGCTGCAACCCACATTATCGCTCGCCGTCGGTGAGACGCCGCAGGCCGTGCTGGATATTTGTCCTATCGGCGTTCGTTCCAGCGGCCAAAATATTGGCAAGAGACTGCTGACCATGCCAGTGAATCCGTGCCCCACAAATTGTAATTGAATATATCTTTTGGAGTGTGAAATGAATGTAGTTCTGTTGAGTAGAGATAGAGAAGAAAAATGCCGGAGTGGCAAATTTCCAATTATACTAATAAAACCCCAAATTGAAAAACACATTCTTTCTAAAATGGTATTGATGCAACTCAATACAGTTCACGTCTTAGTCCACATGCGTGAACTGTATTGAGTTATAATTAATACTATTTCGAAAAGAACTTTATTAAGTTGCATCTATAAAGCATACAACTCAATAAACTTTTAGGAAGTTTCCAACGTGATCCTTTGCAAAGAAAGGATTGGCCATCCTAAAATCATACAAAATTCTTATGAAATAGCAAATCTATAGGAATTTTAAAGAAAATCTAACATGAGGTCCAACCTCTTCAAAACTTCTCTCTCTCTCTCTCTCTCCAAATGTTCCACTAGAAACTATACTACATTTACAGGTTGACATGCGGAAATCACTCGCTCCACTATCCAAATGTTCCATTATAAACTTTACTACATTTACAGGTTGACATACGAAAGTCACTCGCTCCAAACAGCAATGCAAATACAGATATTCAAATTGCAACAGCATTTCTTAACTCTCTCAACCGAAACTGTACGGCAGAGAAGCACGCGGTTTCCAAATGCAGACAAGAAAACAGAAGGAGAAATTTGCTATACTCATCAAAGAGGAAAAGAAATAAATGAATACATGTGTGCAATCAAATGTATCAGTTTGCCCAGAAATATCCACTAGTCAATACAACGAAGTCTCACACGCTACCAGTTGGTACACTAGGTGCCATGGCTTCCAAACAAAGAATGGACTACCTTGCACAAACCGCAGCGCTGAGATGTCAAAAATTCCAACATTATTTTGATGGTTGGGGGCCGATATAATCATCTAACATAACCTAGTGAGCTACTAGTTCTGTATATAATCTCCGCCTGCTACATCCGTGGTCTCCTGCTGTACGGTAACTCAACTCAAGCGGTTGTCTATAAGAGCACCTATCTTATCCTTGCATCCACGCGTACATGACGCTATGTGCTGCTGCTTCAGCTAGTAGGCATTCCTAGCAAATGGCTCAATGCCCTCAAATTTGGCCGTGTAATCTACTGCCCCCAGAATCGTCTTTCTGGGAGTTTCACAAGCAATGCTTGTCATCAAAACCTTCTTGTGTGAGCAGGCCTGTGACGAGTTTCTTTAATCTGTCCACACCAGGCCCTGGGCGGAGATCTTGCACACGCTCAACAGCGAAGGGTTTCCCTTTCTCAGTTGTATTCAGTATATCTGTCCATCCACCAGGCACAAATCCATCAGGTCGGCGGCCCAATAGTTCCTGGTCAATCTTGTCCAGCACAGGATCTTCTCTTCCAAACTTTCTCGCAAAGGGCGCGTTACTGTTAACCATACCATCAAAGTCAGCAAGTGTGAGATAATGAGGATGTTGCTTTGGTGGGTTGTCCCAAGAAATGAAATGTAGATCATGATTGACTGTGGTGTTGCGGAACTCCGGGACATTGCAGATGACTGTGTGGAAGTAACCCTCTGGTGAAGAAAGAAAATTGGCGTAATACATCAGGACTGTCCTTGGGAGATTGTCCCATCCCCATATACAGTATTCAATAAACTGATGAGTAAGCATCATCCATGCTGATCCTGAAAATTGTGCAATACAAGCATTTATATTCACAGGTGCAAAGTGAGGAAACATATATAGCTAGAACAAAATTGGGCAGGAAAAGTCAGTTGATATAATACATCGCCAAGGACCAGAAAATATTAAAGCATAGCGTCAAATACCATAACATGGTACATGAATAGAAAGTAGCACACAGATTAACACGAATGGCTCCTGCAACCAAGCAAATACTAATGACAAAACTCCATAAAATATTTAATGATTTAATGATGAGTCGTTTACTTTGAATCAGGTTAAGTGTGAAATCAGAGGGGATGGAAATGATAACTTTACTAAATAAAGCCAGGATGTCACTTTCACCATTCACAAGCTGGTGATTGCCAGGGTGGTACCGCGAGATGCTTACCCTCACTAAAGTTATGCTTTTGTTGAAAGCCTCAAGGATCCATAACTACCTTTCCCACTAAAAAGATTGTGATCTTCAGCCACAAAGAAATCATGAGTATCTCTTGGAGGAAGCAACTAAACTTACAGGTAGTATTTTAGTCCCATACATGTCTTAATAATATTAAAAGGGGAGAATGCATAAAAAGCATTTGAATATATCTAGATAGCTTGTATTTGTAAACATGTAAACATCCTGAAATTGATTGCGTTGGGCCATATTTGAATCAAAGTTAAATCCATTTTCTTTATTCATAGTTGGAAAACTTCTCATGGTACCATACCAAGAAAAGAAGCAGAAGATCAAGTGGCCTCAAACTGTTAATAATAGCCTGTGTTCTTTAAGCAAAATTGGTGTTTCAACAAATTTGAGACCAAATTGATATGTCCATGGACAGCTAAAATGAAGCTATGCAGTGGCTATCTCAACAGGTAGTATGCTGAAATTTTTTTTCACTACTTGGAGATATTGTAATGGAAGTGTTTTATAATTTGTTTCTAGCAAATCATTTGATGCTAAGTTGGTAACAATCCATTCTGGTAGTGCAGAGATAGTCCATACAAAAGAATATTGATTGTCCACAGATTACTAGGTAATGAGGACACACTAGCAATCCAACACCATAATCCTAAATCAAGAGTATAGCTGGACCATCGCAACAGCATACAAATTTTCAACCTGGTATTAAATCACGACAGGTAGACTGGTCAAATACTGGCAACACCATCTGCTGACAGAAGTACTGACGTCATGGTTCATGCTCAACCAAACTTAGTCTTAACACAGTCAGCAAAGAAAATTATATGTTTGCTTTGTTGTATCAAGCATTCACAACAATGACAAAGAAAAGCTGTTAGTTACACATGATTCCAGGGACAAACAGACATGTAAATAGCAACAAATGATGTAAGTATAATGATATATGCAAAATACAAAACACCAATAACTAGAAGGGGACTGAGAGCTCGTTTCAGAATTCTCAGGAAAGATGATGTTGTATTTACCAGTGAAGAGCTTGAATGCAGTTGGGACGCTCCTTTTCTCTGTTATCCAAAAAACGTCAGACTTCTGCAGGCTATAGAGCCCAGGGTCGATGATCACTGGCTTGGCCCTCTGGTACCTACAGAGACACATATTTAGCAACTGCAGAACTGGTGAGAACAGATAACAGAACTTTCAGACAAACTGTAAACTTACTCCTTCCATCCGATGTCACTGGTATGCTCAATGAAGTTAAGCTGCCTGGGCAACTCGGAGAGCACATGCAACAGATCTGCCAATAGATAGACACATCAGATAAACAGAGAGACGTGTTGATCACAAGAAAAATGTTTGCACCATGAACAAGTAGAAGAATCTGTAAGGTAGTAGTAAATCGAAAGGGAAGACGCAAAATATGATTGCAATCAAGAGAGAGAGAAAACAGAGAGGGAAGGCTCTATTTAAAGAAAGAAATACGCCCCCAGATTGACTTTCCCCCTGATACCACCTAGAAGCGGCAAAAGTAATCAAATCTAAGCAAATTCCCAGACCAATTGGGTAAAAAACGGATGTTGTCATAAACTAATCTCACCCCATTCCCCAATTGGCAACTCCAAGCCCGCGTATAAAATCGCATGTTTGGCGAACACTTGCAGCCAGACACCGTATCCTCCAGCAAGGAGTGAGTGACCCAAAACTCGGAATTCAATTGATTTCGCCCCAATCGGTTCGCAAAGATCGGAGCACCAAAATTCAATTGGGATCAAAGGTGGCGTCTTCCCGCGACGGATAGATCCAATCGCGAAACTGGGTGGGCGTAGATCGCATCTTCACTTACCGTCCTGTGTGACGAGCGGATAGTCGGAGGCGGAGAGGTTGATGAACCAGTCCCAATCCCCGCCCTCGCGCAGCAGGATGGCAGCCGCGTGCAGCGTGTTGGCCACCATGGTCGGGCCACGGTAGGTGACGAGGTTGGCCCGTGTGACGACCCTGACGTTGCGGAACCTTGCGTAGACGGGGTCGGCGCGGACCGCCGACGCGAGCTCGGCGCGCTCGGCGGCAGGGGCCTCGAGGTCGAGGTGCACGACGTACGTGTTGGCCGGGTGGTAGAGCGCCCTGAGCGTGCGTCGCAGCGCGGCTCCGTCCCCGGCCGAGCCGGAGATGAGGTAGGCGATCCTTGGCACGGCGCCCGTCCGGGGCGGACGCTCCTCGGCACGCATCTGCTGGCGGAGCTTGGCCTCGACGAAGAGCGGCTCGGCGGAGGCCGACGACGGGAGCGGCGAGAAGGAGAGGAGCAGCGCGCGGGAGGAGGAGAAGAAGAGCGACGCGGAGATGAGGAGCGACGAGAGAAGGACCGACGCCAGGAGCGGCGCCGCCCACCGCCGGTGGGTGCCGTGGATGTGCGCCGCCGCACCCCGGCCGCGCCGGAGCCCGGCGACGGCGGCTTCGCCTCTAGCATGCCCCCCGCCCCACCTCCTCCTCCTCCGGCGACAGGGGACACCGGATCGCGCCGCGGGGGCGGCTTAATTGGGGAAGCCGGCGACGGTTGGGGCTCGCTCGCACGCGATGTGGCGTGGCGTGGTGAGGTTACCGTCCGCTAGGGAGAGCGGGCGCTGCGGAGGTGAAGGGGAAGGGGAGGTGGGCAAGGGACGAGACGGGCAGGGCAGGAGGAGCGCTGAGCGCGTCGCGGTGGACGGTCTCGCCTCGTGAGTGGGCGCTGCTGCTGGTGCGGTGGGCGGGCGGGTTAACCTTTGCGTTGGTGCGCCGCTGCCAGCCGGCCGGTCGGGTTGGCCTGCCTCCAGAAGTCAGTCGTGGCCTCATCTCGTCTCGTCTGTTGCGTGTGCCACGGATGGAGATGGAGATGGAGATGGGAGACGGACCCGAAAGCCTCGTCCTGCCGTGGAGACGGGGAAGATAGGTGGAGTGAGGTGTTGGGTTAGGAATTTTCGGTGCTAATCTAACAGAAATGGGTTGGAATTCTTTGGTGCTCACAAATCCATGTGTATAAACTGCGTGCGTTGTGTTGTGTCCACGCTTTGTCCTGATCCTTCACAAGTTAAAGAGCAACTTTAACAGCTTAGCTGAATTTAATAGTCAAATTTTATTGTTAGAAAACTTTTTAAAAATAGAAGAGATCCACAGCAGACCTTGTTATTTTTTTCTGAGTTAGATAGCAAATTGACATGACCGACTGCATATGACCTTCGAATTAACATATTTGTTATTTTACGAACCATATAGCATATGTGTTGAAGTTTATTTTTTTCTAACAAATCATAAATAGTCTGCTCGACAAAGATAACACATATGTTGGAGTTACACTAAGTATCGGTAGTAATTGATTAGACGAAGCTCCCGCTAAAATTGATTGTAAAGACAACATAGATTTAATTTGTGATAAATATTTTCAGATGTGTTTTTTTATATATATGTTAGATATATATATAGATTCTAAAAGAGATTAATTTCGAACTGAAATTCATCTACATTCCCTTTTTCTTTTACTCCAAGAAAGGAAAACCAAAAGCTTTTGAGCCGTATTCTTAATTTGAGCCTTATATTTAGTGGTTCATGACCAACTAAAATGGATGTAGGGCCTTGTTTAGTTCCCCCACCAAATTCCAAGTTTTCCCACTCTCTCCATCACGTCACAATAAATACACCAAAAGACGTATATTCGGAGTATGAAATGTAGATAAACAAAGTAACTAATTACACAATTTAGATGTAGATTACGAGACGAATCTTTTGAGCCTAGATACACCATGATAGGATAATATTTACCATAAACAAACGAAAGTGTTACATGAGTTCTAACAAATGCTTTTTCTAACTTTCTTGCCAACTAAACAAGGCGGTTCGAATAGCAATAAAAAGTTGTTGGACTAGAATAAATCCTAGGCCAACTAAACAGCACACTTTAGCCATGATTCGTGCTTTGGTCAAGCTATGAGTGGACGCCATGAGTACAATAACAATTCTTCGATGCCATCGTGGAGCTGCAAAGAATGCCGTCCCGGAGAGATTTGTACCGAGGCAAAGGAAGATTTTTCCTGTAATGAAAATGTATATAATCCTGGGCAGGGGAACACGCCTTGTTGATGTCGACACCTGCACAGTACTAATCCGATTGCTGTTTAACTTTTTTTTTTTTGAGCCATAGAACTCGTCTCACTTTACTCACGAAGTCATGATGAGTGGCACTGCACTTAACTGTACTCCTGCTTTGGCTACGGGTACTGCTTTGGCTATGGGTGAGGTACACGTGTCCGAGAGTGCGAGACTGTCAGAAAATGTTCTCTTATCCGTCCTTTTGTATTGTGCATTTCAGCCTCTAGGATCGCAGGAAGTACCAAGTCCAACGGGTACCGGTAATTTTTCTATTCTATGGTTAACTAAAAGAATATTTATCAAATGAGTTAGGAAAGTTGTACCATCATTCATGGCGGAGTTCTTGAAGCTACGGAGTAATATACCAACCTAAAAAGTAGGATAATTCCTATGGTCATCATCATTAATTAGGATGCCCACTAAGTAAAATGATGATACTCCACTTTTGGAAGATATACTAGTGCACAACAGTAATTTCCATTGAGCTACACGAATTTATGGAGTCACTCGACCCCGACAACAACAAAAGGTAGCTTCACTTTTCTACAAGTGAATCAAGAGATAAAAGAGATGTGATAGCTAGGTACATGTAGTTGAGAAGATACATATGAAAAAAAAAATTTTAAAAGAAACAATCCATTAAGAATATGGTTTTTATGTGCAATGCCTACATGATTTGACTTGCTAAATATAGAACTCATCTCACAATTCTGCGTTGAGATTGCCCTTCCATGCCTTATAAAGTCATTTGTGTGGTATGATCCAACAATGATATAACTCATGTTGTTTTCATTCAAAGGAAAAGTTCCATATTAATCTTAGAGGCTATTTGGATTTAGACAACTAATAGTTGGCTCCTAAAAATAGATTTAATAGATCTAAACACTAAGGATTAATAATTTAAAATAAATCATCAAGCTAACAAAAAGTTATCAGTTGGTTTCCAAATAATTCATATTACTATGAAGCTAATTAAAGCTAGTAACTAGTTTTTCGCATCTAACGAGTAAGAACTAGATGTGAGGATCCAAACACTATCTATAGCAAGAAACATGATAAGGCTTCCAAACTTTTTTTAATTAATTGTGTTATTTGTTAAAATTAGTTGCTATGAGATTTACATATACAGTTCGTTTGGGATTTTTACGTTCTATAACAGTAATACAACAAATTAAACCATAGAAATGAATAGTGGCACCTCCATTTCAACTTTACACCGCATCATGTGGTTCATAGGGTGATAGCAAGTGTTCGACAATGATTCTTTGGGTGCTCACTACTGCAATATAGAGTGCTCTGGGAAGGGTGCTTGTTTTTGCACCCGATTATGGTTCCACCATTTTTTAGAAAAAAAAGAGAGACTTGTTTACTACAAATTGGGCTCATCTTATGGCCCCGTTTGTTTCTTTCCGAATGAAGCGCAGGAATAGTTCTGGCCGAAATCAGTACTTTAATTTATATAAGCTCCAGTGACTAAGGGTGCAAGGGGGTAACCTTTAGGTGCGCCTCCGAACCTTCTTTATTCAAATATTTATACTACTTTTATAAAAATTTGGAAAACTAGTACAAATACTTTAACACTTTAACTAAAGAGCTTTTGGAGGTGCACCTAATTGTCTCCAATTTGCACCCTACTAATGACCGGATTGATTTCTAGTGTTAAAATGACGTAACAGAAGCCGGAGAAAATTGTTCCAGCATAGCAACGTGATGCGTCTTGCTTAGCAAAAATTCTAGAAAACTCATAGGCCGCCATTCTTAGTTGAGTTTATATTTGTAACTTTTATTATATATAAGGCCCTATTTAAAACTGAGGAAAAACTTATTTGCTACGAAAACAAACTAATTAAATTTGTGTATAATTAATTTCTATAAAATTCCATGCATTCTAAAAGGGGCTAAAAGGAAATATTTATAGACCAGTATGTGTGCTTGTCCTTTCATATGTGTTCGATGTCCCACATGCATGATAGAGTTGGTGGAACCAATATTGATAAGCATCTGCCATCTGGAGTGGAATATAGTGCTCAAGAGCAACCGGACAAATCGTGTATTTTTGCCTCAAAAGGTTTGGATGTAGTGGAGCTCAGCCTGCCCTTAACAAATGGTGCTGAGGTGAGGTGGTCTCCACTTTACTCCAGCCGCTCTTACAAAGTTGTTCCTATAGAATCTTGTGACATTTGCAATAGCTAGCGCATGCAGGGATTCTCCAATCCTTTGGTGTCTGTTGCATCAACTCTCTAGCGAGAGTATGCGCTACTCCCACTTAACGAAGCATGTGCCAATACACGTTGCATCAACTCTCTTCTTTGTGCGGTAATTGATTTAAAACAAAAAAAAAAAAAACTACATGTGACTAGCACACTTTATATAGTGGGCAACGCAACAGTGGTGGTCAAGGCTTTAATTTCTTTCACCGGTCTTGATTTTTACATGCCCTATAACACAAACAACTTTTAAGAATTTTTGTCGTTGTCATGACTCATGAGCAACGGGCCCATTCTCATGTATTTTATTTTTTTGTTGCCTCTACCTACACATGCATGATCAATGGTGATGGCCAATTTAATCGAGTTTAGAGCATCTCTAATAGCCTTTCTTAAACTCAATCTCACATTATCATTTGTGGGTTGTTTGAATAAAAATCTCTCTGTATATATTTTTTCATCATCCAACAACTCTTCTATGGCTTGGACGTACTCTAGAGATCCAATTTCATTCTACATAGCTAAGAAAATTCCAGAATAGTAAATAGCTATATTTGCATATCTAAGAGCATCTCCAAGAGCTCTTGTATTTAATAGTAGCTAAAATCCTAATTTAGCTATTATGTAAAATGAAATAACTAGCAAAAAAAATGATGAAATTCAACATGACTTCTCTAAATCTAACATAAACGGAGTGGGGAAGATAACTAGTCGGACAAGTCTTCTATATTTGGCTAGCGAGGGGAGAAAATAGAAAACAAGATAGCTAAATGAGAAAAATAAAGAGTTTGTTGGATCATGAAGTTTCTATATTTTTTTAGCTAAGTCATCCAATATACAAAAGTTTTTTTTATAGCAAGGGATTTTTGTAAAGAAAACCCCCCTCGAATAGCACTTTTAAATGGATATCAAGATATAGACATTCTCTATTTTGTTCTTCTCATTATACAATATATGAAGCATTCATATGTTGCTATTTGTTTGCTATTCTATCATCTTATAATTCGATCTAATTCTAAGAGTGTTTTTATTGGATTGTTTCATTGTTTTGTCCAATTTGGCTAATAATGCATTAAAAAACAGGTAGTAGGTTTACATCATACACAGAACGTTTTTACTTAAAAAAAAAGTCACAGAGCAACTAGTTAACACTTTTCCTTTTTAATCTCTTCTCAGGTTCTAAAGTAAGCTAAGAGCATCCTTTGATTCCTGTTTTAACCTTTTCTCAGGTTGTGTACTTCTTCTCATTGTGCATGTGCGGTGGCGGCCCTGGCGGGACCACGAGTCGGTAACACTTGTCCTTAATCTTGTAGAAGGAACTGTAACTACTCCAAGTTTATAACTCGCTGGCTTGTGTTTTCACTTTTCACTGCGTATTATACCTAGTACGTATCGAGTAGGTTCTGGTTGGATTGCACGCCATTGAAACATGATGAAGCCCGCCGCGCCACCGCGATCGGAACACAGCACAGGCATCAGCAAATGCTTCCGGCGCAGCGCATCCTGCCGGGAGCCAGCCGTGGACCCCCCGCAGCTACGCAAAGGCTGATGGTAGGCATAATAAATTAGGCACTGGCTGGCTGGCCCGGCCGGCCGTTCCGCGCCGCACCATTGTCCACGAGCGTGTACGGATCTAGGCAGCCAACGGCAGGGCGCCACGTCGGGTCCCTCCCCACATGCTGCCACGACATGCGTTCTCTCTCCTCTTCTGTTCCACGTGTACCAGTGGGAGTGTGTGTTTCGCTCGCGTCAAGTACACGTAACGTACTCCTACTGTTTTGGCCGCGACTGCGTGCTTCCGTCCATCTGGTGTTCCGGTTTGTCGCAGGCTAGACCGAGAGATCGAGACGTGTCCGCTGACCCCACGGTCACGGCGCCCGGCCGCCGGCGACTCGTCATGGTTCTGGACTTTCGCAAGTCTCCTACCATATGTACGGTATTACGGCGACTCCATGATTGTACTACAGCGAATTCAAATTTCAAAACTGGGTCCGGGTACTGTACTGTACCGTATCGTATCGCTGTCGCGGACGCCTCCAGATCCCAGCCAGCTAGTACTACTACGTACAGTACTGATCGGACAATCTCGGTTGGTCCCTGCAGATAATACTCCTACCAAGTAACAGATGCAGATCGCCGCCGCGCTGCAAGCTGCCGGCCGGCCGGTGCCGACGCGTGCGGTATACTCATTGATGATTGACAGGGTGCCACGGTGGCAGGGGTTTGATTTGACGATCGCTAAATAATGCAGCGCAACCACACACCCACACACACGCAGATTGCCTACCTTTTGGGTCAGCGGGTCAATTGATTCAGCTGGTGGTGGTAAAACTCGTGTAATGCACGGCAAGGACCTGCTGCGCGTTCGGTGACAGCGGGTCAATTGATTTAGCTGCGGAGCTGCCGTCGGTTGGTTCTTGTTGCCATCGATCGACCTCCCCGTCCAGCCAGCGTCGTGCCGGTCGGTGCATTTCTTCTGGAGCTGTTTAATTACGCACGCCTGCTGCTTCTTCTTTAGGGACAAAAACGATAAACAAAACACCTCAGAAAAATAAAATCACGCACGCCTGCTTCTTCTTCTTTAGGGACAAAAACCGAAACCATGATGAAACAGTAACTTGTGTACCCTGACCCAGGGAGCAAAAGCGCCTCCGCTGGCTGGCAGGTTATTCGTACCGGTGAAATGAAATGACGCAAGGAATGACGTAACTACTCCGCCCAGGTATACGGCCGGTGGCATCCATTCATATACCTACCGGTATACGGTACGGGGTATTGTATTATAAAGCTCCGTACAGTACAATCGTCGTACCCCTGTGGCCTTGCCCTTCAACGAGAGCGTGCACGTGTCAGCAAAAGACCGTGGCAGTGGCAGATCTATCCCACATGCCCCATGTGCGTGCATAACTAATTGCGTCGTCGGCACCAGTCCAGTCGTGTCGGCCGGCCATCAGAGAGCTCCACGTTCAGTTCAGCATGCCCGGAAGGCCGGGACCGGAATCGGCGTGCGCCGCCGGCCGTATGTGCTCCTTTTCGGCCGCGCGCACGAGGCACGACCACACTTCACAAACCGACGACGACGCCACACGCTAGGGGATGGACTCCACACCCCGGCGCATACGGACAGACATACGGCTACGGCCCTTCAGTCACCACTGCCGCCACACGCATAGGTACGGTACTTGACTCCACCGGCCCTCAGTCCTCCGTCTCCGTGTTGCGTCGTTCTCCGAGTGGAAAACCCCCGTGCGTTCGTTCCGCGGCAAGTCACAAACACATGGCACCTAGACGACGATACCGACGACTTTCAAAGTTCCAAAAATAAAAGTTTTCTAATCTCATGAGATTTTACAGGAAGTCTATTTTCCCCCGCTTCATTTATCACCTAGTCCGCTTTGCTTCTTGAACTTCAAAGCTACACACCTTACCTCTATATACTCGGCTAGACATCTTACCTCTATATATTCCCTCAATACCTATAAAGCAAGTCATTTATCATTGAGACACGGTATTCAAAGCCTATCTTAGACTTCTTATTTTTCTAAAAATATTTAGTAAAAAGTGATATACTCCCTCCGTATTGGTAAAAGAAGTCCTTTAGGACAGCGACACGGTCTCCAAAACACAACTTTGACCTCTTGTTATTCTAAAAATATTTATGAAAATGTGATATATGTATACTTTTATAAATGTATTTTTAAGACAAATCTATTCATATAAGTTTGACATTTACAAACTCAACGACTTAAAAGTTATTGATGATTTACATTCCCAATGTTTGACCCAAACCTTGTCCAAAAAGGACTTCCTTTTACCAATACGGAGGGAGTATGTATACTTTTATGAAAATACTTTTGAGAACAAATCTATTTTCATATGGGTTTCACATTTCCAAACTCAAATGATTTAAAAGTTATTCATCATTTAGGTTTCTAATATCGACCTAAGTCTTGTCCAAATCATTCAATCAAACTCCATCTTAATGTTCAATATATTCATGCTATGCATATTATGTATGGAGGGAGTATGCTCTCAAAATCATTCAATCAGACTCCCTGTCCTAGTTTGGAGTGGTTTTGAAAACAATTTTTCCTCTCTTTTTTTTAAATATAAAATATCGGTTAGAAATTTGATAAGGGGTTTTTAAACTACGAGAAATCCATCTTTGATTTTAAAATTTTAAAAATGATATGTAAATCCAAATATAATACTTAGAGCCATCAAAACATATGTAGGAACTTTAAAAAATAGGATTAGCTCTCTAAAAGTGAGAAAAATATACAAAAAATAGATATTACAAAAACACTCTAATCGGCATATAGACACATTTTTTAAAACTCTGCGTGTACAAAATATGAGAGACCCATATTTTAATGGTCAATATATTCATTCTATACATATTATGTATTATGCTTTCTATGGGGAAAAAAGTTTTCCGACCATGTTTACATATCAAGTAGAATATTTTTGAGAAATTTCTACAATTTTTATGGATTTTCCATTCTCCTATAGAATAGTCCATTTTAAATCATCTAGAGATATATTGCATGAGCTCCAATATATTATAACATATTTAAATCAAGTATTTACCCATTTTTAACTTTGAAAAAGCCAAAACTTCCTTAAAAATCACTCCAAGCCAGGTAGACAGGTAACTTGAGTGGTTTGAGAGTTTAGAAGGTCGTAAGACGTCTTTGTTTTAAAAGTTTCTGGAAAATCAGGTTATATACAACGATAGTTTGTGAAGCTAAGATGGACTCCCCTCACCCCGCTGAAATTCTAGCAAATCATTATCCTTCTCCTGTACCCAGGAACCCAGGTTTTGAAACTAGAGGCCCATGTACCGACGGCCCACAGCTGCACGCGCGGTCTCGAACCAGCGTCCAACGGTCCAACCCAACCAGAGCAGGGGCGGACCAGTAGACGCGAACCCAGCCAGCCGGTCGGCCGTGACGCTCGTCCACGCACCCTAAAAATCCTCTGTGAATACCCGGAACTACCCTCAAGTTGGTCCCCTGTGAATACCCGAAAAAGGTAGCGGATTGGGTTTTCCCCTCCGCCTCCCTCCCCCTTCACATAAGGGCGGCAGCACCAGCACGCAGCACCCCTCCCTTCCTCTTCTGTCGAGGTCGGAGCGCAGCGCAAGGCGGCGGGGAGGAACGAGCCGCCGCCGGCCGCCCTCCTCCGGCTCCTGCCTCCGCCACGGGGAGGAGCGGCGTCCAATTTGGGATTCACAGGCGGCTTCATCCCCGAGGTATATCTCTTCTGCTCCGTCTCCTCGCCGGCGCCGGTGCCGTAGGGTGCTTTGTCGGGTGGGGCAGAAGGGTTTGGTGATCTTGCTTAGGATGATGGGTCGGTTTGGTCCGGGCTGAGGTCGGCGGAGCGGGCAGGCCCAGGTTCACTGCATCTGCCTGCCTGCCCTCCGTGCTCGTTCGTTGTATTATGTGGTGATGTGCGATTGGTCGGTCCATCGAAATAGCAGCACTTGGGCCACCTTTGTCTGCGATTTCCTAGTGGAGAGGGTAGGTGGTATTCTTCATTCTTAGTGGCGAGCTCTTGTTATTTTGAACCAATGGTGTTAGACTTTTGTAGTTGGTGGCTGAGAATATACCCCTTGTTGTGGCCGTCAGTGCAGCGCTGCTGAAAGCCTGACCGCCCCGCTCTGTGTCCTGCAGGTTGAGCCAAAGCTGCTATATTTTTTTTCCTAAGAAAATGGCGGCGACGATGGTGGCGATGACTGCGAGGAGCAAGAACAGCGCATTATCCGTGGAGAAGAAGCAGGGCTGGTCTATTCAGCTCCCGGAGCTCCGGTTCCCTTGGGATTCGCATGAAGACAAGGGCTTCTCTCTAAGCCTGCAGGGCTCTGGGCCTGCTCATGGCGGCCTGTTTGCTAGCGTGGGTCTTAAAGTGTCGACGGGTGCGCCAGCAGTGGCGTCCGGTCCGGGTGACAAGGATATCAAGATTCCGTTTGCTGATCATTGTATGAAGTACGTGTCCGAGGCGGTTGGGTACAAGGTTATTAGCACTAAGGCGGAACCGGTGGAGGAGGAGGTGGTGGATGCTAAGGCGAAGAAGGCAGCCAAGAAACGCGGGCTGAAGCTGAAAATTAAGATTGGGAACCCACATTTGAGGAGGCTGGTTAGTGGAGCTTTTGCAGGCGCTGTTTCCAGGACTTGTGTGGCACCATTGGAGACAATCAGGACTCACTTGATGGTTGGGAGCAACGGTGACTCCATGACAGAAGTGTTTCAGTCAATCATGAACACTGAGGGGTGGACTGGGCTTTTCCGTGGCAATCTTGTCAATGTTATCCGAGTTGCGCCAAGCAAAGCAATCGAGGTAAATTACTTCCTTTTTTTATTTGATATTCCATTTCAATTTCCTGGAGGACCAATTGCATAAAGTTCTATCATGTGATGTCACAAATGTCAGTTGTATCGGTCTCGCTGATGCTTGTATGAATCATGTCTTTTTTACACTTTAAGTGGGGCTGGTTATTCTAGTTACACGATTAGGAAAAGGTAAATTATGCCAGTTTCATTTTGCTGATCGACTATCAGTACAAACAAATGACAAATCAATGTTGAAATAAGATTTAAACAATACTAGGCAGTAGGCAGTGAAGTCAAGTTTCCATAACCAACCCATGTTCTATCCTCCATGTGCTATCCTCCATGTTGAATTATGCACTGTGAAGTCAAGTTTCCGTAACAGCCCCCTGGTGGCTATCAGTATATTAGATGCGATATGCAAACACATTCTTTTCGTCTACTAGTTGCTCTTGATCTTTTAGTTGCTTACATTCTTGATATGATCTGTATCCTCTACAAGAATCTATGGTCTTATATTGCTATCCTTGATTTTGGTAACATTTTACCGCTTAAAGCTATGGACCTTGTTGCTTGTGGTTATTCAGCTTTATCTAGTTTGCTAGTTTACCAATTACAACTGAGTTTCAATCACTTACCAATATTTTGAATATTTTTTTTATTCTGCTTCTGATATTTTGAGCTTGCTATGTGCTCAAGTGCAGAATACGTGTGTTTGGCTCCATAGGTGTCAAATATGTATAATATGCTACTATATATTTTTTGAACATGTGAGAGGTCTCCAAATGAATTTATGAATTAGCAGTTTGCTTGTTTGATATTTTTTATGGCTCCGCATGAGAAATTTATTGATATGGACTCGTGTAAGGTAGTCTTTGCTAGTCATTATTATGACGTCTTTGCTAGTCATTATTATGACTTTGCTTGTGATATATCATGACCATTTTTTTTCTGCTTATGAATCTGAGCTATCCAGAGACCTTAGTTTTGCAACAAGTGATAACATACCTTTATATAGCTGACCTCTTTGTTCAAATGCAGCTGTTTGCTTTTGATACTGCAAAGAAATTCTTGACTCCAAAGGCTGATGAGTCCCCAAAGACCTTCCTACCTCCATCACTTGTTGCTGGAGCAATTGCTGGAGTCAGCTCAACCCTGTGCATGTATCCTTTGGAGTTGATTAAGACCAGATTGACGATAGAGGTGCAAAGAGCTCTTTCTCAACCGGTTGAATAACTGATGTTTCGTTGTGCACCTCAGCTCACTCCTTGTTTCTGCAGAAAGATGTCTATGACAACTTCCTCCATGCTTTCGTCAAGATTTTACGAGAGGAAGGTCCATCAGAGCTCTACCGTGGGCTGACACCAAGTCTGATTGGAGTCGTGCCATATGCCGCGACCAATTACTATGCCTATGACACCCTTAAAAAGCTCTATAGGAAGACGTTCAAGCAGGAGGAGATTGGCAACATCGAAACTCTTCTAATTGGTTCAACCGCTGGTGCTATATCAAGCACTGCCACCTTCCCTCTCGAGGTAGCCCGCAAGCAAATGCAGGTAGGAGCAGTAGGCGGGAGGCAGATCTACAAGAATGTGTTCCATGCGCTCTACTGCATAATGGAGAAGGATGGGATCAGCGGCCTGTACAAGGGGCTCGGGCCGAGCTGCATCAAGCTCATGCCTGCAGCGGGCATCTCGTTCATGTGCTACGAGGCCTGTAAGAAGATTCTGGTCGAAGACAATGAGGATAGTGAGTGAAGCTGAAGCTGGAAGGTGGGGGTACTATACCCTAGTCATATCAACTGATGAAAATGTAGATCTAAGATATTTGAACGCCTGTTAGATCAAGTTTTGGCTCAGTTTTGTGTTGAAATCCATAAATAATATTCTTACATGATGGTTCATGTTGCGGGGGGGCAATTTTGTCATGTGGCCATGTCTGGTTCTGTCGTAAGGCGCGTAACTTTTGCTGTCGCTACCTTAAGCTCTAATTCTGTAACCTATTTTGCTGTCGCTACCTTAAGCTCTAATTTTGTAACCTATTCGCTCAGTCACTCAGTGATAAAAGCATTTAAATTTTTCTTCTTCCTCGTTAACACCAATTTCGAGCCTCACCTTTTTGAATGATTCTTCACATCTTTTATTTAGTAGAGAAGAATATCATGCAATGTACCGTTCAAAAAAAAAAATGTCATCCAATGTAAGCCACCAGTCCCGAGCCACCTGCTACACTTCACTAGTTCACCTAACTTTAGCAGCTTCACTCTAAAGTTTCCACAGTAAAAGAGGTGCATCTGTGTGGCTTGTAACTTGTAAGTTGTAACTCAGCTCTAGCTCTAGGGATTAAAAGGTTTTAGTCAAAGTGACCACTTGTATCTTATTTTACAAATCTTTATGAATTTGCTGCCGTAGTGTCTCTAAGACTCTAATCGAAAGGAGAAGCAACTGGATAAGACAATCAAACACTTTTCTAACAGCATCCTGTTTGGAGTGAAATTTCCATGCTTCTGATGCTAATGAACTATTTTCACATTAGAGAACAAGGAATTGTAAACGTCGGACCTCAAGACAGTACTCCCTTGTTCAAAACTAGTAAAGTCATTACTAGCCAGATGAGACTCTGCATTGATAGCCAATATAATTCCTCCTTGACTATATTTGGCTACCATTCCCTAAGTTGCCTACACAAATTTTCCACAGCTCATAGGAGGTTGGAAACTCCATGAGCCTATGACGAACTTGCAGAATTTAACTAGGGAACGTATGCTATCCACAACGTAAGAATATATGTCGACCCTTTAAACATAGCATCATAACTTTTGCAAAGAACTGATTCTGATTTCAAAATTCCACCGAACGAGGCAAGAAGACGACTCGATGTTAGCAAAATAAAACAGGATTTATCAGCCGGCTGATGAACACTTAATTCAGTGCAACTTTCGTCAAAAAAAAAAAAAAAAAAAAAAAAAAAAAAAAAAGCGCAACAAAAATTGGTGGTTCTCTAAAAGGTTTGACTCACGTACTCATGGATCTCGATGCTGAACATTGTTTAGTTAGCTACTTATGGTTTACTATTTTTTAGTTTGTTTGAAAATATGACTTCCTGCATGTTTTAGTTTTAGGTCATGTCACCTTTACATTATGATGTTTTTTTTTTTTTTTTTTTTGCTGCACAAGTTGTACTTTTTGCTATTTTCCATTGAATTACTGAATTATTTTTCTTTTTTGCCTCTTGTGCAGGTCAGATACCTATTATCCTGCAGTTATCAGTTTTTTTAAAAAGATATCTCAGTTATTAGAAGGCTGTTAGCAGCTTTCGCCACCTGGCTCGCCCTCGACACGGCCCAAGAAAGTCAGAAGGCCCAGCTCTTGTGTGATCGGCCCGGCCTGGATTAATCCGTGAGCTACCACCGTACTTCTTCGTCAAAAAAAACAAACAAACCCTACCGTACTGTTATTTGAGTCGTAGGGCCTGCTTGGTTTGCTTCCAAAATTTACCAAACAAAAGAATTGGCATGCCAAGATTTTGGCTTGCAATTGGTTGGCAACCAAAACTTGCCAACCTCTCACATAAAACTTGCCAAATCGATGGTAAGTTTTTTTTTGCCCAAGTTTTGGTCTCGCCAAATCTTTGGCAAGGCAAATTTCGGTAGCCAACCAAGCGGGCCCGTAGTAGACTAGTAGTACGGTGACAAATATCTGCACTTTATTATCTACCTTCTGCCTGAGATGTGAACGAATCTGCAGCTTCAACTGTTGGATATGTAGTACTTGATTTGAAAACAAATGGAAATGGCTACACGAATCATAGGGTGCATATGATTCTAACAAACTGCAGCAATCAAATGCTTTTAGCCTTGGAAATAGTAAAAATGAATGAACTATGCATTGTTGAGGTTGTTTCATACTTTCATTCACCGTTTCATCTCACTATTGATGGCGTGTCAATTTTGGAAACCGCGTCAATTTTGAAAACCGCACAATGACAGTAGTATTGAGACTGGCCTAAGAGTAACCTGGTCCCAACTTGAAACCTCATTGCGAACTTGAGACAAAAATAAGGGGAACCTCAAATTTGAGGGCCCCTCAAATCCCCCCTCCAGACCCTCATTCCTACTCGCTCTAGGAGCCCCTACTCGTCGATTTGCGTTGTTGGTCTTCTGTGTCATTTTAGAACCGCTCCTCACGCTGCTCTTCAATGTCTAGGCTCGGTTCGCTGTTCTACCTCCTCTTCATGCTTCGGTCCCTCCCCCAGCACCCCTTACCCCGTGACGCCTAGATTGGCCTCTATCGAGGCATGACCTCCTCCGCTCCTCCCCTTGGTGGCGCGGCCTCCTCCGGCCCTCCCTCCACACGGGATGGGATGAAGGCAAGAAAGTCCTCTTCATGCTTCGGTCCCTCCCCCAGCACCCCTTACCCCGTGACGCCTAGATTGGTCTCTATCGAGGCATGACCTCCTCCGCTCCTCCCCTTGGTGGCGCGGCCTCCTCCGGCCCTCCCTCCACACGGGATGGGATGAAGGCAAGAAAGAGATGGCGGGGTGGAGATCAAGGTAAGAAAGAGGATGGTGGCGAGCTCTTTTGTGTTGTGGGCCTTGTTTAGAGGGGTATCACGAGTGCACAAAGATGCCCTTTTTTTGATAAAGCATACCTGTATTAATTAAGGAAAAAACAATACAAGTACACCGTAAAAGGATACGTATGACAGCTACCCCGCCTATAATCTACAAGGACCCCAAATAAAAAATTACAAAGCGGTCCATAGACCCTTCGGAAACGGACACCGGCCCGCAACCGCCGCCGTCGAAGACCGTCGCCACCGGCCGCCACCACCAAACCCGAGCACCAAAAGCCGGAGGAAACCCCGTCGTTGAGGTGGATTTGCGAAGACGCTCAATCTCGCAAAAGCGAAGAAGTTGTTGAACGCCCATCCGTCAGGATCACTATCCAGGTTGAGACGGCGATGGTGGAGCCGACGATAGCATCCTCCGTCGCAGTGAAGCCGAATCGGGCCGAACCACCAATCTCCCCGAAGACCCGCGACCACCACCGCACCCACGAAAGTAGGGGCCGGAGCCTCCACACACCAAGACGCGAAGACCTCGCCCGGTAGAACACTCCTAAACAAGATCCAAGAACGGACCTTACCTCCACACCCTCGTCGCCGGCCGGAGACGAACACCGCCGAGACAGGGGAAGAGAGCGAGAGGACATTATTCTGGGACGACGCCGCCGCCGCCTCAACGCCATCGTCGGAAACCCTAACATAGACCTCACCCTAACCCTAGCTCCAGGGACACACCACCTACTCGGGGAAACACCGACCACGCCATCGCCGGGCATGGAGGCCGGCTCCCCTCACCCACCAACGTCGGCGAGGACACCGACGGGGGAGGGGGAGCCGTGGCGGCGACGTTCGGAGTTGTGTTCGCTCGCGGCGGTATTTTCTCTCTAGTGCACAAAGATGCCCCAAACCTTATTTGGCGCACGCGCGCCGCTCAATTTCTGGCGCACACGCGCTTTTCCTTCTCCAGCTTTCTTGTCGTGACCGTTTTAAAACAGTGAACCGCCCGTGAACCGGACGACCGTTCCCCTTTCCCCTTTCTCCCCATCAATGCGCCGTTGGAAAATTCTCGTCGGAGCGACGATTTGGCCGGCGGACCCTCCCCCGCCGGACGTCTCCCTCGCCGCTCAAGCCGGCACGGTCGCGCGCCGCCGCTCCAGATCCGGCCCCCACGCCTCGCGTCGTCTAGCACGCCTCGGTACCAACTCACATCCTCTCCCGTCGACGTGGAGGTAGAGGTCTCGTTGACGCCGGTGCAGCCCCATCGATGTGCAGGTGAAGTCCGTCGACGGCGGTGCAACTTCGATTTGGGGCGGATTCGTCACCGGCGAGGCCTCGATTTGGGGCAGATTCAGCGGCGCGGCTCGATTCGAGGCAGAGGCGGAGGCGGATTCGACAGGGAAAGGGCTGTGGAGCGAGGGGCCCATGAATCCGCCGACTGCATGCAGTTCCAGGATGTAGCAGTCAGCACCGAGATCCGGCGGCCGCTTCAGTGAGGACGTCGACGTTGTCACCGGCGGCAGCCTCCACCGCCTCTGCTACCGCGCATCCGGAGGGAGGGATAGGGCGAGGACGCCGCCGTCAACCGCCCCCGTCCGCCCGCCGCACATCTTCCCAGCGTCGCGGCTCGGCATCAGCGGGCTGTCCGCGAATCGACCTTGCCTCTCTCGCACCCACGCAACACCTGCAGCAGCCCATGGTCAGCCGCCTTCCTCCTCAGCTGCCATCGTTTTTCTCATTCTCAATTATGTTCTTAATTCCTGATTTTTTGCAATGATTTGTCCCGCCGACATCATCCCCAGCCAACATCCTATCCACAGCATGCCTCGGCGCGGCTTCGGGATGATGAACGCGGGCGGGCCTCGGTGCGAAGCAGCGACGCGCCGTCCTCTGGGATTTCATGCTGGCCGCTGGCCACCGGCCGCCGCGTCCCTGCTGCGCACGGATTCAAGTCCCGTTGCAGCCTCGCAGCCACACCCCTCCCCGCATGGCGGTGCCGAAGCCACTTCACTCAGCCTGCCATCTGCACGGACGCAGCAGTGCCAGCGCCAGCACTCTTTTCCGGGTCAGGATCCACACACGCCCTGTATGTTGTGGCTATATTGCTCATTTGTGATGCTACATCTCACACGCTGATATATGTGATGTCACATGACAATATGTCAATGCCAAAATATTAAACTTCTCAGCCCAGCATAGATAACTCATGTTCTTGCTCAAAAATATGTCAGAAACCATATGCATTTGTTTAATTGTTTCTTCTTTGCAGTAATTACAGAGTCATGGATCCAAACAACTACAAATTTATGTAACCATATGCGATACAAAGATCCACAGAAAAAAATAGGTTTTCTGAGTGACCTGACCAGATTACAGCAGAGCATCCCTTTTCATTACTATGTATATTGTTAATTAAGAAAACATCTAAGCTTGAGCAGTATCTAATGTATTCTATTGCTCTTATGGCATACGTGGTAGAACTTGACAGCCTGCTGATTGCATTTCAATACAGCAAATTCTAATATCCTCCACGATGTTAGGTTTTTGTCTCATTAGAGTATGCATTCTGACTCTTTCGTTGGGAATGTAGACTGACAATCTTCAGAGCCTGACGGCATGCCCATGTACAGATACATTGGGAATATATAGACTGATAATCTTCAAAAGCCCGAATTGTTGCCTTTGCCAATTCAAATCTTGAAGAACCATGCTTCTGTTAGGAGGAAAACGCTACAGCGAAGGTATAAGATAAATTAATGGATCCCTTGAAATCCCTACGCTATGCTAATATTCCCATTTCTGTTCCATGTATGACCATATGCCCGTCTTGAAGCACGGGATACCTGCTAGTTTCAGTTATTTACTACAATTTCATCAGTGCTCTATAATTGCTATGGCATTTTAAACTTGTCATTTACTCTAAAGTATGGTTTTAGAATGTTCTCTACTCAATGCATTTAACCTGTAGTTTCTTTTTTACAGTCTGAAGTGACGATCTGCTCTGTTAAATTGCTTTACAGCACTAGGCCGAATCAGAAAAGCACTCACATCCAGCGGCTGCTCCAGTGAGTACCAAAATCTTCAGCTCATACAGGTATGCGATATCGCGCTCCTGCTGCCCTCCAGGGTCCTGTTCATGTGTACTAGATAGCGGTGCACGCGCACTACTTCACAAAGAAATGTGGTATCATGGTACTGTACACGCTCAAAGAAATATTTGGGGCGTCTGTGCAGGCATAATAGTTATGACACCTCAAACTACTTCAGATTTTCTATTTGCTTAAAAAAATTTAGGTCTTGTTAAGTAAGATCACTAGCTTATATACCTGCTTTGGTGCACTCCTCTTATTAGAGAGAGAGAGATAGAAGTAGAAAGAGTAGGGAGAGAGAGGGGAGAGAGAGAGAGAGAGACGGACAGAGGGAGAGGGAAAGGGAGAGGAGAGGGAGAGGAGAGAGAAAGAGGGGGGAGGGCACTTTTTTGGCATCTTTTTTTTGTTTGTATCACCTAGCAATGATTCATTCAATTTAACGCAGTCCATTCGACATCTTAGTTTAACTTTTTAGTTTGTTTACCTTTTTAACTTCCTGACTTAAAGCCTTCTGTGTTTGGTTCATTGATAGTTACATGTTCCACGGTAGATTGAGACTCCTTTTTTCTCCAATTTCTAAACCTGAAGTTGCTCGGGATTATATTGTACCATCGTGAGAGGGAGAGATAGAGAGAGGGAGAGGGAGATAGTGGGTGAGAGAGAGGGATAGAGAGGGAAAGAGAGAAGGAGAGGTAGAGCGAGGGGAGAGAGAGAGAGAGGTAGAGAGAGAGAGAGGGAGATAGATAGAGAGAGGGATAGAGAGAGAGGGAGAGGGAGAGGGAGAGGGGGAGAGACAGAGATGGAGAGAGAGAGAGAGAGGGAGACAGGGAGGGGGAGAGATAGAGGGAAATGGAGAGGGAGGGAGAGGGAGAGGGAAATGGAAACATATAATTGGTACTAAAAGACATCTTTTTAACTCTGATGGTACATAAATTACTTTGAATTTTAACCATGGTACAGAAATCACTTTGATTGGTGTGTTTGTGTGTGTGTTTGCGAAGAGTGATAAGATTGAGCGACTAAAATTGAAGAGAATTCCTTTAATCCATGTCGATATGTGTCGATGCCTTTTTTTTTGTGTAGCTTGTGTCTGATATGGTATCTCTAGTCTGCATCTGGACTGTAACTTCTTTGTACAATGTACTTTTGTAGGTCTTCATAAAATTTTGATGCTCTTTTTGTGTTAACATGCTTTTAGTTCTGAAAGAGTTGTGACCTCCTCTATGACAAGCCTAAATAAATTATGACTACTTTGTTTTTCAATTGTGTGTTAACAGAGTCTGCGTAGTGAAGCTCTTACCTGCATTTCTTCCACCAAACAATTTTTAAAGCAAAAAACTTCTGTACTGTTAGGTTAAAAACATTAGTCCATAATATTTATTTACTTTTTCATGCTAGTTTCATTACTTTAGACAAAAATATTTATAAACTTTTTTTTGCTGCTAGGTTCAAATTTTCTATACTGTTAGGCTCTTAATTTTTTTAGACTATAACATTAGAAACTTTGTACTAGTATGTTGAAAACTTTACACTTGCTTTTGCAAAACTTTGAACCATGACATAGCAAACTTTATAATGCTATTTAATTAACTTTGAATTATTGCACGATAAACTTTTTTGAACTTTTTTGGCACTTTATACTGCTATGCTAAAAACTTTAGACTATAATATTTTAAAACTTTTTACTGCTAGGTTTAAAACTTTAGACTACAACATTAGCTACTTTGTATTGATAGGTTCAAAACTTTTGCACTAGAATTTTTAAAACTTTATACTATTACACTGAAAACTTTTTATTGCTAGGTTTAAAACTTTGAACTATTGAAACATAAACTTTTTTGAACTATTGCATTATGTTCTGCTAGTTAAAATATTTTGCCTAAAACATTATATGCTTGTGGCTTGCAAAGAACTATGATGTCAAATCATGAAGCCTCCAATTAGCTGATGGCTCTAGATTCCCGGTTACTCCTCGGTCCATTCATCTAGTACTGGGTATTCCAAATGGTGGAAAATAAATATGCAAGATTTGTGATGACTCAGTGAAGAAACTCATAGCTGATGAAACAAGCTGTAAAGGGAAAACTCCAACTATTCATTGAAATTCCATGTCAACTTTTCGTCAACCATTGTCTAAAAAGAAGTGTTCAAAGATATTGTTGATCGAATACCCTTTTCTGGTCCAAGGCAAGTATTTTTTGTACCATCTTTCTGCAGGTATGAATTAATATTGTTCTAGTAGTCTTAGTAGTATTTCTTTTGGCTCTACTTTTCCTTTAGGTTCTCATTTGACTTGTTCTTTTATTAATCCACCTGGAGGCTGTAGCGATGATGTAGTATTATAAAATCTTGGTTTTTTAGAAGCAGTTGACTTGTCTGATTAGGAAACAAGAAGTTTTCCATTGTTTGCAGTAGCAACAGTTTTTTTATCAGCTGATACATTGTTTTTAAGCCTTATTACATTCTTTTTCTTTTTCTAGGCCAAGGGTAGTAGAGATTAAAAAATCATGGGTTGATCACAAGACATTTGGTCTCTCGATGCGAGTCTATGTAACAGTTTCATCTTATGTTATTGATATAATGGCCAAAGCTGTGCTGACAGAGGAATATGAAATGAACAAAGAAAATTTGTTCCCAAGTGACTTTTAGCACCAGTCGAATGTGAGGAGGGGCGATATGGACTTCCGTGGTGTGTGAATTGGTTGATGGTGGGCTCAGCATTCAGTGTTGAGAGGAGATTGAAAAGTAATAATCTAATAAATAATAGGTAGATCAACCTTCATGAATTCATCCACTATCCATGCTTACTTTGTATACCAAATAAAAACAATTTTGAGGTGTAAGTGTGCCATAGAATTCGCATCGTATTAAGAGTTTTATCTCTTCCCAACAAGTGGATTATTTCTGTGTTGCATCAAGTTATTTTCTGTCTGAGTTATATGTTGAAATTGCAGTTTGTCAGATTTAGTGATATGAGAATACCAGATAATGTTTTTTTATGTTGATATACTGATTCAACAAGATTTTTGGTAGGCACTTAGAGTAGATGGCATATGATATCTTTGCATGTCTGCACTTAGAGTATCCTTTTGGGTGCACCCACTCTATGTCTCCACATAAATAATGATATGAAGCCTCTTATATGAATTGTACCATGTTTATGGTTCTTCGAGTTAACCAAATTATTCATTGTACCATGTTTATCTGCTCAAAAAATCTATATTATGCATTGTAAAAGGTTGCAATTTCGTTTTTCCAGCCGGATGTGGTTTCGATTTTGAGGCGGCATTGACGAATCCTTGGATTTGTTGTTTGAGATATGGGCGGCTGCAGCCTGCGCCATCGGGGATTCCTGCCGCTGCGGGAACGTGGACTCCGGCGGCGGTGACGGCCTCCAACGATTCCAGGTGTGCATCTTTGCCTTTTCCCCCAATTTCCTGTGATTGACGAGATGCATCCTCTGGGTCTCATATGCCCTAAGGCTGGAATCCACAAGCTGTATGGAAATCAAATGCACAGCCTGACAAACGCAAAAAAAATTCAGTGTTGAATATGCTAATGTGGTAGATTACATAGAACCATGGTGAAAACAATCTGCCAAAGCGTTGTTCATGCTAGTGCTTTCATCAGTTTCAGAACTTATGTCAAAATTTAGCTAGCTTGTGCAAAGCACTATTTGCTCAGGTATACTAAAATATGATTCAGATAGTCTACACACATGAGAAAGTATAGGAAGAATTTAATAATCATGTTTGTCGTGTTGTCTGAATGTCTGTCTGTAACTGAATGTTCTGAATGTCTGTCTGTAACAATCTACACATGAGGAAGTGTAGATTGTTCTGAATGTCTGAATGTCTGTCTGTAACTGAAACAACTCTGAAACCATGGCTGTATGTTCAGGTCTGCTGAGGCAGCCCGAAATTGGGTCACCTGAGGGACCTGCACAAGGCCATCAAGCAAGGCGAGCCGGCATTGGTCTCCGGCGCCCCCACCATCCAGTCCATCAGAAACTACGAGAAGGTCTGCCAAATTCTATCCAAAAATGAGTTGAATCAGACTAGTTGCTCATGGAGTTGTTGATTTTTCACTTCATTCAGGCGTACGTGTTCAAGTCGAGCAGCGGCGCCTGCGCGGCGTTCCTGTCCAACTACCACACCAACGCGGTGGCGCGGGTGGTGTCAACGGGCGGTGCTACGACCTCCCGGCGTGGTTCATCAGCGTGCTTCCCGACTGCAAGACCGCCGTGTTCAACACGGCGACGGTGAGCGAGCCGTTGGTGCCGGGCGAGGATGACCCCGTGGGGCGGCTTCGTGGCAGTCGTACAGCGAGGCCACCAACGCGCTGGACGACTGCGCATTCACCAAGGATGGCCTGGTGGATCAGCTCAACATGACGTGGGACAAGTCAGACTACCTGTGGTACACCACCTAGTGAATGATGATTCATTGACATCCCTGAACTGAGCCTTGCATCCTCTACTTCTCCCTGTCTTTGATCTCTGAATGTTTCAATGCAGCGTGAACATCAACTCGAACGAGCAGTTCTTGAAGTCCAGACAGTGGCCGCAGCTGACCATAAACTCCGCTGGTCACGCCCTGCAGGTGATGTCCATATAGTTTTTTTTTTCTTTTAAGCTTTAAGTTAAAGTGCATGCAAACCATGCCAACCTTTTTGTTTGATAGTTATTACCCATCAGTTTTTTTTAATATTACCAGGACGCTGTTTGATGATGCTATATTGCAAAGTCTTGAACCTAATAGTATAAAGTTCTGGATATTGTAATTTTTAGTTGAATTTTTGCTTTCAGATTTGATTGTTTCAGTTAGGGAATTGTTTAAAACGCTGCCATAATTTTTTTTATCTACATGTATGATGTTTTTTTTTGTACTAAAGTTTTGCTTGACATAACTAATACTTCACCTTTGTGAACAGGCTTGGTCATTTTTTTGAGTTTGCATATTTCACAGCAGTGGTTAGGTTGAGCATGGGCTGTTTGCTTTCTACTTCTCTCTGATTTGTACTCTTCCAGGTGAGGTATCTATCTCTGAAGCCATTTTTTTTCACTTTTCTTTGCTGTGAATTGGACTGTTTTATTTCATTTGAAAAGGAACATAATGCCTTTTGTTCTGGGCAAGGATGGTACATTATAACTAATGAGCAATTTTTCTGGATCTAGTGCGTGGCTACTTTTACTTGATCTTACCTATTTTAAATCTGCTTTCCTCATTAGCCATCAGGATATATACATGCCCACAACTCCAGTGATGAAACACACATAAGCATTATATTTAGTTTACAATGATTCTTTGCATTATTCAATCATCACATCCAAATAATTAAGATATCCTTTTTTTTTTTTACACGTTTGATCTAGCATAGCATTAGAAGTTTGTAATCTCATAGTTGAAAGTACATAAATTCTGAGCGTAAAGTTTTCAACCTAGCAGTGTGAAGTTTACAATGCGATAGTTCAAGGTTTGAACCTAGCTGTACAAAGTTAATAAGGTCATAGGTCAACATTTTTATTAATTCTGAGTGCAAAGTGTTTACCCTATCAATAGAAAGTTTATTGTGATGTGATAGTTCAAAGTTTACCACTTCTGCATGTAAAGTTTTTGATCTAGCGGTACAAAGTTCATAATCTGATAGTTCAAAGTTCCGAACATGTCTACCGGTAGAAAGTTTATAATATGCTAGTTCAAAGTCTATAAATTCTGAGTGTAAAGTTTTGAACGTAGCACTATAAAGTTTGTAATGTAATAGTTGAAAGTTGTATAAGTTTTGAATGTAAAGTTTTCAACTTATGAATTCAAAGTTTATAATGTGATAGTTCAAAGTTTCTAACCTACCATTACAAAGTTTGCAATGTGTTAGTTCAAAGTTTTACAAATTCTGTAGTACAAAGTTTGTAGTGTCTGTGTGTGTCTCTATTAGACATGTCATCAAATTAGATGGTGGCTGCATTTGTTGCTCTTGTTGAGGTTTGTCCACGCAGCTTTACTCGAAATTGAAAAAATAAGTGTGCCATAGTTACTAGTGGTCTAATAAGCAGTTTGCTACCCCTTTCAGTCATTAGTTACCTTTATTGTTGTGGCAAGATATGCGAGCGCGACTATGATACCTCCTTCAATTTCTTGGTCGTGGCATTGGTTGGCAGGTACAAGCTTGATCTCGTCAATAAGAATATGTTATGCACAATATGTTTTGACAACCTGTCACGCAGTTAAAGTGACCACTTCTAGGGTTTACCAAAGTTTATAATTTAATAGTTCAAAATCTTTTAAAATTTTGTTGTAAACTCATAAACCTACGAGTATAAAGTTCATAATATTCACCACTGTTATTAGTCTGTTTTGCCAACAATTTGTTTTTGATCTTGGACAATAAGCAAGGATGATTTGTATATAGTTTGTTCATGTTAATTTAGTACTGTAGAAGAGTTCTTCCAACCAAAGTATCTTTTGGTTTCAGTTCTCTGTTTTTGCACAATAATATTTTTAAAAACTCAGAGAGTAAAGTTATATTGCACTTGTTGTATAAAGTTTTTAGTACCATTACTTAAAGTTTTGAATCTACCAATATAAAGTTTCTAGCTACTGATATAAAGTTTCTTATGCAGCAGTTTAGTTTCGATTTTTTTTCTGGTCATTTAATGTTTTATTGATTATAATTATAAATTTTTGAATGTAATAGTACAAACGTTTTTGAAAAAAACACTAGTGATACATAGTTTGTAATATAGAAATCAAAACTTGATATAAGTCTATATTTTAATAATGAAATTTCCTTTTTTTCAGGAATATTCATTATTTTCAAGTCTTGAAGAAAACAGGAGCAACATCTTTACCTTTTGGTTTTATGCTTTTTCGGAAATACAAAGATGTCACAATTACTTTTTATTTGTAGCACTTTTTTTATCATTGTATAATTGTTTTTGATGGACATAAGATATATGTTTTTTTTTAAAAAAAAACGTTTTGTACTTTAACTTCCATATGGATGTGAAACCATCCCCCCGCCCTTTTATTTTTCCCACAAACCGCTGTCCCTAAAGAGAAAATTTTAGCTTGTTTGAAATTAATTTTTGTGGCCCAAATAATGGTTGACATGAGAATTTAGAAAAATGGTCCAAAAAATGCTTGACATGAGAAATGAGAAATGGAAACGACATTAAATTTTTTGGGTCAAAAAAGCTAGATAGGAGAAAAACCAGAAAACAATATGGGCTTAAACAAAACCTTGGCCCAATAAAGCCTGACAGAGAAAAACAGGTTATTGGGCTGCGCACAGACTGTGTACACTGGTCCGCGCGCTGCTTTCTCATGTAGTGCGCGTGCACCGCAAACTGTACTAGCGCGCGTGCACCGGTACTTGTACGCGCGCGCGTGCGCCGCTAGCCATCCTGGCAAGCGTGCGCCGTAGAGTGACCCGGCAAAGATGCCCTTAATAAAAAGGTATGGGAGCACAAAAGGAGTAGACCCTATTTTGAGGGCACTATGAGTGCAGAAAAAAAGTACTAAAAAATATGAGAGCACAAAAAAGAATTAGAAGCCCTACTTTTGATTTTGTAATAAAAACAAAATAGAGTTACAAAATAAAGGACTAAAGGAGGTCACGCTAAGTGGCAAGGAAATATAAGAGAAAATCAAAATTCCATTTTTATTAAACAACCAGAACCTAAAGTTTTTTTTTTTCCAACCGGAGAAAAAAAAACTCACTACCTTTTGAGTAGCCAAGGCCTACCAAACACGTCCTAACTCCACTTTTTTTTTTGTTCTCCCTACTAGTGCAGAGTTTGTGGAGTCGGGATTGAAAAGAGTGGAGCAGAATAGTCCGAGACAGGCCCATAATATCCACAAGTTGGGAACTCAAAAAGTCAAAAACACTTGAAAACGAATCTTATCATAAACAGAAGTTACCATTGAAACAAATAAAATGAGCACAGCTCTTGATTACTAACACAGAAGTACCAGTCTCTTGTTGGCCAAGAGATTAAAACCCACAAATCTAGCAGCATTGTACTAATACAACATCAAAATTTAAGATAGACTTTTAGCTCTGTTCCTCTGCCACACCAGCTTCCCTCTCGGCATCAGCTGCCGCCATCAACTCATCAAATTTATCTGTCTTGCCCAGCACTATTTCGATCTGGCCACAGTAACAGTATTTAGCATAAAAAACAATTTGCTAGTAATTGAGCAATGTTACTTCATTTATTAGAAGGGGAGATGAGGTTCACCTTGGCTTTCTGAATAGGGCGGTTCTTTGAATCGTCCTTGACATCAACTGTGGATGTCATTATTTCTGCAAAACAATTCTCATTAGATGAAGGTGCAAAGATTTTCACGATGACAGCAATACATAGGCTACAAATCCTTACTCTTTTCAACAGCGAGCCCATTATTTTTCAGAATTTCAGCAACAGTAACCACAGTGGCAATGGCTGAAATGATAAGGAAGTTCATCAGCATAAGAATATGTTGCAATTAATAAAGTACAATATGGACAGGCACAACACATATTTAAACAAAGCGAAGCGGACAATTGCAAAATATATGTTTGTATTTATGTAAATTTGACCAAAGAAATATTCTGAAAGGGGTACCATAACAGAAAAGCAATAAAAACATAACAGAAAAGTAACAAAAAGAACAAGATAAATCACACTAAAGGTTAACCTTGGGCATTTGAACTTAACTATAATAAAATATCTCATCACAGATCCGCAAATCCTATGGCCGATAACTAGACATCGCATAACAGAATTAACCTTCGTTGACCTTGCAGAGTGGACATCGCATAACAGAATTAACCTTCGTTGACCTTGCAGAGTGAATTAACAAGGATTGCAGTTAACGCGAATGCCAACAGCTTAGTGACCAAACAAGACACTGTGAATTGCTAAGACTTCACAGTGAAAACTCAAAATATGAGTAACCAGGGACAGTTATCGTCAAAACTCGGACATACAAACGTTTCTGACTTTTGAGATACAGGTACATAAAAGCTTCATTACAACAAGGGTTGAATACTAGTAAATAGCATCGTGAAGGGCAAAAGAGTTTACCCATGCCAAGGGCCGAGAGCTCCACCTCCTCATGCTGCTGCATGTACCTCTGCAATCATCAGAAAAAGTTAGTCTCGAGTTACCGCCAAACCAAAAAAAAAAAAAAAAAAAAATGACAAAACTAAACTATACAATATTCTTTGGATAGAAAAGAGATGAAATCAGATAGTTTTTTCTCTCTCTCTAGGGTTTAGTGAACAAAGCCCATCCTGGATCCGTGCAATAATTATTGGAAACTTATATAAAAGAAATGATGAAAAAAAAGATGCAAAACCGAATCCGCCGTTGGCTCAATAACTAGCAACAATAATCCCCCAAACAATCAAGAAGAAGAAAAAAAGAAAAAAAAACGAGAAAAGTGGGGAAACCTCACCTTGGCGAGGTTGACATAAAAAAACAGCGGCTTCTTGGTGTTGGAGACCTGGATCCTATTCTTCTTGTGCGGCTCCGCAATCGCCAGATTGTTCACTCCCTCCGTCACCTCCTCCATCTCCGCAACCACAGAAACCCTAACCCTAACTCGGCACGAAAACGGCGCCGCACGATACGCGCCGCCGCCTGCCTGCCTACTGACTTCGGGTAGTACGAGGCGCTGCACAAAAATTGCAAGGGTACCACTACCACAGGCGAAAGCTACAGCGAATCGGCGGCGAGACAGGTAGCCCTATCCCGGGCGGCAGGGTTATATGGGAGGAGGGAGGGACTGGACTCCGGGTTCGACTCGAGTGCGGAAGCCCGCGGCGCGGCCGCGGTTGCCGTTTCTCCCTCGGGGGTTGCGGAGATGCACGGGCCAGGCCGGTTCGGCCTGGATGGGCCAAGGGCCTTGCTTGGCCCATGGATTGTTTTTTGTTTATTTTTTTGGGTGAAAGTGAACTCTTGGCCAATCCATCAGTTTTTTATGGAGTAGTTAAAAAAGATGTGGAAGTGAAGTTGGTTTCCAGAAGGAATAAAGAGGCAATGAGAAGCAACTAGGAATAAATCCAGACAGGCCACGATGGAGAAGAACGAGATAACCTGCGAAATCCAAATGATTTGAGTAGCATTGTCCCCAACCATTCTCAACCCTAAACATAGGAGAAACGAAAAGGAATCCAAGAAGTAAAAAAAATCAATGCAATGGTTAAAATAATGAATAGTTTTCCTAAACAATCAAAAAGAACTTTTACTTAATGTTATTCTGAATTTAAGAACCTAGTTTATGAAACGTTCATATAAACATTTTTGAATATATGTGTGAAACATTGATCTATCATCTATTGTTATTATATCAATTTTCTTCTATGACACTATGGTTTCAATAATGCAGTTATCCAATGTCACGCGCGACTACCAACATAAGTGTGAGTGTTCCTTGAATTCTAACAAATAAATGTAGCTGGGAGTTGAATAACAGAATCAGAAGCAAGAGAGAGAGAGAGAGAGAGAGATCAAAAGAATTTGAGCAATAATGTACCCAACCATCTGCATAAGTAAGTAGGGATGAATAAAAAAACACCAAAAAAGTGAAAGTCAATGTGTCTAAAACATTTGAGCAAAAAAGTTTTTAAATATAGTGTCTACTGTGTGAAACATTCACATACAGTGTATTCCTATCCCAAAGGAATGGATTCTCTTATGGAAACTTCCTCTATAATTGTACAATTATGAACATATAGTTCCTTCTTCTTTCCCCGCTAACTACCGCCATAAGTGTGGACATTTGTTGAACATGATAAGAAAGAAGGGATACCAAATGCACTTGCTTGAAAAGGTGTATACATTATTCTTAATAAACAGGGAAACATCTGTGTAAAAATTTCTTTGAGTGCAACATGTTGAACATTCACATAAAGTCGTATTCTGAAAGTAACGTACAAAACATTCGAACCGTCATTCGTTGTATGTATACACAAGGGGCTTATGGCTCAATGGTAAAGGCCATTGGTTAGGGGGTTCCCACCCAGGGTTCAAATTCTGGATGCGACACTTTATCCTGGATTTATTTCAGGATTTTCCGGCGCTATGCATTAAAGTGGTAGGCGACATCCTCATCGATAGCGAGGCACCAGTGGTGACTTTGGAACTTCAAGATTTGCCGGCTCAGTTCTTCGAAGGTGCTCATAGGGGTAGGGTTTGCGTATATGTGTTCATAGAGGTGAGTGTGCGTGAGTGTTGAGCGTCCCAGTGTTGTACTTGTGTAATCTTAAAAAAAAAAAATC
This sequence comes from Hyparrhenia diplandra, assembly GCA_015847255.1. Lineage (NCBI taxonomy): Eukaryota > Viridiplantae > Streptophyta > Magnoliopsida > Poales > Poaceae > Hyparrhenia > Hyparrhenia diplandra. Next base: position 174,998 of record JADLZK010001537.1, on the reverse strand, counting down.
AATAATCTACAATTCACATAATAATCTGTAATACTTACCATATATCCACAATTACTATACTTTCAATTTTTTTGTAAGAAGATGACCCCGTCTTCATTTTTTTCTCTTAGTGGCCAAACAACTACCCAATCCCAGCCCAAAATGATGAATATTATTTTTAAAATTATCTCTAAAACCTTGTGCTGCCCTCCTAGGCCTAGCCCAAAATGTGAGGCCCGATTGAACTTGCCCACTAGGTGGGCCTGGGCACAAATTTTAAGTCTGAATGTAGTTGCCCTTTTTGCAGACCCTGCCCGGGAACGAGCGCTAGCTTGTTTGGCTAGGTCTCCGGATGGTGGAGCGGCCGATCGTGGGTTCGAGCCTGGCTCAACCCATGATTTCCCACTAGGGAACAATAGGTTCCCATCCATCCTTTGCTCGAATCATCCGAGCGTTTGCCTCTTCGCGTGGTTCGTTCAACGGGAATACGGCGCACCTCGTCGTCTACGGAGTCAGCTGATTCCGGTGATTTCTGGATGGACGCGATTTTCTAGTCTGAGTGTAGTTGTAGGTCTGCTTGTACACGGATAGTGTGTGTGGGGTGTGCGTGTGTAGTGGTGTAGCTGATTCCGGTGATTTCTGGATGGACGCGATTTTCTAGTCTGAGTGTAGTTGTAGGTCTGCTTGTACACGGATAGTGTGTGTGGGGTGTGCGTGTGTAGTGGTGTGAGTTTGTACGAACAGATGCTACAGCTGTACCTAGATAAGAGGCATCTAAAAAAAAATGCAGACCCTGCCCAATTTTTGATCTGGTGGTACATTGTACCTATGAAGCATGTATATCGAGGCCTTCATATATGCCAAACTTTATATCGGGCAAACAAATGGGGGTCATTTTCGTCAAGCTTTTGTACACAAACATTTGTGTGGGGTGAAACTTTTGACAATCCTTATCTGGTGGTATGCACGACTTTCAAGAATTTACAATCTAGATAAGAAACATATTTAGCAATCCATATACAATTAATGTAATTTTAAGTTTTCTCTATTGTGTCCTTCACTCCTTGATTTCTCTGTACACCTTGAAATTCCCATTTGGCACATGTCCCCCTGCACTCTCCTTAATAATAGTCCTGGTCCTCTCTATATCTGCACTTCCCCTGTTGCAACTGGTAGCAAATGTGGCCGTTTGTTGACAACATACTAATAATCGACCGACATGATCACAAGCAAGGTGTTGGCATACACTTCCACCACCAGCACAAAGTACGTGGTCGTTCCAGGTCTCCCATATTTTTATATTAAGTACAGATGATGGTTGAATTCCTTGCTTGGAATTATTGGGATCACATGCATGCTTCGATCAACCTACGATGGAATGCCATCAAATGGGCGCAATCATCTCATCTGGCAGCATAGCCTCGGTGACTGTTACAAAGATGATACATGAGTAAACACGAGTCGGCTGCTCTTGTCATCACGTAACTCATGCATGGAATTAAATAAAGAGTTTGTTAAGCTAGTTTATGGGCACCCACTGTCGCTCCATACGGCTATGTGACAGCCTTTCGAGGCGATACATGGGCATCTTTGAAATCTTGCTTAACAGAAACAAATGCTGCTGTTGCATATATATAGGAACATTTTAGGTTAAAATCATCACTCGGCCAGCTGAATTATTGCCACTTGATCATTTTGCACTACATATGATGCTATAATCAGAACTGGGGTGGTCCTCATTACGATTTGATGTCAAACAGCTTCAAAAGCTTTCCAAGATTATTCACAGGCAAACACAAACATATCAAAATCCTGAATCGGCACATATCGTTTTTTTTTTGATAGAAATCGGCACATATCGTTGAGTTTCGAAAGAGGGAACACACAACTATATCTCGATAGATGGTAATGTGTGTGTTCCTCAGTTCTCAACAATGACAATTTACAAATTACAAGCATGTGTACAGAGAATATAAGGCAATTTTTAGATAATGGAATTGAACATCCGTCTTTGTCCGATTCCCTTACTCGAGGAATCAGACCAAACTTATTACAAAGTTTATGACACACAATAAATTCACATAGTTCATGATTAATACACATGCTTGTTAAATTCCATCAACACCCCGGATGACGATAAGCGTCCTTGCCTTATCCTTATTCTCTATTTATTTAATAATACTTCACTGCCAAAGCGATGGAGGTAATCAAAGATGCTAACCAACATAAGGAGTACTCATCAGACAAGAAACCGGTGCTGATCCCAGTTGGTTCTCGGTCGTTACATATTTGTGGACTTTATATATTTCACTAATTTAATTGGGTCATGTTAGGGAGACGCACGCTTGAGACATTCCGTGACGAAACTTCCTCTCATGCGTCTCTCACTATAAATTGCAGACCATCCAATGCAGCTCGCCACATCTATCGATCAAGCAATTGTGGCTAGCTCCACTGTCCTCTTTCTCTATACATAGAGCTTAGCTACATTTTTTTTCCCACTCGAGCATAGCCCATTTCCATTGATTAGAACGGAAATACAAGAGTTGAGATAGTTCAGAAGAGAGCTTAGCTACATCCTAGTACATAATCAAACATGGCCGTTTTCTCCAGGTCGACAGCCTTCCTTGCCCTCGTCCTGCTCGCCATTCTTGGCTGCGCCGCGGCTCAGCAGCTCTCGCCCAACTTCTACTCCAAGACGTGCCCGAAGCTGTCCACCATCGTGCGGTCGGGAATGGCGGCCGCCGTGCGCAAGGAGAAGCGGATGGGCGCCTCCATCCTCCGCATGTTCTTCCACGACTGCTTCGTCAATGTACGTAGGCTGCAGTAACAAGCGTGGCACCTGCTGGCAACGTGCATCATAGATCCGATCCTGCACTAAAAATGTGCCACTGAATCAATAGATCAATGTGTTCTGAATTGATTTGTTGCCATGCCAGGGGTGCGACGGCTCGATCCTCCTCGACGACACGCCGTCCTTCACCAGGGAGAAGAACGCCGGCCCGAACTTGTCCGTCCGTGGTTCCGGGTACGAGGTGATCGACGCCATCAAGGCGCAGGTGGAGGCGTCCTGCAAGGCCACCGTCTCCTGCGCCGACATTGTCGCCCTCGCCGCGCTTGATGGAGTCAACCTGGTTCGTACATCCAGCTAGTGTGTGCCTGGGCCACACCTCCTTCACAGTGCCGGCCGGCCGCTCTCTGACTCGGATCACATTATGTGCATGCCTGCGTGCAGCTAGGAGGGCCGACGTGGAACGTGCCGCTGGGCCGTAGGGACTCGCGGACGGCGAGCCAGAGCGCGGCCAACTCCAACCTCCCGAGCCCCGGTTCCAGCCCTAAGTCACCGTGGAACGGGAACGAGGCACCGTTCCGCGTTCCAGGAACTTCGTTCCTATTCGAGGAACGGGGACGACGCGGGACGTTACCAGGGACGATGGCGGAACTCGTCCCCAAGAAAAGAGGATCGGGGACAGGAAGTTGACGGGGTCGGCGGCGGAACTCGTCCGGATCGGCGGGGACGCGGCATCAGGGCGAAGCAGCAGTCAATCCACGCCACGATCGATGCGCCCGCCCGGCCGGCCTGCATCGGGAAGGCAAATCGTCGAAGGGAAGGTGGAGCGCCACCATTAATCCCCATCTGAACGCGTCCATCCCAGGCCTGATTTCGAAGATTTAAAAGGTGAGTAGCCTGTCCTGTTGCCGGCACTTCTTCTTCTACCTCTCATCTGCTCCAGTCCAGTTCTCCCTCCGTCCCTCTCATCTGCTCCTGCTCATGGCGTTTGGGTATGGGAAACGCAGGCGGTCTGAGACAGAGAGTGCTGCAGCTGCTCGATACAATGCTTCAGAGAATGAAGATATAGACGATGGTGATGATATTGACGCCGGTGCCGGACTGTTTGTTTACAGAGAAGAAGTGCAGGACTGCAGGCTGCTATGTTCAGAACTAGGAGAAAGAAGTGCAGGCTGTTTTGCAGTTAAGGAGTCATATTTTATTAACAGATAGTAATAGTTTGGTAATTGCTCTATAGAGTTATCAGTCATGTATTAAACATGACTAAGAGTTATCAGTCATGTATGAACTAAGAGTTAATCTTTATGCCAATATATTTGGTTATTTTCTATGTCTCATAAATCATCGTTCCTCGTTCCTTGTCATCGTTCCGGGAACATCGTTCCAACTAAACATGGAACACGTTCCATGTCCAAAAAAAACATGCTGAAGCTGTATACCCTTGACGTTCCATGCTTTTGGAAATCAACGTTCCTCGTTCCTCGTCCCCGTTCCTCGACCCCGTCGTCCCGGGAACATGGTGACTTAGTTCCAGCCTCTCCACACTCATCAACCTGTTCGGCAGCAAGAACCTCTCGCCGCGCGACATGACGGCGCTGTCGGGCGCGCACACCATCGGCCGCGCGCAGTGCCAGGTCTTCCGCAGCCGCATCTACGGCGAGCGCAACATCAACGCCACCTTCGCGAGGCAGCGGCGGCGGGGGTGCCCGCGGTCGGGCGGCGACAGTCTGCTTGCCCCTTCGACGTGCGGACCCCGGACGCGTTCGACAACGCCTACTACCAGAACCTGGTGGCGCAGGAGGGGCTCCTGCACTCGGACCAGGAGCTCTTCAATGGCGGCTCGCAGGATACGCTGGTGATGCAGTACAGCAACAACGCCACCATGTTCTCGGCTGACTTCGCGACCGCGATGATAAAGATGGGCAACCTGATGCCGTCACCTGGGACGCCGACGGAGGTCAGGCTCAACTGCAGGAAGGTGAACTAACGATATGGATAACCGAAGAAGCACACGCGGGGTACACGATACACGTCAAGCGACAAGCGTAGTTAACTACTGATGATCAACCGCCTCGTGATTTGTTAAACATTGCCAATATTTAGGGCCTTTTTAGTTTCCCATGGAATACAAAATGCAAAATGACAACATCATTGAAGTGAAAAATGCAGAATGCCAAAATTTTTACAGATATGTTTAGTTACATGCAAAAATACAAAATGCCAAAATGGTCTGAACAGACTGAACGGAGTGAACTTCACGCGAGGGAGATGGATGCATGCATACTGGCTATAGATTTCCATGTGGCCCGACTGCTCGGCCCGAAGCACGAGGTTTTGGCCCGGCCCAAGCACGGCCCGGTTTAGAGTCAACGGACCTAGGCTGGCCCGCACGACGAGGTGCCGCGCGGGCTTGGGCCGACCGCAGGCACGCGTGGCCCGTCCACGGGCACGACCAGCGAGCACGTGGATCGCCTCGGAGGTTTTCGATGATTGCAAGAGTGCGGTTGTTGGGTGGAAACTGCGGTTGTGCTTCGTCTCCTCCGTCGTAGTTGTTGTGTAGTGTTTCGCCCGTGTTGATGTCCCAATCCAACCGCCGGTGAGTATAGTTTGAGCGGTAACCCGTGTTGATGTCCCAATCCAACCGGGCGAAGTTTTTTCGTTCTTTTTCTTTGTGTTTTGTGCAGGTTTGGTTGTTTTGTACTTCGCCTTCTTGGCTTATCCTCCTTTTAATATAGCGGACAGCTCTTACGCGGTTCGTTTCAAAAAAAAAAAAAAAAAAAAAAAAAGACCTGCCATATATTTCCTTTTAACCCAACAAATCCCCATCTCCTCACTCCCATCCCCGATTCCTCAGGCATGAGCCGCTCGGCCTCTGCTCGCTCGCACGAGTGGCCTCCCCAGTCTCCTCACTCCTAACGCCGCAATCCGCGCCCCCTTCCCCATTCCTCTTGTAGAGCGCCGGAGGAGCCCAAGCGGCGGCGCGGCCCTCGCCGGCTCCCATCCTCTACCGGCCGGCGACGCTTGCCGGTGCGCGCCTTGAGGAGGCCCGAAGGGCGCGAAGTGCGCCGGACGGGAGGAGGCCCGGCGACGGCGCAGGAAGGTGGTGGCGATGTTCTTTGGAGCCCTCGACGACGGACGGCGGCGGGGGCGTGCGGCCCGGTTGGGGCGGCGCGAACCCCACCGATCGTGGGTGGCGGCGCCAGCAGAGCTCGGCGACGACGCGAGGCCTCATGCGGCTTGGATAGGGAGCAGGCCCATCGGGCTTCGGGCCGCCCGGCTGCTGCTTTGGGTCGTGCCTTGGCCGATAGCGGGGCACGAAGCCCCACTGAGGCACGGCCGTCAGGCACGCGGGCCATGTGGCGGCACGGCACAGGCTGGCACAACACGGTACGACGTCGGGGCGGGCCGGCTCGGAAAACTATAATGCTGGTTTGCCTTCACGCGAGGGAGTGAAATGAACTGAGCGCGTTGCATGCTGGCTTGCCTGCTTGCTCGCGATTGCCTTCACGCGTGGGAGTGAACTAAACTGGGCAGGCACTGCTTCTAGGGCCCCTGTCTGCAAAGTCGGCGTCACACAGCACGAAGCGGGGCTGTGCGTCGAGCCAGTCCTGGCACTTGTGCCGCCACTACCTCCCTCTCCCGCTCCCACTCCCAATGTTGCTGCCCGCGTCGACGCTAAGGAGGAGCACTAGGCTGAGAGTCCCGATGGCGAACGACCTACGTCCATCGGAGGTCAGGGTCCCAGGGGACGTCGAGCATGCGGAACCACACCGCCGTGGGTAGGAGGGCGTTGTCCTAGCCGTGCAGGTGCGCGGGGGCCTCTCAGAGGTGCGGCTTCGACGCGGCGAAGTGGAAGGCGGCGACAGGAGAGATGGGGTTGGAGAGGACAGGGTAGAGAGGAGGGTGGGGATCGGGGGTGGCTAGCGTTGAAAACGGACGAACAATTTCTGTCCCGACCCGTTCTGTTTTCTATTTTTGTCTGTTCATTTTTGTATTTAAGGGATCCCGTTTCCGTATTTATGGAAGTAGAAATGGGGGGTTTTCCGACCATTTCCGAGGAATCCCGTTTTCACCTGAATTGACCCGTATATATTCTGTTTTCATCCCGTTTTTAATCTCCATAAGATATGTCTAAAAATTTTATGTTTATAAACATACTAATCTCTAATTATGCATGTTAACCCATGGCATACCAGTAAATATTGGACTAATAACTTTGTACGTGTATATTATATTCCAAAGACGATCCTGTTTCACTGGTATGCCATCATTTTGCACAATTTCACCATGGCGTTTAGTTCCAGTTTACAAAATGATGGCCCAAAACACCATTTTTTTTTTTTGGCAAAAATGGGTAACTAAACAGGCCCTTACATGAAGCCATTTTTTAAGGGTATTCACATACTCATATGTTCTCTCTTCATTCCAAATTGTAAATCATTTCAATAATCTTAGAGAGTCATCATCTTAATTTTATTTCCCGTGGTTGATGCATTGATGACCGAAGCATATGTTCTTAAGGGGAAGCTGGACACTAACTTCGGGAAAACTCGCCGGCGTCATCGTCGCGACGAGCTCTAGCGGCGGCGGCGTCCCCCCCCCACCGAGCAGGCCGTGGGCCAGCCCAACATGGGGTGGTCGGCGCGACCTCCGGTGCCTGGCCTGGGAAGATCCCCCCCCCCCATGGTTTGGGAGTGCCATTGTGCGTCAGCTTGCATGCTCACCATCAAGATACCAATGCGACGGTTCAGCAGACTCAGACGATTTTTTTGAGCATTTGATTTGATTGTCTTCTTCTTTTCAGTTTTTATAAGATTCCATATTTTGACTTATTAGTTATTGCAGCTTTATGTAATCCATTTTTACTAAACTGGTGTAATTCCTCAATATAGCTTTTCTTAGAAACATTTCTCCATATTAAAAAAACAGGGGCACGCCATGTGAAGCTCTGAGAAACAGGCTTAGTCTTATGTTAATAGTAAGAGTACTCTAGGTGTATGGATTATTGTATCGAAGTGATCAAAAAAATTATCGGTCATAAAGTGTCCATTGCAATCTCTCTTTTGTTTTTTTTATTGAATGATATTATGAACATAGGATGTGTGGCTACATCAAGCCGTAAAATCCAAATCGATTGACTACACCAAAGTAAAATTTAAAAATCATCCATCTACGTGACCGGCAGGCGGCTCTGTAGGGAAGAATTCATCAGTTGACGCTCTGTTACGCCGACGGCTGCGGCAGCAGGACATTTGGGGTTGCAGTAAGGGCAGTTCGCTTTACACTCATCAAATGTACCGTAACAAAACTGTGGTGGCGGTCCATTAAAGCAACAGTAGCAGTCTCGCCACTTAGACTCTTGATCGTCACGACACGATCTTAAAATGCAAAATTTGATCCTGATCTTGCCCTCATCTAATGTCGTGGAGGCCCTGCTTGGAGCCTCAAGTAGTTGTCGGCTACCTAAAATGTTGTGTTCATTATTAGCACACAATTAACATATTTTTTCCCCAAAAATGCAGCTATGAATTCAAATGGAACAAGAACAAAGGATTGTAATTTACACTACTTAGTACTTACTTTGTGCTGGCGATGCAGAGAGCACTACAACGAGCAACAACCACATGATTATCACATACACCAGGCCGTTGCAACACCTAGTCGTCATCTTGGATCTCCAGGGAAGCCAGGCACAGAAAATGGCCACCCACGATAGAATCGCCTGTACTGGTCGATAGAGTTTTTATGCAGTAGGTTGGAGGTAAAAAGGAGAAAGGAATAACCTTTGCAATCGTGATTTCTCTTTTTTGAGTTAAAGGGCATAAATCGTGATTTCTCTTGCCATGCATATGCAATCGATCCGCAGTATTAGCAGACTCACGATTTCACGGCTCCTTTGGATTGTGGATGAAATGCAGGAAAAACTCAATCCTTAGAAATATATCCTATACATCCCTCTGGTTTGCAGGATTCAGGCGTAGGAAAGGTCGAGGAAAGCAATCGTCTTGGGAAGTGATCTGCCAGACCTTTAATTAAATCAATGGAATGTGGATTATGCACTTCATAATATTCCTATTCCTATGAATTTCCTGTGAGTATGTATGTATACTAAATAGATATTTTGAGTAGTAGTAGTGTTGCTCTAAACTGCTGGTTTTTGAGAAAACGTAAACTGCTAGCTTTGAGGAAATGTAAACTGCTAGCTTATTTATTAGACTATCAAGGGACTGTTTGGATGACGTGATTTTCAAAAACTGCAGTCTCATAAAGAAATCAAAACAAATCGTCACTTTAACCGTAACCTCGCTCGCTCGTGGAGAGGGAGAGCGTCCGGCTTCCCTAAAATTGCCACTGTAGGATGCCCCCGCCCGATCCTCTTCATTGAATGCCATCACAGTTTCCAAACGTCTCCACTCCATGTCACCGCCTCCATCCACGCCTCCCGGATCCGCCACAACCTTGTCGCTCGCGCCGTCCGTGCCCCAGACACGAGGAACGACGATCTCATCCTCGCACCGCGCATGCTGTCTTCACGCACGACACCTCCCGGATCCTCTACTTCTGTAGTAGTGTTATTGTCAGCACTACCCCTACTGGGCCAGAGTTAGGAAGAGGTAAACGGGCAAAGCGTCGCAACGCCAAGGTGTTCGGGCCTGAATGGAGCGGCCCACCTGGAGTAGCAGCTCCCCACGAAGCTGAAGGGAATAAGAAGTAGTTGTTTCCATTATCAAACAAGCACTCTATTACTCTCAAACCGGTTCTCTGCCGGTGAACTCGTCCTCTCTCTCTCTCTCTGTATGAGTTGTTGGTAGATTAGGAGGAGGAGTAGATCAGGTCCTTGCTGCAGCGAGCAAGATCTGACATTGGTATCAGCTCTGAGCGGTTCATCGGCGCGTGCTGGATTCCATTGCCGAGCACATCCACTTCACCCGGCGCTAGCGTGTTCGAGGGGTGATGGAACCCAACGTCAAGTCGGCGATCGACGATCTCATCGCCCGCTTCGACAACTTCGACTCCAGGTGGGAGACGAGGTTCAACGAGTCGGAGGCTGCGCACCGGGAGCGCGCTGCCGAGACGGATCGACGCCTCACCGCCACTCGAGCGCTCCAGCTCCATCCGGTCCGAGGCCCAGGCGGCGGCGGGCCGCCAAGGCGGCGCGCCAGAGGAGAAGGCCCGCGAACGTGGACCGCTGCATCACGTCCCTCGGCGTCAAGCGTTGCGGGATCGCGGAGATCCGCGTCGGCGCTCTGGAGACCTACTGCATCGCTCAGTCCAAGGCGGCGATCGAGGCGGACACCTGGAGTCAAGGCGTCGACAACTTCATCGCAAATCTGGCGCGGCGCGTGGACGACCTCGAGCTCATCCGCCTGTCGGAGATGCATGATGAAACGGTGGATCGTGTGGAGGTGTTGGAGGACAAGGTATCCGCATGCGAGGATTGGCGGCCATGGATGGAGGCTGCGATCGACGACGTGCGCCGCGACGTGCACATCCTTCAAGGCTGCGCACCTCGGGCGGGTTGGGAGCCGCCGCCGTTCAACCACTACCGTTCGGGCGGTCCGTCGTATGACTACACCAAGCCGTGCACGTCCACCGCGCGCCCTGGTGTCGTCACCTTCTCGGCGTCGCCGGTCGAGTACCTCGCCGCCGGCTCGACTGCCGAATCGCCCAAGGGGCACCAAGGCGTCGGGGGTATGGGTCGGTCACGACCATAACCCCACCCCCAGCCCATGGTACGCCTCATCCTCCCTACTCTGAATTCCACGTTTGAACCCCATCCCCATGCCCACCCAGTCCCAAATTCCTCAATACCAAACATATCACCAACCCAATCCACCAGATCCTCACCACATCAATCAAGCCACCCAGTTTTCCCATTCATACCAGCCACAAGCCAACCCAACAATTCCCCAATTCCACCTACCCTATCCAGATCATCCCCATCCACCGGCCAAAGACTTAGGCCGCCTACCCAAGCTCGATTTCCTCAAATTCGATGGCGAAGATGCACAATTCGGATAACATGCGCCCAAAACTACTTCGACATGTACTCGCTTGAACCAAACATGTGGCTCAAGGTTGCCACCATGCACTTCACAGAGGTAGCTGCGCCGGCTCCAATCTATCGAACCCACCCTAGCCTCCAAGGATTGGCCATCCTTCGCACCCTCATCCACGGCGCTTCCAAATAGCGACCAACACGAGCTCCCGCATCGTAAAATGTTCCATATCAAAATGACAGGCTCAGTTTTCGACTATGTCAACCAGTTCACCGAGCTCGTCGATCAACTCAAATCCTATAACCCCAACCCAGATATAGTCTCTTTCATCCAGCATTTCGTGGATTGTTTGCGGGACGATATTCACTCTGTTCTTATGGTTGCTCGCCCCACAACTATGGATACTGCGTACACTCTTGCTCTCATACAGGAGGAGGCCCTAGAGTCATCACGCCGCAAGGACAACCGCCGCCAAGAGTTCTCGGGTTATCCTAGGCATGCTGGAACCGAGCGCCAACATTTCAAGCGGCGGGTCCGGTGGGGGCGACAAGATGAATGCCGAGCATCGTGCGCGGTGACAAGACTGCCGGAGCGGACAAGCTAGGCATTCCTATTCGCATCCAATCGACGACAAGCTCGCCGCCAGAACTTCCGCCACGCCCGTGGACTTTGTATTCGGTGCGCGGCGACAAGTGGGCACCCGGCATCGCCGCCCCTCACGCCTCGCCTTTCACGCTCTGCAGAGGTCCGGGAAATGGTCCAAGAGTCTTTTGATTCTCGTCGGAGGATCAACAAGATGAAGAACAAAGCTACTGCGCACAAGATGATTCTCGCCAAGTCTTCTATGCAATGTCTCAAGGTGCCTTTGTCCCGTGAGGCTCCTATCAAGACCCCCGCAGTTTTATGGTGAAATCTCCGCAAACAAGTGCGATCCTCATTGACTCGGCAAGTACCCACTCATTTATTAGCACCTCGCTGGCAAGCGGTTTGTCCGCCCATCGTGCCCTCGACCACAACATGCAAGTTTAGGCGGGCAGACGGCTCAACTCTCCAAAGGTACAAAGGAGCTACCAAATGTGCAATGGCAGCACGGGGGGTATCAATTTCAGTCGGCATTCGAATTATTCCCCGTCCAACTATGATGTCATAATGGGGATGGATTGGCCGGGACAGGTTTTTCTCCAATGAAGGTCAATTGGCGAACCAAATGGCTCTCAATCCCATATGGGGATGGCACAACAGTGTTGCAGGGATTGCAGTCAGATGCTTCGGATTGTTCTGTGATTCACTTATTCAGTATTTCTTCATGTGATCAGCAGGAGTCCACAGATGCTATTCCAACTGCAGTACAGTCCCTCATTGATGAGTTCAGTCAGTTATTCTCTGAGCCAACTACCCTTCCGTCCCCTCCACGACGTGACTGTGATCATACTATCCCTCTCATCGAGGGAGCACAACCTGTTTCAGTCCGTCAGTACAGATACTCCCCAAAGCTAAAATCTGAAATCAAAGCCCAAGTGTCTGAACTTCTGAAGGCTGGAATGATTCTGCCGAGTAAGAGCCCATTCTCATCCACGCATCTTGTTAGTCAAGAAGAAAGACCGGACTTGGAGAATGTGTGTGGACTACAGGATGCTCAATGCTTTAACTGTCAAGAGCAAGCTTCCCATCCCTGTAATTAATGAGCTTCTTAATGAGCTAGCCGGCGCCAAGTGGTTCTCCTGCCTGGACCTTAGGGCCGGTTTCAACCAGATTCGGATGGCACCCGGTGAGGAGTACAAAACAACATTTCAAACCCACTGGGGTCAGTTTGAGTACACCGTCATGTCATTTGGGCTCACCGGGCGCCCCAACACCTTCCAAGGAGCCATGAATTCCACACTCAAACCTCTCCTTCGAGTTTGCATCATTGTATTCTTTTGACGACATCTTAGTGTACGCTTCCTCCTTGGCGCAACACATTGACCATCTCTGCCAAGTTTTTGAGCTCCTAGCTAAGGACAAGTGGCTGATCAAGCTCAGCAAGTGCAAGTTCGCACAAGAGTCTATCTCTTATTTGGGCCATGTAGTAAGCGCTCAGGGAGTCAGTATAGACCCAACAAAGATTGAGGCAGTGAAATCTTGGCCCATTCCAGCCGACATCAAGCAACTCCGTAGCTTTCTGGGTTTGGCAGGCTATTATCGAAAGTTTGTTCATCACTTCGCCGTCATAGTCTGGCCTCTCTATGATCTGCTGAAAAAGGGTCCGTTTTCATTTGGACACCTGCTCATACTATTGCCTTCCATGCTCTGAAGTCTGCACTTATACAGGCCCCAGTCCTTGGCCTCCCAGACTTCTCCAAACCTTTTCAACTCCAGACAGATGCCAGTGATTCTGGAGTCGGCGCAGTGCTGTTACAAGATGGTCATCCTTTGGCTTTTATCTGCAGAGCTTTGGGTACAAGAATTAGAGGATTATCCACATATGACAAGGAATACCTAGCCATCTTAGTGGTTGTGGATCAGTGGCATTCCTATCTTCAACATGCCCAGTTCACCATATTCTCAGATCAACGCAGCCTGATTCATGTTACAGATCAACGTCTACACACCCCCGGCAACTTAAGATGTACAGCAAGCTGGCTGGGTTACAGTACAAAGTGTCTTACAAGCCCGGGGCCTCTAACCAAGCTGCGGACGCCCTCTCTAGACATCCAGAACCGCCTGCTCAGCTACAAGCGGTCTCTTCGGTCATTCCTTCTTGGATCCTGGAGGTGCAGCAGGGATACCTGAATGATCCTGCTTCCTCTGAATTGCTTCAGCAGTTGTCTATTCAACCAGATGCTCGGCCTCACTGCACCCTGTCTAGCAGCCTAATTCGCTACAAGGGTCGCATTTGGGTGGGTGCTAAAAGACCCCTGCAGGTGAAACTCATGACTGCTCTGCATGCTAGTACTCTAGGGGGTCACTCTGGAGTTCCTGTTACGTACACACAGCCGCATTAAGAAGCTTTTTGCTTGGAGGGGCATGAAATCTGACATCCACAACTTCGTTACTACCTGTCCGGTTTGCCTCCAAGCAAAGCAGACCGAGTCTAGTACCCCGGTCTACTCTCCCCCTTGCCAGTTCCTTCAGATTCATGGCAAGTCATCACTATGGATTTCATAGATGGGCTCCCTACATTTGGACCTGCTAATTGCATTATGGTGGTAGTTGATTCCTTCAGCAAATATGCTCATTTCCTCGCTGTTCACCACCCCTACAAAGCTGAGAAGATTGCACAACTGTTTCTTGATTATATCTACAAGCTACACGGCATGCCTACTCATATTGTCAGTGATCGGGATGCAGTATTCACCGGCAAGTTCTGGAAGGAGTTGTTCTGCGTTGCCAAGGTCGAGCTGTGTCTCAGTACTGCCTATCACCCAGAATCTGATGGCCAAAGCGAGCGTGTCAACCAATGTCTGGAGACATACCTTCGATGCTTCGTTCTTTCCTGTCCTCGACAGTGGTTCCGCTGGTTATCTCTGGCCGAGTTTTGGTACAACACAAGCCTGCACTCGTCGTTGGGTCGATCACCATTCGAGGTACTCTATGGTCACCCCCCTAAGCATTTCGGTATTGCTGATGAATCTGTCTCCCCTGTTCCTGAAGTGGCGCGTCCAAGATAGCAGAGCGCGAAACCATGATCGCTGCTGTGCGGCAACACCTACTTCGCGCCCAGCAGCGCATCAAGTTCCAGGCTGACAAGAACAGAACCGACCGTTCATTCAACATCGGTGACTAGGTGTACCTTCGTCTCCAGCCTTATGTGCAGTCTTCATTGGCTCCACGCTCCCATCACAAGCTGTGTTTCAAGTACTTCGTCCCCTACCAAGTCATCGACAAGATTGGGACAGTCGCCTACAACCTCAAGCTTCCACCATCGGCTGCTATCCACCCAGTGTTTCATGTATCGCTGCTCAAGCCGGCTCCTGCTGCCTCGACTACTTCACATGCGCCACTGCCGGACATCGACAACGCTCTTCAGTACCCTGAACGCGTTCTTCAGCAACGTCTCCATCAGCAAGGTGCTCGCTCCGTTCCCCAACTGCTGATTAAGTGGTCTGACCTTGATGAAGAGCTCGCCACCTGGGAGGATGCCATCGCTATCAAGCAAAAGTTCCCAGCTGCCCCGGCTTGGGGACAAGCCGGCACTCAAGGGGAGGGGTGTCAGCACTACCTCTACTGGGCCAGAGTCAGGAAGAGGTAAACGGGCCAAGCGTCGCAACGCCAAGGTGTTCGGGCCTGAATGGAGCGGCCCACCTGGAGTAGCAGCTCCCCACGAAGCTGAAGGGAATAAGAAGTAGTTGTTTCCCGTTTCTCTGTAACCATTATCAAACAAGCACTCTATTACTCTCAAACCGGTTCTCCGCCGGTGAACTCGTCCTCTCTCTCTGTGTGTGTATGAGTTGTTGGTAGATTAGGAGGAGTAGATCAGGTCCTTGCTGCAGCGAGCAGGATCTGACAGTTATAAAGAAAATAATCTTCGCCCTTGTCTTCGGGTAATGTTAGTGGCGACTCCCCTAAGTGTCCATCAACGAGCACCTCTGTCATCGTCTTCCATATTCGAGGCAACAACTTTTTTTGAGGTGAATTCGAGGCAACGACTAGCAACGGCTTTATAGTCAGTGCACAATCAGGCCCATATTCTTTTGATGCTAGCTTACCAATCGATTATATAAGGGTTGAAAGGCTAAGATGATTTATTAATGTGAAGGCTTTTCGTACCGGCAAATACATGGGTGAGGCACATTATGTGCCACCTGAAGGAGCGAAAATACATAAAAAAAAGATTTTGCATCAAGTCGAGTCCTTGCTCTTTCATCGCATCGCATGAACTCAACTTGGTGGGGTGCATTTGTAAGATGAAATTTTGTCATATCTCATAATAATATATTTTGAAGAGAAAAATCGACAAGACAATAATTTGTATACACGTGCATGCATATACTTGCCAAATATCTGATGCAAAAGAGCTAATTAGCTAGTAAAAGATTTGGGCTCATCGACTCATGAATGACCCATCGAACATTGCTTTCTCATATGCTATGCAGCTTATTGAGATTAGCAACGGCCATTAGCGGCCCCCTAATCTTAATTATGGGCCTCCAAGAAGTGATTCATATGCATGGCCCATGCAAACAAGGCACGTAACGTGCTGTTGTTAGCTTCCTTCCCTAAAGGCAACTAGTTTACACTAGTATATTGCCCGTGCTAACGCTACGGTGACATTTAGAACAACGCATATGAAACAACCAAAATGGGGTATATACTTTGGTGATTTTGAAAATTCATGGATCACATTCTAGAGCTTGTAATCTATACTATAATGGCACACTTGTTTCTATTTTTGACACAAGCAACACTATCCGTTGGATCTCACAACTAAAGGCTAGGATGCAAAGTTTGTCACAGGGTCTTACACCTTCACCACCCGAGCCTTCTCACGCGCCGCGTTTGTTTCTCACCTCGCGAGCAGGGTTCGAATCGTCATCACCGCAAACAAAACAATAAATCAGGGAACCGTCGCCCCCACCTGCTACCGAGACTCCTCACGCGTCCATGCCGTCGTCGAACGTGTGCCACCAGACCGCCACCAAGAATCGCGGCGTTGGTCAAAAAACGAGGGCCGCGGGGACGGCCACAGGCCCGCCGCTCGTGAGGCCGGAGAGGCCCCAAAAACTGAGCGTCCCCGTGAACAACTCGCCGTCTAGAAGCCGCAGCAACCATCGATCCTGGCTGGAGGAGGTCCCGTGAAACGTTGGACTATCCGCCGTTCTCAATTTCGGTAAGCCCTAATCCCGTCTATCCGCCGTTCTTAACCATCAGCCTCTCGTGGCCGCGCCCGATGAAAGCCCATAGACGTCGTCACGCCGCTAATCACGCGTGCTAATCGCACCTGTGACCGCTAGCCCGGAGACTGCCATATATCATTGAGCGTCTGCCGCGGCGCACACACTTTGAATTTCGTCGGGCCGGCCGTACGTACGTCGCTCACTCCCGCCGGCCGCCGTGCCTCAGTCGTCGTCGTGCCTGTGCTCCTGCCCTCCGTCCTGAGATCAGTCGCGCTCGTGCAGTCTGTGCCCGCGTCGGCCCTGTGCCTCTCTCCAGCGGCCCCACGCCGGTGCCCTCGCCCACCATGTTGTGCGTGCGTCCTCCATCGCCCGGTATCAGCCTGGTATGGTCCGTCTCTTCCCTTTTTATCTTCAGTTCTAGAATCACATTTGTGCAGAATTATAATCGATAACATTGCTTGCCTGCTGTAGGATTATGAAATACCTGAATTCAGAATAGCGGTAGGTCTGTTGGAACAATACTCAGATACGTGCCTGAGCATATTAGTCTCGATTGCTTGCTTCCTGTCAACAGTTTGCAGCGATGGAGTCATACGCCTTGCCAAATTCTACTCTTTTTTTTTGCCAAATATTCAGTCATATGCCCTGTCAAATAACCCTTTTATTTATTTTAAAATTCTCATGATTGGGTGCTTGTGCTTGTTAGCTATTCTCTATCAGTGAAGTTGAGCTTGTTACTTATTCGGTGTGTTGAAATTTTTCAAACGAAGAGTCATTATAATATAGATATAGATGGTTCTTATAACGTACAAAAAAGCTTCAGTAGTTTAATATATCTCTAAATATTATGAAAGATAGCTATTCAGTAGATGTAACTTTTAGTTTGCAAAATTGTGCAGTTTGCATCATCTCTTACACCCTGACAACTGACATGGACTTGGCGCTCTACATGCAGACGGAGGTGAAGGGCAAGGCGCACTCCCCTTTTCGTTGAAAAGGTTGTTTCTGCCTATTACTTTGAACAACATGCTGAAGCACAAAAACACCCTGATCATATGATGATATCTTCCTGTGGTCCAAGGTCGTTTCTCCAGGTTGTTTTCAATGTACTTAGAATTAATTAAAGCTCTGAAATATTTTTTTTTTTTGGTCATTTGTCATCAGAATCATGTTTTTAATTCTAATTACAAGCTCTAGAATGTGATCCATGAATTTTCAAAATCACCAAAGTATATACCCCATTTTGGTTGTTTCATATGCGTTGTTCTAAATGTCACCGTGGCGTTAGCACGGGCAATATACTAGTTAGAATTAAAAACATGATTCTGATGACAAATGACCAAAAAAAATATTTCAGAGCTTTAATTAATTCTAAGTACATTGAAAACAACCTGGAGAAACGACCTTGGACCACAGGAAGATATCATCATATGATCAGGGTGTTTTTTGTGCTTCAGCATGTTGTTCAAAGTAATAGGCAGAAACAACCTTTTCAACGAAAAGGGGAGTGCGCCTTGCCCTTCACCTCCGTCTGCATGTAGAGCGCCAAGTCCATGTCAGTTGTCAGGGTGTAAGAGATGATGCAAACTGCACAATTTTGCAAACTAAAAGTTACATCTACTGAATAGCTATCTTTCATAATATTTAGAGATATATTAAACTACTGAAGCTTTTGTACGTTATAAGAACCATCTATATCTATATTATAATGACTCTTCGTTTGAAAAAAATTTCAACACACCGAATAAGTAACAAGCTCAACTTCACTGATAGAGAATAGCTAACAAGCACAAGCACCCAATCATGAGAATTTTAAAATAAATAAAAGGGTTATTTGACAGGGCATATGACTGAATATTTGGCAAAAAAAAAAAGAGTAGAATTTGGCAAGGCATATGACTCCATCGCTGCAAACTGTTGACAGGAAGCAAGCAATCGAGACTAATATGCTCAGGCACGTATCTGAGTATTGTTCCAACAGACCTACCGCTATTCTGAATTCAGGTATTTCATAATCCTACAGCAGGCAAGCAATGTTATCGATTATAATTCTGCACAAATGTGATTCTAGAACTGAAGACAAAAAGGGAAGAGACGGACCATACCAGGCTGATACCGGGCGATGGAGGACGCACGCACAACATGGTGGGCGAGGGCACCGGCGTGGGGCCGCTGGAGAGAGGCACGGGGCCGACGCGGGCACAGACTGCACGAGCGCGACTGATCTCAGGACGGAGGGCAGGAGCACAGGCACGACGACGACTGAGGCACGGCGGCCGGCGGGAGTGAGCGACGTACGTACGGCCGGCCCGACGAAATTCAAAGTGTGCGCCGCGGCAGACGCTCAATGATATATGGCAGTCTCCGGGCTAGCGGTCACAGGTGCGATTAGCACGCGTGATTAGCGGCGTGACGACGTCTATGGGCTTTCATCGGGCGCGGCCACGAGAGGCTGATGGTTAAGAACGGCGGATAGACGGGATTAGGGCTTACCGAAATTGAGAACGGCGGATAGTCCAACGTTTCACGGGACCTCCTCCAGCCAGGATCGATGGTTGCTGCGGCTTCTAGACGGCGAGTTGTTCACGGGGACGCTCAGTTTTTTGGGGCCTCTCCGGCCTCACGAGCGGCGGGCCTGTGGCCGTCCCCGCGGCCCTCGTTTTTTGACCAACGCCGCGATTCTTGGTGGCGGTCTGGTGGCACACGTTCGACGACGGCATGGACGCGCGTGAGGAGTCTCGGTAGCAGGTGGGGGCGACGGTTCCCTGATTTATTGTTTTGTTTGCGGTGATGACGATTCAACCCCTGCTCGCGAGGTGAGAAACAAACGCGGCGCGTGAGAAGGCTCGGGTGGTGAAGGTGTAAGACCCTGTGACAAACTTTGCATCCTAGCCTTTAGTTGTGAGATCCAACGGATAATGTTGCTTGTGTCAAAAATAGAAACAAGTGTGCCATTATAGTATAGATCAGTTTTTGGGGCCTCTCCGGCCTCACGAGCGGCGGGCCTGTGGCCGTCCCCGCGGCCCTCATTTTTTGACCAACGCCGCGATTCTTGGTGGCGGTCTGGTGGCACACGTTCGACGACGGCATGGACGCGTGAGGAGTCTCGGTAGCAGGTGGGGGCGACGGTTCCCTGATTTATTGTTTTGTTTGCGGTGATGACGATTCGAACCCTGCTCGCGAGGTGAGAAACAAACGCGGCGCGTGAGAAGGCTCGGGTGGTGAAGGTGTAAGACCCTGTGACAAACTTTGCATCCTAGCCTTTAGTTGTGAGATCCAACGGATAGTGTTGCTTGTGCCAAAAATAGAAATAAGTGTGCCATTATAGTATAGATAGATACACACGTACTCTCGATCCGTCCGGGGGATTATACATACACGACGGTACAAATACGTCGTTGTGTTTCGCACCTGGGCAGCCCTTGCCGCTCGGGACCAAGGGCATTTCAAAATCAAAATTTGAAATTCGAAGCCCATCGATCGTCTGCACCTCCGTGAGTCTCGGCCGCGCGACGCTCCTCCGCAACAGATGGACGTGCAGCCCTTGGCGCTCGGGAGCAAGGGCATTTCAAAATTTGAAGCCCCTCGCCTGGACGTCCGTGAGTCTCGGCCGCAACAGATGGATAGGCAGCGCCTGGCCGTGCCGCTCGGGAGCAAGGCCAATTCAAAATTTGAACGCCATCGCCAGCACGTCCGTGAGTCTCGTCTCCTCCGCAACGATCGATGGCTGCGCATCCACCTTAACCCTGCGCTGTGCGCTGCCCTAGCTTCACCTTACAAAAGGAGGCCAACACTCTCAAGGGGGCATTCCATCTCCATCACGCCGCCGCCAGACTGCACACGCAAGCACCAGCACGCACACGTCCTTCCCTCGCCATGGCTATGCCAGCTTCCTCCAGCATCTCCAAAGTCGTGTACCACGGCGAGGAAGCCGACCTCGACGACACAGTCGTGGACCTCGGGGAGGCAGCCGACCTTGACGACGCCACTTAAAAGCTCTTCTTCAGCGACACCAGCGCCGCCGGCACCGACGTGTCTTGGCCTGCGGTGTCGCAGATCGAGTCCACGCTGAGAAGCCAAGACCTCGTCGCCCTGTGCAGCAAGCACGGGGTGCCCAGCGAGCTCGCTCCTGTCTGCGCCGAGCACTTGGGGTGGAGAGCCTGCACGCCGCCGCCGGCGGGGTCCAAGAGCATGTGCGTCTACACTGCCGCGCTCGACGCCGGCCTCCGCTTCCCACTCCATGGGTTCTACGTCAGGGTCCTCCGGCACTTCAACCTCGCGCCGTCCCAGCTCACTCCCAACTCGTGGACCTATCTGGCCGCCTTCGTGCTGCGGTGTCAGGACGCCGACGTGGAGCCGCTGGTGTCCGCGTTCCGGCATTTCTTCACCATATCCGCACAGACGCTCGAGGGCAAGCCGACGGGGTACCACCATTTCATGCAGAGCCGCCACGACGCCAGGCGCCGCCTCTTTAAGGCCGGCACTCTGTCCAGCTGGCCCGGGTGGAAGTCAAGGTTCTTCTTCCTTGACTGCCCATCGGGGTGGAAGTGCCCGGTGAAGTGGGGCAAGCCGAAGAGGAAGGACGCCCGCCGAGTGCAGCTCACCAGCACGGCGATAGACAAGTTGAAGGCGAAGGGGTGCATCGATATCAAGCACTTGATGGCCAACCGCGAGATGCCCGTCGGCGACCCAGCTGCTCCTGCCCCGCAGCAGTCGGCGCTGAAAATTGAAGCCGGAGCCGCCGGAGCCGGTGCCGCTGCCGCTGGTGCTGCTGCAGAGAACGCATCCACGAGTAAGCGCCGCAGGCTGTCGCCGGCGGAGGTCTTGTCCCAACCACAACCCCTACCGACGTCAGCGCCGCCGGGCTCGGCTCCTATCAGAGCTTCTAGCACCAGAGGCCACAACGGGCACATTCCGCCGCCGCAGCAAAAGGGCTTGGGTGAGTCCGCATCAGCGCGTGGTGGTCGCAGCGGGTACTTTCTGCCGCCGCAGCAACAGAGCATGGGTGAGTTGCCAGGAATGAGAGCTCAAGCTCAAGCTGTTCGTATCGGAGGCAGCAACGAAGTCACCCCGCCGGCGCCGCACACAATGTTCCAGAGCGATGCGTGGTCGCAGTTATTGCAGGCCAAAGTCGAAGCTAGTCAGCAGGCGGCCATGATCGCGAAGCTAAATAGTCAGCAGGCGGCCATGATCGCGAAGCTAAATCAGGAGCTGCATGTGGTGAAAAACTGGAACACTCAATGGCAGAAGGAGGTGACACTTGCCAGGGACAAGCACGCCGCCAAGATCGCAGAGATCATCACCCAGCTCCATGCGGCCAATGACCGCAATACACTTGCCAGGGACAAGCACGCCTCCGAGATCGCAGAGATCATCACCCAGCTCCATGCGGTCAATGACCGCAATAACCATTTGAATGGGGAGCGCAACCAGCTCATCGGTAACCTGCGCATGGCCTACACTGAAGTCGCGCAGCTCAAGACAGAGCATGCCGCCGAGACAGCCCAGCTGAAGGAAGAGCATGCCGCCGAGACAGCCCAGCTGAAGGAGGAGCTTGCGGCCGAGGCAAACCATATGAAGGAGGAACACGCGTACGACCTAGAACAGTTCAAGCAGGAGCGCTACATCATGGGCGCGAGTGATATGAGGGACCTCGCCCTGACCATGTACAAGCAGGTCATCAATCCTGATGAGCTGAAGGTCGAGCTGCTACTGCATCAGGGAGCCTCTCCAGTGGCACCGGAGGATCAGTGAGGCTCTTTCTGTGGATGTATTGCTGTAAGCTACCCCTCTCAGCCTAATTAAAAAGTTCTATCTTGCTGCATATTGTTAATCCGTAGCATGCCTTTGTTATTCATGCATCCATTTGTTTAATTTGGATATTGTGCTAGCATGCTATGCCACTCTCATCACATTAAGCATGTGTGTACTGATCGAGTGAATTGGGTGTCTGAATTAGTTAAATGTGATTGGCTATATATTAACAATTAATCTGATGGAGTAGTCTCTAAAAATATAATTTTGACATGCCACTGCAACCATTCCATTTTTGTCAAGTATTAACTTTTTTTTTTTCTCGATCGGGCCATTCACCCGTTTTTCATTAAGAGGAAGGAAACCAAATCCAAATACAAAGACTAAACTGTGATGCCGAGTGGACATCACTACCAGCCTCCAAAGAATAAAAATCGAAGAAAGTCCTAAACTACTGGATCCAAATTTAACGATTACATGGATAACTAATTTGCGACCTAAGACCTCGCACACTCAGGCGTCGTCCGCCGGCTCAGAAGCGCTCCGCTTCTTCCCGCGGAAAAAGAACACCTCTATCGCCTCCCTGTTGATGTCAGCGTCAGGCCCAGTCAAGGCAGCCTGAAGTTCGTCGAAGGAGACCTCGTCCGGGTGCTCCGCCTCGACGTGGATCCCCATCTTCTTCAATAGCACCTTCCTCGCCTAAGCCTCTGGCCTCGCCTCCCTGTGCGCACTCTTCGCCGCAAGCCGCGCACTGCGCTTGGGAATGAGTTCATCATCGGTCAGCTCCCTCCGCGGACGCGTCCGCCTCAGCAACGGCGTGGACAGGACCGGAGGATCCAACGGCTTCGTGAACTTCGCAATGAAGTCATCAACAGACATGGCCGGCGCAGGGAGCTCGGCTTCCGCCTGCGACGCCCCAGATCCAAGGAGGCCAGCATCAGACTCTTGGACGCCGTTCACGGGTGCAGGAGGGTCCACGGGTTTGGTCGCTTCACCTAGCAACTCGCCCAACGGCGCCGACGCAGACGCTGCAATCTCCCCATCTTCCAGATCCCCAACAAGGGGGGTCTGGAACGGGGGGCAATCCTCAGCCTCCAACAACATCTGCGCGGGGCACGATGCGACACCATTTGATACTCCCACCTCGACCGAGGTCGAAAGGTCGAGGCCGAGGTGCCCTCGCTCGGCCGGCGGCGACGACGAAGGTGGCGTGGGAGATGACCCTGTAGGGAGCCTTTGGCCCGTTGAATTCTGCCTGGGCGAGATCCGACCACAAGTCGCCGTTGGCGGTCTTTGGATGGCAGCCGCCGCACCAAAGACCCACCAGTCCCAGAGCCGCCAACATCGGGGCCTGAGGGACATACGTCCACCACCAAAGCTCGACAAAGATCAGCCTCCACCTCGTCCGGCATGGGGTCGAAGTCTCTAAGCTGAACCTCCGGGCAACGGCGGTGAGGTCGGGCTCCAAGTGCACCGCTGCGTTGCCGATGGCTCAACATGAGGCGGCGGCGGTGGCGGTGGTGTCATGTGCCCAGCAGCGTCATGCCCCCCGGGCGACAGACCGGGTTCCTCGGCAACAGCATGGCGCCGCATGCTGGCCCCCTCCATCGGGCGCCGGTCTGCGTCGGCCGGCGGCTTGCATGCCGGGCGAAGCGGGCACGCTTGCACTCCCTCGCCCGATGGCGGTACACCAGCATCGGAAGCAGCGCGACGGAGAGCGACATAGGGCGGCGATGTGGCGCGTCGCGAGGCGATTGAAGCGGCGACCCACCAACTCCGGCGATGCGGGCGGTGGCCCCCTGGTGCCTCCCTCCTGCTGCACACGTCGATGGCGATGACCCGAAACGATCCGGAAGCCATCGGCGTCGACGCTGGCCCCCGAGGAGGCTGCCGGGACACATTGGGCGCCGGCGCCCAACACTGCGGACCAAGGCGCCGGTGCACGGGGGCCGCGATGCGGCTGCTGAACCCCGCTGCCAGCCGGCGCTGGACCTCGCGCCGCCCCGGCGACGCCCGCATCCCGCTGGGCACCCACCGTGGTGGCAGCCTCCTCCGCCCGATGGCGTAGGCGTGACCCGGAGAGCCCGTAGAGCAGCGTCGAGGTCGACGGCCGTGCAGCAGCAGGGGGGGCTCGTCGTCGGAGCTGCCCACGGCGACGTCGGTGTCCGCCCGCCGTCGCGGTCTTCGAGCGCCCCACCGACGCGGGATGGAACGGAGCTGCGAGTGGGGAGAGGCAGCAACCTCCATGGCCGCCGTGCTGGTAGGGGCAGCCCCGGCCCGACCTTCATGGGGGCGCTGCCCGGCCGCCATGGCCGACGTGGGAGGCCGGCGAAGGCGGAGTCGAATCCGGCGAGCTGGGGCAGGAGACCCCGGAGGAAGACCCATGGATAGGTAGATCCGAGCCAAGGAACCCGGATCTGTGGCCGGATGGGAGAGGGGCGGGCTGGGGAGGGTGGCCGACGTGGGGAGGAAGGGCCGGCGTCGCCGTCGCACGGGGAGGGAGAGGGGTCTGGTGGTTGCGGCTCCAACAGTTCGAAAGTCAAGTATTAACTAAAAACATGTTAAGTTGGCTTAATCTGATGTTTCTTTTATGCTAAAACTTGGCATCATGAACTGATTTTAATTTGAAGCAAAGATTATCAAGCTCAGCTGATTGCGTATTGTCAAAATTTTTAACATGTTATTGCAACCAATCTACTGCTCCAAACTGAATGCTCATGCTAGCTAGAGACATCGTGTGCTAAGTTTATTTAATCAGTTCGTCATATATGTTGTTTCTCTCTCTTTTGTATTCTATTGAATTCTACAAGATATGTTATTTTTTTGTGTATTCCTGTGAATACTGAAAGTCTATGAAAGTGCATATTTTGTGTACTAGTCAGCAGCACCTAAGTGATCCATTGACCCCATATTGTTTTCTTTCTGAGTGATGAGAAGTTAATTTTCCTTTGCTGTCCATTCTCAATATTTATACTGTACTGGTATATTATTTCAGAAATTCTGGTATCATATTAGTAGTCTATTATCTTGCTTGTTAACGTCCCTATATTTCTAGTGTTCATGTATTAGTTTAAACATATTATTGGTCTTCTAGCCTTTAGAATGGTTGAGACCATGAAAACCCTGGAATAGTAGAGATTGTGTGGAGGTACATTGCTCTGGTAGTTGGTTGCTGCATTTTTCAGATGCCACAAACAGATGTACTGTGTAGGGACAAAGCTGAAGTTTGTTTCCACGGTTCTGCGAACGTGTTTTTGGGTTACTAGCACTAGTCGGAATTGGGATGCAAATGTAGTGTGTTCATGTTTGTGTCTTTCAATTCCCCAAACCGTACTCTCAGCGTAAACTAGTTCGATGCCATGCAATTGGTTATTGATTAAAAACATTACTCTGATATGGGGTAGCTACTTTCAAATTGGCATCCATTATGAGACATTTCTCTTTGCTGATAAAACCTATCATTCAGTTTGATGTGCTATTTTGTTTTTCAATATAAAACTTTTCACTTTGTTTACACCTGGTCTCTTTTTCAATAATAGGATACCGTGGAGGTTGGCTGTGACAGTATGGGCTACTATTTTGTAACGAGTTCTTCAGAAGAGCATGGGAGGAATTCGTACCTGCAGCATTGTGTTTTTGCTTCCCTAGAATTTGGTTTCAGTTAGGTCTTGAGAGAACTGTTTTGGTTCATGTTGGTTTAATCTCCTGGGCCTCGCTTCCCTTTTATCCATGCTAGTTGATTGCCATATGTGAACTATTGAACTCCAAAGACAATGGCTTGTGATCAGCGGCATGCTTACTGCTTCGATCTATGCTAAATGTACTAATATTTATATTATGGTTACTTCGAACGTTAAGAAATTTGACTAAGCTGTTGTTTCCTTTTATGTTACTCTTTCATGGTTTGGTTTTCATTTCCTCTTTCTAGGCATTATATTAGGCATGCTATTCCACTTTCTGCCTCTTCTTCATGTTCATGGATTCTCTGCTATGCACATCAAGAATTTAAGTTAGTATATACATGGCAAATTGCTCGTCAACCTTCTTTGACGAGCAACTCAGTTTGAGTTCCGGAATGGTTGTAGTCATGCGGCTTCATGTGCAACCTGAAGGTTGAAAGTGATTGCCTTCACTGGTAAAACTAGAAGAATGAATGCATGCCCATTGGTATACTTGTAATCTTCTGGCAGTGGCTAGGCTTTACTTGGAAGATTATATGGTTCATTCCCACTGGTTTGCTCTCTTTTTTTAGACAAAGTGTAGTGATATGTTTGTCATGTGTTACCAGATAATCATGAGACAATTACAATTCATAAGCTGATATTCTGGAATGAGTACCAAATTTAATATGTATTCTCAGAGGTTTCTGAGTTGCAATATGTTAGGAAAACAAAAGGACTACCCTGTAGTCTTCACATCCAAAATTTGAACCCTCGGATCAACTCAGATGCGTGCCGTGGCCTATGTATTACTTAAATTTCTAACTTTATATGCAACACCCTTTAAAAAGAATTCATGCACTTTTTAGGTGTTTCATAAATGGGCTGGTTAGGAAGCTGAAATCTCAGATTATTGTGGGTGCAAGTGCTTTGTGTTGGGCGGGTTTTCCTATAGCGCCTGGCACGGCACTCTATTCCCACTGAAGACGTCAGACACCACAGGAATATGGCGGACAGTGGTGCATGCTCGATATGCGGTGGCTTGGATTCATAGAGACATGCTCTCCTTGAGTGTAACATGGCCAGCTGCGTATGGGCTCTGGAGAATGAGGAAATCGTAGAATTTCTGAGTCAGATTGATACCCCTGATGCAAAGGTTTGGCTCGTCGAAGTAATGAAGGGACTCAAGCATTCAGAATTGACGAGAGTGGTGGTGCGCCTATGGGCTATATGGCATGCCCGGCGGCAAGCTATGCATGAAAGCAAATTCCAGAGTCCGCTCTCGACCCACGAATTTGTCGAGCGCTTCCTTTCTGAGCTCGATATGACAGCCCCCACGGTGAAAGAGCCAATGAAGAAGAGCTCGTCCGGAGCTCGGTGGATCAGGCCACTGGTGCGTTTCCAGAAGATTAACGTTGACGCTGCCATCTCCAAGAACGCACCTCGGGCGTCAGTTGCAGCGGTTGCTAGGGACGAGACGGGGCAGTTCCTGGGCGCCTCTGTTCTTGTCTTGGAGGGCTGTTCTGATCCAGAGATAGCAGAAGTTGCAGCTTGTCACGAGGGCTTAGCATTGGCAAGTGACTTGGCCTTTCAAAGCTTCAGAGTGGCAAGTGACTGTGTGGGTGCTGTTAAGGCCATCCAGGGAGGAGGTTTAGGAGTGCATGGCTCGCTGGTGTAAGAGATTAACAGCAGGTCAAGAAGTTTCACAAGAGTCGACTTCGTTCATGAAGGAAGAGGAGCTAATGTTGACAGCTCATTGTCTAGCTAGGAGCCATGTTACTAGCTCCATAGGTCGTTATGTTTGGTTTTTGTCGCCTCCTGATGGAGTATGTAACTCTTACAATGTGATTTAATGGAGGCCGGCTGTTTTGCTCAAAAAAAAAGTGCTTTGTGTTGGGTAATTTGGTAACCAAAAATGGTGTAATTTTTAACAAGGATGTAGTGTTATCTTATTTACTGGCTATCTTTAGGGGACCAACAGGAGATTGAAACATCCGTGATAAAATTATTTGCTAGACATGGTTGGAACTTTAGTAATAGAATTGCTTTGTAGTCTTCAGCCTTTTATCATCTTCAAGACTCAAAATTTTGTTTTTGAGACACCCTAGACTGTTTCTTCTAGATTTGTAATAATGAACAGTCATTGCATTGATCAATGCAGAAGCTGAGATATTAAATTTCCTTTTTTTTCTAAAAATCCAAAGCACACCGACCTACTCTACGAGGTTCGATGGTATTCTTGTACTAGGTTTATGGCCCCGGCCCACTCTATGAAGATGGATCGTTTTCTTAGACTAGGTGAGGAGTCTATGTTACCTTAATGCAAATGCTCAAGGGATGCATGCCACCCCCCGCAGTCCGAGATTTTTTTTCATAACTAGATGGAAGTATTGCATAATTTTAAATATCTTATGCTACATTTGGCAACTACACCCTCCGTCCCAAAAAGAATGACATTTTGGGTTTTTCATGCCACGAGTTCTGTTCGATTTGTACAAAATAAATTTATTAAAAAACTAGACTTAAAGATTTTTTTGATGATGCTAATTACTTAGCATAATTATTTATATATTTTATATATAATTGACGGTAGTTGTTTCTCGGGAAGCGAAAATGCCTTTCTTTTTTTGGGACGGAGGGAGTAAAAGTGTTTTTAATTGTTGCAAGAATCAGTAGAATTATTCTTAAACAAACAAAAAATGTTTCACTCGCGAATCACTAAACCTATTTCTAATTTTTATGCCTAGCAAGGAGAAACAACAGTTGTTTCACTTCGAATCACTAAACCAATTTATAGGAAGCCGAGGGGTCGGGTGGTCGCTTTACATTAAGGTACGGACCCTCTACTCAATGACAGGTGGGCCCTCACAGGGGCATAAATGTACAATCCCCTCAAGGGGGCAAAAGGGTAAACACACATGCGGTTCGGCGCGCTCCCAGAAATAGGGTTTCCCAGCCGCCGCCCGGCTACGTCGATGCCCGCCCGTTTAACTCGCCTCGACCACTTGACCCTCGATGGCTGGCCCCGTCCTCGATCAACGCAGACCTTCGCACTTGTCACAACCTGTAGACAAGGAAGACAAGTGATGGTGTACGTCGACCTCTGCAACGAGGGGAGGTGATGGAGGTCGGTTACAAAGTTAGCGTTGGGGATTCTGCGGACGGTGCCTTCGTGAGAACCACACTCGTCGGGGCTGCCGGCGCCGGCGGGGTCGCCCTCCCCAACATAATTTTTATGCCTAGCAAGGAGAAATGACAGTTAGCTCATGTATTCTGATTCATGCCCCCTTTTCAATACTAGCAACCATAATTTTTAGTTATTGCTCAGAATTAGTCTGTCAGTCAAATGATCTTGAGAAGTGATTTTAATTCTCATCTAAAATTTTTGTTAAGAGAATATAGGTCCCAAACATTTTTACAAGAATCTAGATCTCTACCTACCACATTCCAATGTAGGTCCCTACCAAACACATTCTTAGTATCACTCACTCCTCCCGTGCTCCCAGGTGCATTCCTGCCGTGGCTCATTGGCCCCTGCACTAAAATTATCATTAACTATGCATACATCAAGTTTGTATAATGTAAAATTCTGATGATTGTATCGATGTTTAAAATATCATGACAAATCAAGAATGTTGACGGGAACTCACGTGTCTTATATGTTAATAGTATGGTGTATGGATTATTGCATCGAAGCCATAAACTCCAATCCCTCAAAAAAAAAAAAGCCAAAAACTCCATCGTAATCTCTTTTCTTATTATTGTAAAATATATTATGAAACCAAGGATTTGTGGCTACATATACCTCAAGTCGTCAAATCCAAATGGATTGGCCATACCAAAGCAAAATTTAAAAATAATCTACCTGACCAGACCCTGCGATGAAGCCTGCTGCTGCCGCCGATCAAAGTGTGTGCACCACTGGCGTCAGGCCGATGGCGTAGTGCTATATGCAGCCTGTTGCTAGCGGCCAGTAAATCGTGAGACGCACTCGACTGCCAAAGCCCGCAAAAGTCTCTAAAAAGTCCGATTATCCTTCTGGCCCTCGGTTTAGTGAGGGAGAATGAGTACTAGTTAATATATATAGTGTGTTGCATTATTATGTACATATTGCATGAAAAAATGGCCACAATCATGATCAGAAGGCGAACTGTTGCCGGCTCAAGGAAAGGCCAATAGAAGCAAATGAATAGTAGGCCACAAGAAGATTTATTCAGATAATTATAGTTTCATATACATATTTATTCCGTTACAACGCACACAACATCCTAATTGTGTAAGGAAGAATTCATTAGTTGATGCTCTATACGGCCGACGGCTGCGGTAGTGGGACATTTGGGGTTGCAGCTGGGGCACTTTGCTTGACAGCGTTCCATTGTAGTAAAACAAGAAGGTGAATCCTGATCATTCATGCAACAGAAGCAGTCTACATAGTCTCCATGGACAAGACATTCTCTGAATATGCAAAACTTGACTTTGACCTTGCCCTCATCAATTGTCGTGGAGGTCCTTGCAACCTCAAGTAGTTGTCGGCTACCTGCAGCAATATTGTGTTCATTACTTCAGTAGCACACAATATTACTTTTTCCCCCCCAAATGCACATATGAAGTCAATGAAACAAGAACAAAGGTACTACTTACATTGTGCTGGCGATGCAGAGAGGACTACAATGAGCAACAACCAAATGATCATCACATACACCAGCCCATTGCAACACCTAGTCGTCATCTTGGATCGCCAGGGAAGCAACTTGTTAGAAATTGTTAGAAAAGATATGCCACACAAAATGTAGATATACTAGCAAAAACCCCACGGGTGCAACAAAGCAAGAGCATCCCAACAATAGTGCTACATGTAGGGAAATGAACTACCTCCAATAGTCAGAAAAGTGGAATCTCAATGAGAAGAATATCAGAGTATATTTCAGATGGAAATTCGTATTGGCCAAAAAAAATATCACCAAAAAGGAAGTCATCTCAATGTGAAAAATATCAGACAATCTAGGAAAAAGAAAGATATGTGTATCAGTTTTATTGTACATTGTTGTTCAGATGAAAAATAATCAGAAAAGTGGCATCTCAATTAGAAGCACCGGAATGGTGGATTATAATATTCAAAATGAATGTCTGAATACATGTTTATTTTGCAAATGTTATCTCAAGCAAAGCATAGAGTGATTCCTGCTTATTAAAGCTAAAGGCGTAACACATAAGTCTATGGTCTTGAGGTTTAAGGTCGAAAAATATAAACAGCGAATCCTTGACATCCCTAACTACTGGATAGCTTCTAGTTGTATAGGAGGTTTCTGAGGACGAAGGTCATACATAATTGAAAAATAGGAGTGGGAAAGCAAATCTTTGACGTCCCTAACTACTGTACAGCTTCCGGTTGTAGTACTCCATGTTCCATCCTAAAGTTCAGAGTAGGAAGCTAAACAATGTCTAAAAGATATACCAACAAACGACCACGGAGGCAAGTATAAGCAACTCATACAAAGAAAAACTAACCACAAAGCAATGAACAAATGGCTTTTCTTTGCCTTCGCCAATTAACTGGCATGAAATCTGGGCAAATATGCTTTGCGGGATGCCCAATTTACAATTCTGAACCATATCTATGATGAAGACTGAAGTAGCAGCAATAAGAATGTAAGATATATGGAGTTCCTATTGCCCAAGCAAAGAATCACTTATAAGAACAAATATTGCAGAAGCAAAATTCTATCGCAGTAAAATTTGCTTGCTATTTGTATCCTGCTTTGTAGCAACAGTCCATAAGATATTTCTAAATTGTCTACTTATCGTACTGGAACAAAAAACAATTACCTTCTTTGTTGGAAGGAAGGCTTCATACTGCTTCTTGTGAGCTGTAGCAGAAGAGTCCATATCAGTGAACAGTGTACATCAACAAAGACTGCTCAGCGAAAGAGAGAGAGAGAGAGGACCAGTGGTATACCTGAGCAAAACTAGTCCGGCCCGACCCGGCCCGTGGGCCCGGCCCGAGCACGACGGGTTTTAGCCCGCCCATGAACCTTACTGGACAGGGCCTGGCAGAGATCTTGAAGCCCGATAAAATTTTTCTTGGCCCGAACTCGGCTCGAAATACATTTTTAGCTATTTTGTAGTGTAAAGTGCGCGGGTAGCCCGCCCAAGCCCGGGTCTGGCCCGAAAAAGCTAGGCCCGACTTGCCAGTGGGACGTCATGGGCAGGATTTTTTCGGCCCGAAATAATCGGGTTTTTTTGCGGCCCGGCCCGGCCCGAACCCGACCCGGCCCGAAAAATGCTTAGGTATAACCAGGGGTCTTGGGGTTCTGCATAGACTGACATGCTTTTGTAATGGTTCCTGGCGAAGCCATCTTTTTTTAATGTCACGTGGCAAAAGCCATGTTTTTTTAGTGTCTAGCAGTCATTCTTCCTAAAGAACGCCAAAGTGTTTGTTCAGTACATGTCTCCTGCTGGATGTTAACTTCGCTATAGCTGAGCATGGTGGAATATTTCGAGACATATAGTATGCTAAATCTCAGTGGCGGATCCAGGAATTGAATCTCGGGTAGTTCTTAGCTAAAAACTTTTGTACGAAATACGGTAAATCTAATAAAAAACTTCATTTTTGTATTGGAAAAATCTAAAAGAAAATCTGGTAAACCCAATATAAAATTTTACTTCCTCCGTTCCAAATTGTAGTTCCTTTAGCTTTTCTAGATACATTGCTTTTACAATTTGGAACGAAGGAGGGAGTATGATATAATGTCCATACTGTATTACCCTATGGCTTAAGACAATGGGATTTGGGAGAAGCAAACTCACCAGGGCAGCACAGCGCACAGCGGACTTGGAGTCGGACAGGACGAGACAAGCGACGGCCAATCGGGACTAGGCAGGATGGCGCTTCGGCGCGGCGACGCCAACAGCATACCGCGCGTGCAACCACGTGGGTTTGCTGCTCAGCATCTGCGCGGGGCGGTGTCGCGGCGGAGGGTGCCGCTCGACGAGGCGCCGCAGCAGAAGCGGGGCGGCGGCCAGCGCGGGGCCCGCTACGGCTGGCGCTCGGCCCTCGAGGCTCAGCCGGGGACGGCGGTCGCTGGCACTGGAACCGGAATAGGCGGAGTCGGAGTCGGAGGTCGCCGTCGCGTCCGTCGCGGATTGGAGAGATGTTTTTTCTTTTTTTGAGAGGATCGCGGATTGGAGAGATGGGGAGCGAATGGTTGTCACCTAGGCCAAATCTTTCATGGGTTGTGGAGTACAAACAAGTTATTGGGCCAAATTTCAAGGTAGTCTCGGGCCTACCTAACTACCCGCTGGGTCAAATCTTACTGTGATATGTTTTTTTTTTCTCTAGAGCATTGTTGACTCAGACACCCTTCCACTGAATGTATCACGAGAAAAATGCTTCAACAACATAGCAGTCTGAAGACCATCAACAAGAGCTGATCTCTAAAGCTCTTGACACGATTAGGAAATTTGCTGAAGAAGGAAGATCCTGATGAGTACAGTAATGAGGTTTTCTGCAAGTCACATGGTCCAAATAGCAACACTTGGTTTGCCACTTGCCAGCGTGTGATAGAAAACAAGTCCGAGGAGGTGCAGTACAGACGTGCGATCAAGCGCCACAGTGCTTCCGACCATGGCCGGGCAGGAGATCTCACACGCATTATGGCCTCACGCTGCTTAGCGGTGGCGCCCGACTTATCATAATTTTAGATCTCACACGCATCGTTCGTGTCATTTGTTCATCAACTGACAGATTCAGGTAGGTTCCAGGTCTCCAAGCATAAGATTGCTTGGAAGCCATGCAGTTGTTCAGGGAATTCACTGCGTATGCTTTGTTGATGTTTGAAATACTGAGTACTACTGCAGCCGACGAAGAAGTCATTCATGGAAACCTCGATCAGGCACTTGTGGAGAAGTGTCTGCTTACCTGTCTTCGATAATCCTAATACATACGTGTATCAAGAACAAAGGACACAGCTTCAAGCCTTGAAGGCCTGAACTTTGTGGGCTTCGATCCTGATTGCCAGAATTTTGGCCTGAACTTCACGGGCATCATTCGTCTCTCTTCATATCCTTATGACAAAAAACAGCAAGCAGAACACTACAAATGCATACTAGCTGCTGCATCTTCCCATTATGTGGTACCTCCTGCTTGGTGATGACATTCGGCAATGATGCAGGGAGTGCCAAAGATATTCAGGGTCTGCCAGTGCAAATAGAGATTCAGAATAGCCAGTGGCAGCAGTTTTACAGTTATTTTTGGACAGCATGCGAACCTAGCCAGGAAACGGTTGCAGATCAAACATTCTGCCAGAGACAAGACACTTTCAGCATAAAGCAAGTCAACTCATAGGAGTGGCGTGACGACATGCTCCCTCCCAGCTTTGTCAATCCAATTATCCAAACATGAGATGGATGTCATGTCCAGTCCAGCAGTTGGCTCCAAATTTAGGACAGCGTTTTCCCAAGTTGACTATAGTTTCAGAAAATGAAGCAGTTGGAAATTTGAAACAGCAGTTATGCAGTTAGTTGCGCAAACAATTCCATCTGAAACCTGAATGTATGTTTCCTTCTGGCATGCTTGGATCATGCATGGTCATGGCAGATCGGGACGCCATGGGCGGACGACGTCACGGCGGTGATCTCCCAATGCGCTATCAACCCAGAAGAAACCTTCACCTACCGCTTTGTCGTCGACAAGGTGCTGAGGGTCACTCACCCTGAGATAACTGAAACTGAACTGAAGAATTTTCTTTCATGGCTGCCGGCGGGGACGTGCTTCTACCACGGGCACTACGGGATGCAGAGGGCGGCAGGGATGTACACGGTTCGCTGATCGTGGACGTAACGTTTAACGTAGCGGAAGAGGATCAGGAGCCCTTCAAATAGGACGGCGAGCTCAACATGCTGCTCAGCAACGGGTACCACGGGAGCATCGAGGCAAATTCACCTCAATTTACATGCGTTGGAGAAGACTGGGTGGAATTTAGCTCAGGTTCCACTCCAATCCATCAACAATGTGTCCAAATCCATCTAACACGTGTATTGATTGATACATGTCCAATTGCATCTAAACAGGCCTGTGGATCGGCGAGCCACATTTTTTTTTTAGATAATGGAAATAATATCCGGCTTCATCCATCTATCGACAGATAGAATCAGACCAATTATTACAAACACTGTCTGGACACCACACATGCTGCAACTGGATAACCAGCCAGCCAAGTTTGAATGAACAAAAAAATGAAACACGGTTCGATCTAAATATGACCAATAAATCTTGAAGATAGCCATCCTTTGGAGCTGAAAAACTGCAAATGCCCGATGTTTCAAAAGGTACTCGCCAAGCTTTGAATTAGCCGGTCTCGATGAATCTCGCATCGCCCGTAGACTTGCCCAATGTCGTAGCCAATGTGTTCCCCTGAAAAGAACCTGCAAGAAAGATTTTGGTCTACATTTATCAAAAACCACTTCATTTCTTGTTATCCAAATTGCCCAAAGCATTGCCGCTGCTGCTGTTAATAACAATGAATTTACTTTACTGTTTACAATTTTAGTCCAACTCTCAAAAAGGTCACCAATATTTCTCGGGGGTGATAAGCCAAAAACTAGATGCACTGCGCGCCATAGGAATTTAGCATAACTGCATTTAAAAAATAGGTGTTGAATTGTTTCTGGAAGATGACAGAAGCAACAGTTTTTGTCACCATTCCAGTTACGTCTAGCTAAATTATCTTTAGTTAGAATAACACCTTTTTTTAGGTACCATAAGAAAATTTTAATTTTCATGGGTACCTTTATACGCCAAATATCCTGTGACACTCTAACACCATTGTTAATTAACGCAGCATACATGGATTTGACCGTAAAACATCCAGATGCATTTAGTCCCCAAACAAAAGTATCCCTTTGTTCTGTTAAATTAAAATCTTGTAGCGAAGCAACAATTCTATGCCAAGCAGCTAAGTTTGCACCGACTAAGTTTCTCCTGAAAGAGATATTTAAAGGAGCAGTACTAAGTACTTGAGCCACTGAGTCTTGTTTTTTTCGCACAATATTAAACAGGGAAGGGAACTTATCTTTGAGGGGTTTATTGCCCAGCCAGATATCAAACCAGAATCTAGTCTGAGACCCATCTTTAATGTTGAAACGGCCAAAGTCCAAAAAGCAATCTTTCACGTTCATTAAGCCTTTCCAAAAATGAGAGTCTGTTGCCTTTTTAGCACAACTTCCAATTGTCTTATCTTTAACATACTTATTTCTTAGCAACTGTTGCCACATACCATCTTCATTAATTAATTTAAAGAGCCATTTGCTTAAAAGGCATTTGTTCTGAATATCCAGATTTTGAATTCCTAAACCTCCTTGGTCTTTTGGTTGGCATAGCATCTCCCACCTTGCTAGCCTATACTTCTTTTTGTGTTGGTCATTTTGCCAGTAGAATCGTGATCTAAAACAGTCTATCTTTTGCAGCACACCACGTGGCAGCTCAAAGAACGACAGCATAAACATCGGTAAGCTTGAAAGCACCGAGTTTATTAAAACCAGCCTACCTCCTACTGACAATAATTTCCCTTTCCATCCACTTAATCTTTTTTCTATCCTATCCTCGATTATCTTCCGGTCTTTGTTGTTTAATTTTCTAAAGTTCATGGGGAGTCCCAGGTATCTGAAAGGATATGACCCAATGACACATCCAAACAGCTGCGAATAAAATTCTTCCTGTTCTATGGTTATTATTGTGAGCAACATTTCTGTTCTTTTGGACACAGCAGACCCACGGTGTATGCTAGGTGGGCTACAACATACTTTATGGGGCAGGCCAATATCCATTGCACATTGAATTTTAAACTATTATATATAAGAAACATTTATAATTCCATACACAGTGAGTCCATGGTCTGGTGGTTTGTAGTAAGGGTCTTCTTCCCCTACTTAGGATGATGAGTTCTACTGTCAGATTCTGGCTAGATTGGGCCGGAATTGACACGTGAATTGAGAGGAATTGGGGACGGAGATGGGAACGGGGGTGAGGTGACGGCGGCGGCGGCGCAGGCGCGGGTGCGGGAGAGGAGGAGGCCTAAAGCTGAAAACGATAGATATGTTTTATTTTCTTGCTTGTCCCCCTAGAGATTACATGCCTCTTGCTTATATAGCCCGACTAGTGGGACTTGTAATCTAAGCAATCTCTATAAGGTTTCCTTATATGATTGGAATACCTTTTACAAGCAATTCCTATTTTATTATTTTCTAATAAGAGTCTCCCTTATAGATGAGATAGCCCCTTGCACACCAAAAAATTACCTAAGATAATCCTAACTTGAAGGCGAAGCAAACTCGAGTCGTGCGGGAGAGGGAAAGCGGCGGCGGCGGGCCGGCTCCCCTGCGCGCGCCCGCCCCTCCCCCGGGCCGGCGGGCCGTCGCGTTTGGCCCAATTAGCCACTCTCGGGCTGGCCCAATTCTGATCATGACATTTCCCCACCGTTCGACGAGGCGGCGCGTCCACATGCCGCCCAAGCCACCAGGTGGTGGCGAAAAGGCACGTCGTCGGGAAGCGACAATTCCAGGCCCGAAGTAGAGGGACGAGAGGGCCGCACTTGTCGTTGTCGCCGTTGCAGATCTTTGGAGTCCTTGTCGGAGAAGGAGAAGTCGAGGTGAAAACCGCCGGGCGTAGGCGCCGAAATCTTGAAGCTCACGGGGGTTGCACGAAGGAACGTTCCGTGCATGCACGATGCATGACGGAGGCGCTGAGGGTGCCCGACTCTCGAGCATCCGGCGAAACGCCGTGGAGACGTGTAGGTGTAAGTCGCCGACACATTCACCTTTGCATGGAGTTGCCCGCGAGAGACGTGTCGGCGACGTGAGGCGGCAACGAGGTGAAGTCGAGGAGGCAGCCGTGAGGAGATCGCTGGGTGTGTGACGGGGGAGGGCCCAGTTGCCTCTCCTTTGTCCACGGGGCCCAACCGTGATGTTGTCGATGCGGAAGAAGACGCCGCCGTTGTTGTCGAAGAGGAGGACGGTGGCACCCTTGATCTGCTCATCAAGGCGCCGCTGGAGAAGAAGGGACGCTTGCCAGGAACGCCTGATCCTCCCGAGGGCGATTGGGGAGGTGGAAGCCCACTGCTACGCCGTGCGGTGGACGTTCTCCCCAGCAGGGAAGTCCTGGAGAAGCTCTGGAAGCGATGGGGATGTAGTAGCGGTGAAAGTACCTCACGATGCCGTAGCGGAGACTCCATTCTCGCGCGCATTGATCCCAGCTCGATGGCGGCGAGATGATCCCGAGCTCCATGTTGGTAGTTGTGCCCACTTGCGGCTCGCTGATCATGACGCTTCTTTGTCGACCCCTCGATGTCTTCCATGGCAACAAGCAGCAAGACGTTGCTGTCCCGACATATGCGGTCATCACAGGGCAGCCGCTATGTCGCCATCGAGGCCACACAGGTGTTCGCGGCGGCCGGCTGCCGGCGGCGCCGGTGTCATCCTCCTTGTTGGCGCTCGTCCGGCTCGTTGTCGTTGTAGCGGCGGGCAAGGTCGATGGCCTCCTCAATGAACGAGGCTCGAACCATTCGAGCGTGTTCGGCCGTCTCCCATAGGCCTTCCACGAAGAGTCCGACATGGTGGCGCTGTCCCTCGAGTTCCATGTGTAGTGCATAGTTCTCGAAGGCGTCGATGTAGTCGCTCAGCTTGCCTCCCCGGGAAGGTGTCGCGTACGCCCAAGCGTCGGGTAGGTGGGCGGTCCGGGCGATGGCGAGGGCGGTGAGTGAACTCGTCCCACTTGATCGGAGAGTTCGTCCTTGGACAGATCCATGAACCGGGGCGCAGCAATGGCCACCAACGAGGTGGAAGCGGCGTAACTCACATAGTCGGCCGGGCGATCTCTGTTAAGCCGGAAGAAGAGTTCCAGACTTTGGCGGCCGAGGTCCGGGTCGTCGGGTGCCGTCGCACTCTGGACTTGCGCACGCGTGACGTAGCGGGGGGATGTGATGCCGCTGGTGGCACCATGGGCCCGAGCGCCGCGGGTGGCGCGACCAGGGCCGCCGGTGGCGCCCGGGGTAGGGGTAGGGGTGCCGCCGTTGGCACCGTCTCGCCCGGGGCGTCCCCGCACGGCGATTCGGGTGTCGGTGGAGAGGAGGTGGCAGCCGGGCTGCGGTGTCGTTGAGGATGACGTTGATGACGGCCGAGCGTCACCGGCGCCGCCATCATCTTCCCCCAGGTGAGGATAGCGGTCGGAGCCGTCGACGGAATCCAGCGGTAGCGAAGGGGGCGGCGGCTAGGGCGAGGCGGCCGCCCCGTGCCGGCGGCGCGCCGGCCGGGCTGTCCCCGGCGTAGTCGCATACGTGCAAGGGTCCTGACGGATGAAGACGCATCCATCCGGCGTGGCGAGTCTCGATGTCATCAAGCCTGGCGATCGGAGCGCAGCTGACGCCGAGAGGAGCCTTT
Organism: Hyparrhenia diplandra; assembly: GCA_015847255.1. Taxonomy (NCBI): domain Eukaryota; kingdom Viridiplantae; phylum Streptophyta; class Magnoliopsida; order Poales; family Poaceae; genus Hyparrhenia; species Hyparrhenia diplandra. The sequence continues at coordinate 135,568 of JADLZK010001537.1, read as the reverse complement.
AGCGCCGCTGAACTCCTTGATCTCGAAGCCATGGGTGGTGGGAATCGTCCCCGGTCTCCTGGATACCACTGTCGATTCGCCAGATTGGGCCGGAATTGACACGTGAATTGAGGGGAATTGGGGACGGAGATGGGAACGGGGTGAGGTGACGGCGGCGGTGGGGACGGCGGCGCCGATGGGGGCGGCGGCGGCGCAGCGCACGGGTGGGGAGAGGAGGAGGCCTAAAGCTGAAAAACGATAGATATGTTTTATTTTCTTGCTTGTCCTCCTAGAGATTACATGCCTCTTGCTTATATAGCCCGACTAGTGGGACTTGTAATCTAAGCAATCTCTATAAGGTTTCCTTATACGATTGGAATACCTTTACAAGCAATTCCTATTTTATTATTTCCTAATAAGGATCTCCCTTATAGATGAGATAGCCCCTTGCACACCAAAAATTACCTAAGATAATCCTAACTTGAAGGCGAAGCAAACTCGAGTCGTACGGGGAGAGGGGAAGCGGTGGCGGCGGGGGGCCTCCTCCCCCCCGCCCCCGGTGCCCCTCCCCTGGGCCGGCGGCCGTCGCGTTTGGGCCCAATTAGCCACTCTCTGGGCTGGCCCAATTCTAGATCATGACATCTACCCTAATGTCCGCCATTTAAATTTTTATATATAATACGAGGCAATTCCTCTATATTACATGCTGCATTATTTTTACTAGTCCATCAACCAGTGCTCTCGCACCCGTTACAATCTTAAAAATACTAACTAATAAAACATAATTATATTAAATATTTTTCAAATTCCATTGTTCTAAAATAATAGCTATATTAGGTACTCTATAGTTTATTGCCGGTAATGATAATCTATCAATTATTGATTTACTTGTATTTTTTAGCTATATCTATTGTTTTATTGCATAGCATTTTTGTGTATCTCCAATATACTTTTAGTTGATAATATTCTAAGCATGTTAAGGTTTTTTTGGAGGAGCCGAAATTTTCTCACTGTCATCTCACTCTATCTCTCTCCATATATATTGAGCGCTCAAAGTTTTCTCTAGATCATCAACCTGTGATCATCTGCTATATATTCCCTTTTCTAAAAAAAACTTGTGATCATCTGCTAGCTCATTCTTCTTCATCTTATGGACTTCATTCCACCAGGCTAAAGAAGCAAACAATGGAGCCGCATAATCTCCCTGCGGCGGCTGCCGCAGCCGTCATCTCCTCCTACTTGTCATCATGACAGCCAGTACGTGCACAAGCTATATACGTATATGCACATGCGTAACAAGTCGGATGACGTGGTGTCCTTTGGTTGAGTTTTTTTGGCTAACGAACATGTTCTTGCATTTCCATTAGATCCACATCCGTTACACCGCTACTCCGTTCGTTATATATAGCAACCAATTGATATTTTTGTTCTCCAGCAGTCACAAAAACATGTTCACATAAATTTGGTAAATGTCAACACAAGAGACAATCGAACATGCAACAACTCAAGGGTGTACCTTGTACTACTGATGCGTAAAAATAGAAGCTCTAAGTTTTCAAAAACCATATGGTATGATTTCATTGGAGAGCGTGACAAAGATGGATGAGCGCTCACCTAGGAGGGAACCCATCGTGGCAAGCACACTTGGATTGCTCTAGGACTGGTAGGCCACATAGGGTACCTTCAAACACTTAGAATCAGCTCAGATCCTATTCTAAAAATAAAAACCAGAATTTTCGGTTTTCTCCTTGGTACGTATTTCATAATTAGCTTGACACTATTATCCATATCTAAATTGAATGATTGTCGATGTTTTACGATCGAGAGCCTGCCACGGGGTGACCCGAGCAGTTTGTTCGGGCCTCGAAGAACCTGGAACCTGGTGGTTTGTTGCAGGGTTTTTATACTAGTTCGGGTCCTCAAGCATGGATCGAGTAAAGACCTTTACGTCCAGTCGACATGAATCTGTTTTTGATTGACGGGGTCAACTGGGGAGCTTACAGCCCTCGATTGTGTTGCGTACAATGTTGTGTGTGTTCAGGTCTGTTGTTGAGGTGTCCCTCGGTCGCCTTTTATATCAAGGAATGGACCGAGGGGCTCGCTATGGTCCTAGTCGGATACAAAGAGAGTTGTCCGAGGAGAACTCGAACTTCCTACTCTAATAGAGATCTGACTAGGTTATATCCTAGTTACAACAGAAGTCATCGTAGCTCTACTCTGTTGTCTTCTTTTGGAAATCATACCGCGGGTCAGGATAAAACCCTACGGTAGATTCAGTAGAGTTCTTTGGTGATACCATACCCACAATGATCTATATATGCATTTCGATGGCTCGATATGAACTACGTAATGGAGAAATCAAAAATATGCATATGAAGAGAAGCTCCATTTTTTTCTTGTCATGCCTTTTTTAGTTCATCAATAATATTTGCACAGGAAAAATACATATTTATTTTGACCCGTAAGTCCACGACACAACATTAGTAAGCAGTCGCTAGGTAGTACACTAAGTGTGCAATCTTATATAGTATTGTTATAAGATGAGGACTGTGAAGTATCGGATCATAATTCTTGTTCAGGCGGGGATCATTGCTTGAGCAGAGCGCTAGCAATAGTCTATGCACCAGCATCGGAACCAGTCACAGTAGCCATCATCGTTGTTGGAGGGGTTGTCATGTCGGCATGAAATAAAGCAATCAACGTCGCCATAAATTGGAAAACATACCCCTTGATAACTCCCGCTTAGTTGTTTGCTACAAGTATCTTTCTGTCCGAATGTTGACTCTGCATGGTTCAGATCCAGGCATGGACATTTAGGCAATAAATGTCGAAAGTGCATCAAACAAGGCAAAAGATTAATCAAATGACATTGCCACTTGCAACATGTATGCAGTTTATGAATGTGGCTGTGTGCATACCACGAGCTGCCATGACGATGGGTAGGAGGATGAAGACTAGGAGGACAATGGAGAGATTCATTTTTGAAGGTGCCATTGGTTCTTATCTGGTGGAAGTTAGTACATTGAAGTGGACTGAGTGAGCAGATTTGTAGCGATGGAGTTTGGAGAAGTCTGGCAACCACTAGACTAAGAGTGAGCATATATATACTTTGAACAAATAAAAACTATCAATAAGCAATGGGAAATCCAGGGGAGTTACAGCCAGGAATGGTGGCAACTCCAAACATTATGGGCAGCAGGTCACAATATATAATGGCGATGCCTGCTTTGATACTGCAAGCAACTCTAAATATTCCTGCTCTCGATGTTGTACACAATGTGGAGTAGTATAGTCCAACTCTGGTGCTTTTCACGAGGAGGTGCTACAGCTGGTTGTGCTTTTGTGGCGGCAAACACTGGGAGAATAATCCAAGTTTTTAATTAATTCCTAAGTAGAATAATCCATGAGCGGAGGATGGTAGGTGAATATATGTATATATTAGTCTGATTGATCTATTTGTCTTGCTTCAAATTATTGATTTCTTGGTGAGGTGGAGCAGCTAAATTTCTCCTCTACTTGCACATGACTACATATTGTAAACGTCTCGATCGATCCATCTATCTCATCCAGTCAGCTGCTCACTAGCTCATTCTTCATCATCGAAACCGTATTAGAAGCTATAAGCAACCGTCGTAATGGCGCCTAACATGAGCTATGCAATGGAGAATCCAATTTGCATTTGGAGAGGTGCTCTGTTTTCCGTAAGATGCTAATTTCGATCATCAACAATATTTGCACAGAAAATACAAGTTTATTTTGACCTACAAGTCCAAGACACAACGTAAGTAAGCAGGTGACCGGCAGGTACACAAGTGTACAATGTTATATTTTATTATTGGATGAGAGCCGGGAACAATCAAATTATCTTTTAGGTGGGGATCATTATATCATTGCCGGATCAGAGCGCTAGCAATAGCCTCAGTGAGGTGCATTTGCTTTGGCACCAACGTTGTAAAAGTTATATAAATTGTCGTAGTTGTAGCCACTTTCGTGTATGCATACATTATTCCAGTTGTCATCATCGTCTATCAGTCTAAAGCTTTATAATTACCGCTCAGGTGATTGCCATTCACGCACCCAACAGACGCTGACTCCACATGCATGGTTCAAATCCAAGCATGAACATTTAAGTAACAAATGTCGAAGGCGCATCAAACAACTTTTAGCCAAAGATTAATCAAATGATATTGCCTCTTGCAACATGTAGTTCATGCACGTGCATGCATACATACTACGAGCTGCCATATGGCGATGGGTAGGAGAATGGCAAAGAGATTCATTTGTGAAGGTGTGATTGCTTCTTATCTGGTGGAAGTTAGTACGTTCAAGAAGATTGAGTGAGCAGATTTGTTTTTTTTTTTTTTTTTTTTGAAGTCAGTGGGGTAAACCCCCACCTCTTCTTTTCTTTTCTTTATTGAATAAAAAAAAGGGGTACAAACAAAAGTGCACGAGAGGTGCAAACAAAAAGCTCTCAGAGCTCAAAGAAAAAAAAGGAGAAAACAACTAACTGATATTCTCTAACCAATTTTTTAACAGGCCAGCACGGCTATGCTTGGATTTGATAACAATCAAACCAAGGTCTTCAAGAAGAACTCTTTTCCACCCCTGGATAGAACAGGCCACATTATAAAAAATAATCCCATTTCTGCAAGACCAGATGGCCCAACAAGCTGTAATAATTATTTCTCTGAAGATGCAGGATCCAAAGTTATTTCTGGCTTGGAGAATCATGTCCAGGGGAGGTAGGTTGAGATCCCAGAATATACCAATCAGATTCCAACAGCTTTGACTGAAAGGGCATTCAAAGAAAAGATGCATGATAGTTTCTTCTGTGTTGAGATTGCAAATTGCACAGGAGTAACTGGGAGACTCATGTTTTTCCTTCTAAGGAGATTTCTTGTGTTAAGCCTGTCTTTTAAAAGAAGCCAAAAAAAGAACTTATGTTTTCCAAGATTATCCCCTGTCCAAAGCCATTTAAATAAAGGAGACGCTGGGGTGAAACCTTGAAACTTTTTATAGGCCTTTTTGGAAGAGTAAACCAAGGAGTTTTGCCAGGAGTACTGCCAAGAGTCTTTGGAATCTGGATCCCAGTCAAAAGAAAGCAGGAGATTTTGAAGATCATTGAATTCAGAAGTTGCTTGAACTGACAGAGGTAGAAAGAACATCACTTCCTCATCTTTTTCCATGAAGGATCTGATAGAGCATTTCTTTTTCTTAGCAAAGGAAAACAACCTCGGGAATCTTGATGAAATTTCTCCTAAACCATTCCAATTGTCATGCCAAAAAAGAGCAGAATCTCCAGACCTGGCAGAGCAGGTAGCCAAAGTGAGCAGATTTGTCACGATCGAGTTTAGAGAAGTCTTGCAATCACTTCACTACCCAAATAGGAGGATCCATCATATTTGCTGCTAAGAATGCTAGGAGAAATTAAAGCAACTCTAAAAATTACGGGCTCTCGGCGACGCAAATGCACCTTTCTAGGTGGACGGGTGTGTTGTGGTGGTGGCAACTTGAACCTAGAAAAGAAGAGGAGAGAAAATCAAGCATGGATTAAGGTTAGAGTATTGGGTAGGGTTCTGGCGTGTACTTGGTTTTCAAAATTTTGAAAATTTCGGACGATAGATGAAAAAAGTTTAGAACCCAACCAGTAAACGGGGGATATCTCAGAAATTTCGGATTTTCTCAGCCGAGATTTTTTTTCTCAGCTATCCGCAGCCTACCGTATTAAGAAGCATTGTCTAGGTTTGGGCTGAAGAGCACTATGGAGTTCAGTCACGGTACGTTAAGTACGTTATATTATGTTATATCAAGGATAAGAAGGTACAGAGGTATCATTTCTTATGCATCTGGTGAAGCCGATTTTTTTTCTATTTATCATGTCCAATAAGGATCATTAAGGTTCTTCTATATTTGCAAACGACAATGAAAATAAACAGCTGTGTGATTGTCAGGGGTGTAGACTGTAGAGTCAGGAAGTTTTTATTCAATTGTGCACTAGCTACGCAACTGTGCACTTATCTGGTACAGTTCAGATGTTGTTCTAGTTCTGAAAATTGAGATGCTGCAAGATTGTTTAGTATACCAGTCATCTACTTGTCTACAGCAAGACAGAGGTGAACATACGACTGCAGGAAGACAATGAAATGTACCAGCAGTATGCACTGCGCTGCTCAGCCATATCTATGTAGTACTAGTGTATAGAATTTGCTTAACAGAAGAGTGGTGTGATGATGCATGGTTTATATTGATGTGTTTTTTTTAAAAATATTGTAATTATGTTTATCTTATTTAAGTTTGATCCATTATCTATCAAATAGCAACACAATGGTACACAAATGATATTCATGATTGATCTTTAGTTACATGCCAAACATTAAACATCAAGTAGACGACCACTTGTCTGTGAATTGTATATATAACATGTCTTTTTAGCCGTGTGTAAGTTGGATTCGAGACTCTAATAGACAGCCTCCCATCTGCGGGTTAAACATGTCTTTAGTTAGACCAACTGGCAGTGCTATCAGACATATAGTACCACACCCTATCATCTCTGGTTCATGTCTGCCAACAAGCCAGTAAGGCACCATTTTGCTTTTATGCGCTTTATGGAAACTTTTACAACTGTTGGGCAAAATAGATGTCTGCAGAGAATATTGGCATCCCAAGATAATCGATGTATGCGCATGGACTGGAGTGGACATCTCAATGTATGACCTAATTTTTAATCAGCAATTTCCTTCTGGGTGAGACCATTGAAAGCCAAATCCTTTAGCCGGCGGCCACCATGAGAAGTAGAAGGATGATCACAGCGCCGGCTGCAGAGATTCTTTTCTGGAGGTGCCATTGCCGAAACCAGGGACGGAGCCAGAAAATAAAATTAGGAGGGGCTGAAACTCACAAAGTATATAGTTTATTCATAGATTAATGATGAAATTCAAGAAATACACCATGAAAAATAAAGGATCTAGTTCATTTATACTTAAAATAGGAAGGTGGGGCTTAGGAGGGGCTCCACATGCCATAGAGCCGTAGGGGGGCGCTTGAGCCCGGGTTGCCCCCCCGTTGGCTCCGTCCCTGGCCGAAACGCTAAATGGCAGTTGTTGGGTCAGCCCCCTCATAGTAGCGAGTAGGGCGTGTACACGGTGTGGACATGTTGTGTGCATGCGCTACACGTTTTGTAAGATCATGACAAAGTTCATATACTTATGTAAGCGGAAATTAGAAATTTCATCGGCCAAACATATAAATTTACCAAGCTTAAAAGTCAGTTTGACCAAACATCTAATAATACTAGTTTGGCAATTCTCAAATAAAATAACAAATTACAGTTTCCAAGTAACAAATTTCACACTAATACTGTTGGGGGAGGCCAAGGGCCTGTCACCCCCTAGTTCGGTTTCGGAATACCGAAGGGGTCGTTTTCGGTGGCAATCCGCCGAACGCGATCCCATTCGGTTCATTCTGGGCGCTGCGAGCGGGTGGCGGCTTGGCATAGAACCGAGAGTGAGACTTTTGGTCCCTTGCCTCGAGCTCCTCGCCAGTGCGGTTGGCCAAAGTAGGGAGCATCCTTTGACGTCGGCCGAATGCCTTGCGTTCGGTTTGCTTCTTTGAGTCCTTGCAGGTGGATTCGTCAGATGGGTGACCGAATGAGCAACTCTCGGCTCGGTGGGACCGAAGGCGACACCGGAGTGGTCCCTGGGAGCGGTTGGGGAGCTGGCTCAAAAGGACCAAGGTGCCCCGCGCGGCTACGGAATATCCAGCGGCATCAGGATAGTTGAGGGGCAATTTGGTCATGTAAAGTAATACAGTCGGCTATAAATAGTCCTCTCGCGGGATGGATGGAAAATTAATGAGAAGAGCTACCATAACTTCATCCAATCTAAGCGTTGCTACATCATCGCTGTAATACGAAGGATCTCAGGACAAGATAACAAATAAACTGGATTCAAGCGCAGGCGACGATAAGATATCTTTTTTAAGGACAATAGATTTCTCAGTACAAAAAAAAAAAAAAAACCCTCAGTAGGTAGCTTTTGCTCCATAATTTCGTATCCATCCTTTCAGTTACAATAATTGGATAAGAAATCATGACAAGCTAGCAAACATTTGAGGGCCTCACTGCACAGATTACTTATCACATATTTTCCATCTATTTTGCAGGTCATATGATGCCTGGAGTGTTTGTCGATGGAATGGAACAAAATCCACATCAAGTCAAGACAGATTTATTTTAGGACAACTTTCTTTGTAGAGCATTAATAAACTTTGGAAAAACTTTATTTATATACATATCATAGAATTTGCTATCTATTTATTATTTACTGTTGTCGTTTCAAGTCCATAATACTATTTGTTATTGAGTCAGTGGACACATTCAATTTTAATACCATTTTAATAATACTTGGTTGTCAAATTGTTATCTTAGTCTTACATATTGGACCTGTTATGCAGCTCCAGTGGTTGATGCTACCTGTTACTTGATATTGTATTGGATAACTTTGCTGGAGAGCTAAATTAACTCCTCGTTTCTCAAGTTCTATTATGTTTACATATACTATTTTCTCAGGCAAGATTGCTCAAACCATGGCATTGACACTTGAGAGGGGTAGTTAATTCGAGATTGCAGGCGTTTTGTTTTATAAACAAGACTGTACAAAATTTTAGTTGAAAATTAGACTTTAGAAATTCCTAGATATGCTATGGTCTATTTTATTCCAAAAAGATAATGTGCATGTGAGCCCCTGCGAGGAAAGGAAACAAAAGTCTTTGCTTCGCTGCAAATGGACACCGGTGATTTCAGGAGGTGATGGTAGCAGCATATATCATTCTGAGAGCTAAACAGAGTAGTAATACTACAATGTAACGTATAACATCAGGGTAGATCAGTCGCTTTTGGTATTCAACTCTGATCCATACTTGGCAGAAATGCAGAACCACAGACTCATCATGCTCCATTATTCCACAGATAAGACAACGAAATCTGCTGACTTGTTCAGTCAAGGAAAAAATTTCAACTTCTTTCCCTGTCATATTTACAAAAATTGTAAAACGTCAATTCATCGTGTGCAGCAAACATGAGGTCCATTTTGCAAAGCTCACTAGTTCAAAGTCTAATAGTTAATTTGACTTCTGACGTTCTTCATGAAGGTTTGCTGGCGGTCTTGATCAAATGGTAAGTCTGGAGTCACCTCAGAAAGCTCGAGCAGTACTTCCACATGTGAAATTTCCACGCAGATGAACTGTGGATGTGGCACACCACGATAACGATATTCGTCAACTGCAAAGTCTACGAGAAAAGTCCGTCTCCCTCTGTACAGTGTATGGATATTAGTAGTAGGATACCAGGAAAGTCCATTTCCCTTTGTACATGCCAGCTCTACATTTCTGATACTACCGAGAACTATGGACATCCATAGCACCTCTCTGTTCCTCCTCCTCTTGATCCATCTGCTTCTGCACGTTTCAGCCCATGAATTCCTCTGGCCAGGCTCCTCGCTCTCTGTAGAGCATAGCTCCGACGTGCTCTTATCACCAGATGGCACGTTCACCTGTGGCTTCTACAACAGCTCATCTAATGCCACTGTCTTCTCCATATGGGTCTCCAAATCAGCTAAGAAGACCGTCGTCTGGAGTGCAAATCATCTCCACCCTGTATACACCTGGGGATCCAGAGTCGAGTTAGACATCCATGGGAGCATGGCTGTAAAAGATTACAATGGACAGATCACATGGACCAACAATGTAAGCTCTTCGGATCATGCCGACCGAGCTCAGCTGCTGGATACGGGGAATCTCATCATCAAGGGAAAAGGTAATGCAATTCTGTGGCAAAGTTTTGATTCCCCTACTGATACCTTGCTGCCCAACCAGAATATCACTGTGGCTACAAAGCTGGTAGCTACTCAGACGCTACTCGTTCCTGGCCATTACAGCTTCCATTTTGATGATCAGCATATACTTACACTATTTGACGATGAGAAGGACATCTCATTCATCTACTGGCCAAATCCAAATATCAATATCTGGGCAAAACAAAGAAACTCATTTAATAGCACCACAATTGGTGTTCTTGATAGCTCTGGGCATTTCCTTGGAAGTGACAATCTGAGCTTTACAGCATCTGATTCAGGTCCTGGGATCGTGAGGAGACTGACACTAGACTATGATGGCAATCTCAGGCTGTACAGTATGGATAACAATGGGACATGGATCGTCTCATGAATGGCATATTCTCGGCTCCAGTGGCGGATCCAAAGGGGGGTCAAGGGGGTCCACCGACCCCCCTGGCCCGCCTGTCATACATACATACTATTAATGAAAATTATAAAAAAGTTAGCAATTATGAATGATTTATCTATTTATATATACAAAAAATTTTGGTGCACCCCCTGTGCTCGAAAGCAAAGTCCGCCACTGCTCGACTCTGCTATGTACGTGGTTTGTGTGGCCCAAATGGAATATGTGTGTATACGCCTGCGCCTACCTGTATGTGTGCACCTGGCTATCAGGCCATTGACCCTAGTGATGGGAGACAAGACTGCAAGCCCAAGCTCACAGTTAGACTACCCACAATGTTGCAAAATGCCGGTGCTCAAACCCTCTCTCTCCTAATTGAGCACCGATGCCTACCATTGCAGGCGGTGCCGAGATGGGAAAAAAAGCCGGCACCGGCTCATGTTCGTGCCCCGGTGCTTGAACAATAAAAAAATAGTATTTCAGCAGCGCGGTACCGAGCAGGCATGCATGCGGCGTCCTTTCCCAGCTCACGCATGCAAAAGATGGAAGTGATAGGGCTCACGCGGGGTCCACAGCACAATAAAACTGAGGTGCCCACGCTGTGGGTTGGGAACGGGATAGGTATCGGTGCTTGATGTCAGAGAAAAAACATTTTGAAGCACCTCAACGTTGTGGAGAGTCTTAGTTGCAATGGGAAGCAGAAGATGAGATTTGTGAAGCTACCCAGTACTGATTTCTTGGGGCATGATCAAGATGTGCACCACTCTGTTGCTCTCCATACTTGCAAGAACATATGCATGAGCACCTGTAGTTGCAACGGATTCAAATACTTTGAAGGAAAGGGTGACTGCTATATAAAGTTTGCTATTGTTGGTGGAGTCACTGAACCAGGTTTAGCCGGCCCTACCTACATCAAGGTCCCTGAGGGTGTGGAAGTGCTAGAATGCTCTATTCCACACTCACAACCATTTGGTCCTAAATACAGTTCTGGGTGTAGTAGTGCACTAAGCATAAATGCGGCAGCTAATCTAGTGGATATGACTGAGGGAAGCCACAGTGGACCAAAATACTGTTATGTGCCTGGGTTCTTATCAGCAATTTTTCTGGTGGAGGTGATATTTCTCGTGTTAGGGTGGTGGTTTATTTTGAGAAGAGAGGGCAGACAACTAAGAGGAGTATGTCCAGCTGAGGTTGGGTATGAAATGATTACCAATCACTTTCGCAGGTATACTTACAATGAACTGCAGAGAGCTACTAGAAAAATTACACACGAGCTTGGAAGAGGTGCATCTGGTGTCTTATATAAAGGGATGTTGAAAGACAAGAGGGAAGTAGCAGTGAAAAAGCTTGCAGACATAAACCAAGGTGAAGCTGAATTTCAACATGAACTGAGTGTGATTGGCAGGATTTACCATATGAATCTAGTAAGAATTTGGGGATTTTGTTCAGACGGTCCTCACAGGATACTAGTCTTGGAATTCGTGAAGAATGGTTCATTGGACAAAGCCTTGTTTGGTACAGTGGGGTCACCGATCTTACTTGAGTGGAAGCAGAGGTTCAACATTGCTCTAGGAGTGGCAAAAGGACTGGCATATCTTCACCATGAGTGCTTGGAGTGGGTCATTCACTGCGACGTGAAGCCAGAGAACATACTGTTGGACGAGAACTTGGAACCAAAGATCACTGACTGTGGCCTAGCGAAACTCATGATCAGAGGTGGGTCCAATAAAAGTATATCACGGATATGCGGTACTAGAGGCTACATAGCTCCTGAATGGGTTTCGAACCTCCCAATAACAGCAAAAGTTGACGTCTACAGCTTTGGAGTGGCGCTTCTAGAATTGCTGAAGGGAGCTCGTGTTTCAGAATGGGCAGAAAATGCAGAAGAGACAGTTGAGATGGCTCTTAGAAGGCTTGTTACGATGCTTGAAGAGAACACAAAGATGCAGGACAGAACACAGGCATTGATCCCTGGCTTCATTGACCCCAGACTGAATGGCCACTTCAATGGCTTGCAGGCAAGAGCAATGATCAAATTGGCTGTTTCATGCGTGCAGGAAGACAGAAACATGAGGCCCGCAATGGAAAATGTGGTGCAGCTGCTTCTTTCAGTTCATGAAGCCAGTAACAGTATGCAGCACTACTCTATAAATTGAGTTTGCTCCTTGATGAATTTGTGGTGTGTATGCCTCCTTTTGGTCCCATAGAAGATAGCTATGCCATAGGCCAACAATATCACTTCTTTTCTCCCTTCATAATTTTATATTTAAATAGGACATGCCATGCTATTATGTAGTATGAAAGTTCTAGTATATTTATTCAAAAGATATTTTATTTCTGTTGTAATAAAATGCAATGACATGTGGAAGTTCATACTTTTAGTGTCAGGCTGCCAGTGAACAGTGTTCAGGGAGACATACGAAGATGCTAGATTTAGAAAAACATGTCTGAAAATTGGAATAACCTGACTGATTTGAGGAGATTTCAATACTGGAAAGGGAGGCTTAGGAAGCAAATGCTTAGGATTGTGAACTAAATCCCAAAAATTGGTTTAACATTCCCTTCTTCCAAACAGGGTCCTATCGTTCCTGAAACAACACGAACAAAGATACACTAGGTTAGGCAAAGTCCCAAATGCATATGAACCCTTAATACCGTTGTGAAGGGTGCGCCGATTTATTGCTAGAAAAAATCAGAATCTGAATAGCTGACTGATTGAATAGGCACCCCTGTGGAGGGGAAGGAATCTAACGACATGAGAAATTGAGAATAATAACATGAATTAGTTGAAATCCAATGATCACAACAGATTAAGCACACTTGGAACTGCTTCGTTTTTTATATAAAGGAAGGATTTCATTAATTCATATTCTTTACATGAGTCGATCGAAAATCATAAACCTATTTCCAACCTATGCATCAAAAGGACAGCCTAAATAAAACAAACGAAGAGCCTTACGATCGAGTATCAATCCTAACAAACCCTACCCCCCACCCACCCCCAACACACACACACACACACACACACAAAAAAAAAAATCACTGCTTCGTGGGGAATGGGGATCGGTAAATTGATCATAGATTAAACGGCCACCGCGGCGCTATAGAAAATGGCATGAAATTGACGTAGCATGGAAACAGTAGTCGGCATCCAAATGAAGTTTGGTTCTTCCGAAGGAACGCATTGACTCAGTTCAAGGAAAAGAAGCTACCAGCTCACTCATTCCCCAATCCCCATGGTTCGTACCTTTGGGTCGGGTGAGTGGAAGAAGCAGGAGGCCCTCGTTTGCTTGGCCCCGGGAGATCCGGCGCCGGTATGCTTGCCGAGGAAGTGGAACCGGAGGTGGAGGTGGAGGCGTGGAGACCCCGTTGCTGGGCTCGGCTATCACGTGGCGAGGCGGCTCCTCTCACTTTGGATCCGTGAAGGCTGGGGAAGGGTGAACAGTCTTGCCAAAAAAAAAAGTCTTACTGTAAAATCGGATCTACTGTTCTTAACATTAACAATAGCTCAATTATAGGTGACCTAAAATCATCAGATCTGTTTTTTTAGCCGTCTACAACGGCACCGTATCCAGGAGGATTTATCATCATAGAAAGTGTCAGGTGAATGCAAACGCCAACAACAAAGCAAGACTCTATCAATAGTGAGGGGTACTCTTACTTCTAAATTTTAGTCGTCCTTTTTTATTTTAGTCATGCTTGTTTGGATTAAAATATTAAAGTTTGGGTACTCTGACTTCTAAATTTTAGTTACCTTTTTTATTTTAGTCGTCCTTATTTAGAAACAAAGTGACTAAAACATGGATGACTAAAGTTTTAGTCACCCAATCCAAACAGACCCCGAGTCTGTTCGGCTAACGGGCGCTTATATATTTCATAGTATTACGAGGGAGAGAAGAAGCAAGTATACAAGCGAACAACTAATTATTCTTTTTCTCTGTCTCTTGACTGCAGAAAATCATTGGCAGCAGCTGCAATGTTAATTTAGAAATTTGAAGGCAGAGGAAAATAAATTTAGCCTGGAGATTGAAAAATAAATTAGAATGTAGAGGAAAATAAATTTAGCCTGGGGATTGAATAATAAATTAGAAGGCAGATAAAAATAAACAATAGAAGGCCTAAATCATTATTAAAATCGTTTTTTACCAGATTTTATTTAATGTTAATTTTAGAAGCAATTATAATAATGGATCTAGTCATGGGCCTTTTCGCAAGCACAACCCATACGACTCACCGCTGTCTCCCTGTGCTTCTAGCCCATCGGTGCTAGCCTACCCACTACCGACATGTTTGGATCAAGGATTTTCAGAAGAATTTTATAGAGGAATAAATTTTAAAGGAAAAGAATCGCTTCATGGTGTTTGGAACGAACCATACAAACAAGCCCGTAATCAAGAAAACAAACAAGAATACAAGACTACGGGGATGATAGTCAGCTTTTTTTCCAGTCTCGCCGTCTGTAGTGCTTCCACTGTGACTACGAAAAGATATTAGAGTAATAGAAATAGTACCACATTGTCTAACCATGTGAAGTGTTAGTGCTATGTACTCTGTATAATCAGCCCATGAGATCCAATATAATACAACCAATAATTCCACCAATTATATTCTCATTCAATATAGATTATATTTCAATATTTATTTTAAATTAAAAATGATCATGTTCATAAATTATCTGATATTTATTACATAATTTGAAAAAAAAAATCCCATAGTCAACTTTCTTTGGCTGGCGACTTCAACAAAAGACCGGCGAACCTTGCTAAGAAAAACATTCTGGATTCTAACACCTGTGAGCTGTGTGGTCAGTTCCCTGAAAACTGTGATTTCACTGCCCAGTTGCCAATTCATTATGGACACATTTAGGCTGGGACTCACCCTCACTGGATTCACAGCCTATGGGATATGCTGGTGTGGTAAGTTTGTAATGGCATAATCTTACCTCTTTTCTCCCTGAGACATGTACAGGTGTGGCGCCTGGTGATGTTTTTTTTTTAAAAAAAAAAAAAGTATAGGTTCCAATGACCTCAGAGCCTTTTTTTTAATTCATCCAAGTATAGGTTTCATCGCATTTCCGTTCTTTGTTTGGAACATTTCCTCTCTTTCTTTGTTCCAAACGTGGCTACAGGCTACAGAGAAAAAGCTGGAATGGTTTCTTTGTTTGTTCCAAACGTAGATACAGTGAAACAAACAGGAACTTGATTGCTTACGTTTTTCCGCGTCAGGGCTTTGTGTTCATGAAATTTTGTCGACTCCCCATGTTAATATTATCTACTAGTATTAGCTTGTCATGGATGAATCAACCCATTTCATAACAGAAACCAAACGACAAAATTAAGTGAAAAGACGCTACATATAAAACTCCTGAAACCAAACACCATTGCCAGAGTACCAGCAAGTACTGGACAGCTCTTGGATTGAATAGCAAAAACACCAGTGTCACTTGCCCACCATTACAGCCAATATCCGAGCAATAATGCATATATATAAACCTTCAGGTTCAACCATCAAGTGGGTTTCCATCGCCTTAACACTCCCACCACACTGACAGTAAAAGGCCACCCCCCAAGTTTCCCACTCCCAGGCCATGACAATGTATATGACAGGACTAGATGAGGGCCGGCAAGGCAAAAGGACCATAGATAGACCGAGCTACTACTACAGACGTAGTGCTATATGTATATGTATCTATAATATATATGGTATGTGCATTAGGATATGCGTGGGCATGCATTGACTTAGTCCCAGCCAGAGGCGCTGATGTCTGTGGTGCCCATGGGGTACGACGGGTAGTACCGGGGAGGAGGAGCACTTGATCCGTAGGAACCTCCACTGCCACCACCACCACGAGAACCGCCACCAGAGAGAGCTGCTGCTGCCACCAGAGTACCCACCACCGCGGCTGGAATAGTCGCCGCCGCCACCACCAGAGTAGCTGGCACTGCGGCTGGAATAGCCACCACCATAGCCATAATCACTGCTGCTGCGATAGTCTCTTCCGCCAAACCCTCCGCCACCCCTTCGGCTTCTTCCGCCATAGCTGGACCCTCCATAGCACGGCCTGTTTGCATACTCCTCGAGCCACTCAGGCACATCCCGCTTCGCCTCAGTCATCAGCTCCAGCAGGCCCTTTGCCAGAGGGTGGTTCGACTCTGTAAAGAAAGCGGTGGCGATCCCAGCCTTTCCAGCTCTCCCAGTTCTTCCAATCCTGTGGACATAATCTTCGATGCTCTTGGGGAGGTCATAATTGATCACATGAGCCACGTTCGGGACATCCAGACCCCTTGAAGCTACATCAGTGGCGACCATGATAGGAGTGCCACCACTCTTGAAGGATTTCAGTGCGCTCTCCCTCTCCTGCAAAATGGGAGCACAATCAAAAGAAATTATAAACTGAACATGTAAAATATGTATACTAGAATAAATTAGATCAGCATGATACTTCTAAAAAAGGAAGCACAAATAGGTTAATTTTTTGCCAAACATAACAGATAAAATGAAGCATTCACTGTTAGCAACTGATTGTGCAGAAAGTACCAACAGCACCATATCATGGTAACGGATAGCATTTGAATCATGGAATGTCGGGTTCAAAAGAAGATCATGCCAAGTAAAAGCAACCATTTTCAGTCCTAATTAACACAGTTATGATAAAGACAAACACTAAAAATCATTTAACGTAAAACTGATTAAGCATTAATAGCAAAAGATGAATGCTAATATTATACAGGTGGATGAAGTTAGGCAGATTAAATTGTTGGGTCAAATAAGGATCCATCATCACATGGAACATAAATACTGTTTGAAGTTTTCAATGTCTTATTGAGGAAAATACAGTTTAAAGCTTTCAATAGCATTACATAGACCTAGAACTGGAAACAGATGGTTCAGTGCAAGCTGTGTGCTGTAGCAGTGAGGCCAAAGACAAACCACCACTGCAGATATTTTCTGACTAAAATTTGTGTCATGTTTTTAGGTCTGTAATGTCAAGTTCTTAGTTAAGAACCAGCTAGACAATTACTATAGTGAGAAATGTATTCACCTGTTGTGTTCTATCACCATGGATTGCTGTCGCCCCAAAACCTTTTGAGTGTAGATAATACTGCAGTGAATCAGCTTCCCGCTTAGTCTCCACAAAGACCAATGTTAGGGGCTGCTGCAGCAAGAAAACATGCAAATTACCATTAGATGTTTCCAGGCAAGAACTGACACCAAACTATTGAAATCCACAAAAAGAAAGGTACCACCTTGCTATGAGCCACACCAACAGATTGCTTCTGCAAAAGATCTAACAGGAATCCTCTTTTCTCGCCATGATTAACAAACTCAATTTTCTGGTCAATCAGGTCAGTGCTTGACCCAACCCTCCCAACAGTAACAAATATGTAATTGTACAAGAAATCAGAAGCCAGCCTCTGGGAAGAAAAGCATTAAGACATCAGTCATATATGTATCAATTAAACAGCAAATAGTTGTAGACTATATCATCACACCCTAAGACTAATATCCTTTGTGCAGTATAAGATTTAAGTGTTATCCACTTCAATTCAAAAATATTAGTGCCATTTAGTCGTTAGTCCTCTTATAACAATGCTGGTCCCTTTCAGGGAAAATAAATGCATGCCACATAAAGTTCAAACTCCAAAGTTTGCAAGTTATAGTAGAAAACAAGAAAAATATTCAGCTGCCGACTCGTGCTACTTTAACAAAACAAAACAGACCATAGTAAACTTATTTCTCTACCTGTATTTCAGGTGGAAAGGTTGCACTGAAGAGCATAGTTTGTCTGACAGACTTTTTTTGGCATGTTCATCATGTCAACTATCTTTCTTATCTGAGGCTCAAACCCCATATCCAGCATTCTGTCAGCCTCATCCATTACCAGGTACTTAATTGCCTCAAGAGAGATCCGTGATCGCTCAACCATGTCCACAAGCCGTCCAGGTGTAGCAACAAGAAGATCAACACCCCTCTCCAGGTCACGCAGCTAAAAACAACAAGCATGAAAAATAAAAACCACATCAATATTGTGATGGCAGGTGTAGCAACAAGAATATCCATTAACATTGCTATCTGAACATCTGCACTGCTTTACAAATAAACTAGTCTGCATAAATAGAAAATGAAACAAGGGTCGTGCTGAAAAGAAAAGCATGCAAGAAAGCAACAACCACCTGGTTATACATTGGTGTTCCCCCATACGCTACCACAACTCTGAGTCCCGTTTGGAAAGAAAACTTCTTGGCCTCCTCGTTAATCTGAACATAAAACCAAAAAACATAATACCATCAGATGTAATAATTATAAAGGAATGAAGCATGAATTGTTTCATCAATCACTACTTAACGCCCTTGAAAAAAGAGAAATTCATAAGAAAACATATAAAAGGAATTAGATACCAAATTGAACAGCCAAGGACATCCTCAAGCACAAATATCAACAGAGAACTACAGGTTTATATTAAAAAATGACCAACAAAACTAGCATTCTGGCAAGCATGACATATTGAAAGCTACTACCTCCGTTACAAATTATAGCTCCATTTAGCTTTATCTTAGGTCAACTTATTTAACTTTGACAAAGTACATATAAAACTGCACTAACATCATCTATAGCATTGAATTTGTTTAATCAAACACTTCATGTTTTGATTGTGCATTCATTTTAACTTGTAGATGTTAATATTTTTTCTAAGAACTTGGTCAAAGTTTGCAAAGTTTGACTTAGGACAAAGTCAACATAAGCTATAATTTGGAATGGGGAGTAGAATCTAAACACCCAAAGTGCATTTGTGGAAAATAGCACTAATCAAAGGAAAGTACATGCAGTCAAATGTGCAATTCACACGTCTCCTGTGCAGATCAACTGAATGCAACTCAGCACAACAATCAGCAAAACAAATATAAAGGATTGTCCACCAGGACCAATTCCTAAATGAGATCACTGTGCAGTATGAATCTGGCAGTTAAGATTGCAGATGATTCAGATAAATATTCTACTGCACAAATGAAAGATACAAATGTAGAAGACAGCATTGGAAATGTGTGCCTCGTAAACAAAAAAGGAACAAAAATAAAATGGTAAAACAGAGAGAGGGGGATTCACACTTATATTACAAGAATACAATCTACGAAATCAACATCCAACAGCTGCTGTTACCAGAAGCAATTAAGCTTGCAAACAAGCAAGGCCATTATCCCAGGCAACATTACATAATCTACATTAGGCAGCTCTGCATGCACGATTCGTTCCCAGCCAAACCGCGCAATATTCAACAAGGTTAGGAAGCAAAACCCCAATTCGCGAGGGTACCAACTCGCACACATGCATTTTGCAGATCGTGTGCACCAGCCAAACTGAGGAGCTGGGATAAGCAATTATCTGCATATAGTTCGCGCACAACCGCATACGCACAGCACACAGCTACGAAAGCGGGCATGCACGCCACGCAATAGCCCAGGACTACAAGGACAACAACAGCACGGTGATATATCTACAACACCTTCGAATAAGTAGGGATACACGAACGGACAAGATCTACGAATACGAGCCGCGCGGGAGCATAGTCGGCACCGCATTTTTTTTCCCAAACAAACAGGCGGAAAACGTAGTACAAGAGGGAGCGAGCCGGCACCTCGAGCCTTTACCTGTGCTGCAAGCTCTCTGGTGGGGGCGAGGATGAGCGCTCGTGGCTTGGCGACGCGATCGAAGGAGCCCCTGTCCCGCTGGCCGTACCCGTAGCCGCTCCTTCCTCCCGCGGGCGGCGCCACCAGGCCGCTGACGACGGGGAGGCAGAAGGCGGCGGTCTTCCCGGACCCGGTCTGCGCGCACGCCATGAGATCCCTCCCACCCATGACGATCGGCATGGCGTAGCGCTGCACGGGCGTGGGGTTGTCGTAGCCGCAGCGCGCCACGTTCCGGAGCACGGCCTCGGGCAGCCCGGCCGCCTCGAATCCGTCCGCGGGGGGCGGCGCGCCATCCCCGCTCACCTCCACCGGGATGTCGTACTTGTCCAGCCGCCGGCTCTCCCCGTCGCCGCCGCCGCCGATCTCGAGCCCATCCACCGCCTCGGCGAGCGCGCCCCCCCCCCCGGCACGCGGTCGCCGCCTCCGCCTCTGCTGCCCCCGCGAGGAGATGGAGCGAACGGCTCCGCCGCCGCCGCCGCCTTGCGGGAACGGACCGGAACCGTGCTCCACGGGCCGCCGCCGTCGCCGCCGTACGACGCCATTGGTGGGCTAGTCCCTTCAGCTACCACCCACTAAAACCCCAATGCCTTTTTGGAAGGGGAGCGGAGAGGAAGGGGAAGGCAGGGATCACCGGGAAGGAAGGCAGAGAGAGGCAGGCAGGCCAGTGTGCTATATTTATGCGTGCGTGTGAGGGGAGTGGTTGGAGAGCTCGCTGCACCCGGTCTATGGCTCGCTCGTAGACGCTCACCGTTGGATTGCGGCTCCCGCGACAGACGAGCGGCGGAGATTCCGCTTGCACAAAGCGGGGGCCCGGAGTGCGTGCACGCGGTGTATGGACTTGAGGGCGTTTTCTGCGTTGGATACGACCCGAGTCCACGAAGACTAGGGTGTGTTTTGGTGGGACGCGGCGCTCGGGCTTCCGGTCCGGCGTGAGGCATGGTGTGGTGTGGAGCCCACCGGCTGCTGCTCTGACACCTGGAGCGCGAGGTCTACGCCTACTGTAGCTACAGGCTACAGCTCGACTTGTCCAATCAGAGGCGAATATGCGCGGGTACGGCGCGGTAGCATGTGCCATCGGTGCGTCCCGTGCACACTGCTTTTGAAAAATTTTGGTTCCTTGGAAACCAAGGAGACCGGAGGGGTTTCTACTCTTTTGCCGGATGGTGTACCACGCTAGAATTTTGAATCACTGAGAAAAACATGTGTAATCTCGCTTTTCCATAGGTTTTGAAATTTGATTAAATTTGTAAAAATACTACTAGTATTTATAGTATACAGTAAGGACCGTTAAGTTAATTAGGCAATATTTTTTTATATAAATCTAGTTAATGTGAATGCTATTCTCTATATATAGACTTATTAAAATTAACCTAGTTTGACTTGCACAAATGACAAATCTCATAGTTATGTCCTTTTGTAGACGAAAGGTGTATGTATACATGTTTATCTCATTTGATCTATTTAACCTTGGGAATAAGATATCACACAATGGTCTATATTTTTTTCCATATGACTCTTGTTTTGTTTCTTTTCTTTTTGAATTTCAACAAATCAAGTAAAAGGCATCATGATGTTTTCTCGTCCAACAACCAATGATGTTTTTCTATGGTGACTCTTGGTTTATACTACTATATATGACCTTACCATGGTTCATCGTTCCATCAGAATAAAATGTTCTCTTAACCCTATCAGAATATAATAGGAAGTAGTGTGAAGAAGTCTTGTTTAGCTCCCAACTCGTAGTCTAAATGGAGACGTGATTATCTTTTTTCAAAGAGAAAAATACAATGTACAATGTAGACGTCTATACATGCACGCACACTTACCCTTATGAATACACGTACGTAAACTGTACTCATGTTAGCTCCTCGGAAAGACTGAGCCAGCAGATCCCGAGATTCTCGAAGTCACCACAGGCACCTCCTCGTCGACGGGCACGCCACTTACCATTTAAAGCATAATGCCGATAAATCCTAGAATAAATCCAGAAAAATGCGCACCCATGCCAAATCGAGGACTCGAGCCTGGATGGGTGACGAGCGTTTGGCTTGTTAGGAGTGATTCTCTTCGAAGAAGCTGAAGCTAGAGCTCTGCCAGACGAACCTTACTTTTACTTCCGTAGAGTACTTAGGATAGTGTATTTTAGATTTTAACGTTATACATTGATATATAGATAAAACAAGACTTTGAGAAAAGATAGTTATATGATTTTTTTAAGGGCAGTACCAGTGGAAGAAACCATAGCAGTTTCTATAATATAGGATACCATACATGAAACTACTTATTCCCAGCCCCATAGTTTTTATAGCAGTATCCATCCAACGGATAACTTAGAAGTAACCAAAAAAAAAAAATATAGATCAATTGTGACAACTATTTCTATGATTAGCGACGGAGCTCGCCTAAACTTGTTGGTGAACATCCAGACAAAACATCAAACACCTCGCATGTATAAAATGCATAGTCAAATTCAACCAAATTGTGGCAAGGAACCATATAGCCTGATTGTTTTCTGCATACCAGATCAAATATCTTACAGCAAGGCAGGGCGTAGAGAAGCCTAGGCAGCCGCCGCCGATCTCTAACCATCGGCACCGCTGGTCCCCCCTCCCTTCCCCTCCGGCATCCGGCCGGGAGGTGAAGGGAGTGGGGATCCATTGTTTTTTCCATAAGTTTTTCCTATTAGATCGAGTTCTTAGGGTTAGTGTCTCTCTATGTCCGATGGAGTTTAGGGTTCCGGCGGTGGCGTTGTCACCGGCACGACAAATAAAGTTTCGGATACCGGTGGATCTTTGTGTTCTACCGCGGCGAATAATTGGTGTCAGGTATGTGAGCTCTTCGGTAATCCTCATGGGTTTGTGGTTCTTCCTCGTTGCTGGGTTTCCTGGTGGCGGTGGATGTTTTTTCCGGTCGTTGGTCCTCGGACCGGCGGCGGCGGATTTTCTTTTCCTCTTTCCTTTTGCCAAGGGGCTGGCCGATTTTCTTTCAACGAAATCGATTCGCTTGGTGATCTGGGCGATGGATGATGCGGCTTTTCCAATGCTTGGTGTTTCTTGGCGGAAGCAAAGGTGGACATGGATCGTCGTGGTGGTGTCGATGGCGAGCTGGAGATTAGAGACGAAGAAGATGAGATTGTATCTTGATGACTCAATTGTAATTTTCTTTTTCTTTAAAGTTCAGTTTATAATAGGGGAGGATGTGCTGTGCTGATGCTTAATATATCTTCCTTTTTTTAAAAAAAAAAAACATCTTGCAGCGAGTCTTCTTCACGTGCAAGCACGTTCCAGGCACAAGATGCTAGCAGACTTGTCCACGTACTTGCAGTAGCTAGAAACCGGCTCTTCGTGTCCCAAGCTCTCCGACTCTCCCTGTCCCAAACTCCCAGCTAGAGTCCCTTGGCCGTCGCAAGATGAGCTGCCGCGTTGGTTCCTCGTACATGTCGCAGGACGCTTCATTCGCGCATCAAGTCGGAATCTTAGAGGGTGTTCAATTGCCATGCAACAACCCAAAAAGTGCTACAGTTCCTCGTCACATCGAATCTCTTAACGCATACATGACGTATTAAATGTAGTTAAATAAAAAAACTAATTACATAGTTTAGCTGAAAAGTACGAGACAAATCTTAATCTATAGTGGGACAATAATTACCAAATACAAACGAAAAGTGCTACAGTACCCGAACCCAAAATATTTCATCAACTAAACACCTCGAAGACCGGTTGGGATTAGAAAAGCCCAGAGTAAGTTCGACACGAACTCCTTCCACTATTTTTCCTGTTTATATAGATATATCGGTTGAAACTGAGATTATAAGCTGCCATTGGGGTATCCTGATCTCGTAGGATTCATAGGATCGGCGGCTGCGGTCGAGCGGGCCGTGGCGGGCTGCCACTGCTTGTTCGGGCGTCAGCTGGTGGCTACCTCTGCTCTGATCCAGAGACCAGAGTCTGAAACTCCTGGCCAAGAATACTGCTATTGATGCTTCATCTTCAAGTTGCAGACGGCAAGACCACCTCCACTGCTCAACCTCCACGGCTTCAGAGTCCAGACATGGCTAATGGTGAATGTCATTATGCCTTTGCTTCATCATCATGCTGCAGCTATGCATTATGTGTTTTCTACTTTTCTTGAACTACTGAGTATTTGCTGGATCACTATAGAATGCGTGTGTACATATTATACCTAATTTTAATTTGTCTTCAGCTATGTGGTGAAGTCTTGTTTAGTTTTTTTTTACCTATTTCATACTCCGGGCATGCGTCTTTTGGGTGCATTTAATGTTTCGATGTGATGTGATGGGTATGCAGAAAATTTTGGAGAGAAGTTGGGGCTCTAAACACACCCGAAAGAGTACAACTACACAAAAAGATTCTGACTTCTAGATTTACCATTGTTTAGTACTATACAACTACAAGATGTTTTCTATTAACCTGTCGAATATAACCAATCTGATCCCCTTTGTCAGATAAGTCATTGTTTCCTCTCTGTCAGAAAAGTTGTTGCTTCAGTCAAAACTGTATCCATGGTGTTTATAGGGTCAATGTTACTTGTACTCTATATTGGACCTTCTGTCAGGGTTCCAATGGTTCATGGGATACATGTGTTTTTTTTTTTTAACGAACATTGATGGTGTACATATGAAAAGGTTGACCAAGTGCAGCCATCCAATTGGAAAGAGGCGCATGCAACTAGTGGTAAGGATATTGTTTATCAATATATTAATTAAAAATGATATAAGTTCTGTATACATAAGAGAAGCTTACTTAGATATCAGCTGTGAACTGAAGTGTTCTTGTACATTCCTCAAAATCAGTTTACTTAAAAAGGGTAGCTAAAATGATTACTTAGATATCAGCTCTGCCTTTCTTGCATAATGCCTAGATCACTTTGGAGTGTTGGCTTTGGCTGCCAAGTGCCGATTGAATCAGGGAGCCCACTCATAGCTCAGTTACATCATCTTTTTTTTTTTTTTTTTGAGGAGAAGCTCAGTTACATCATCTGAGGGACTCGAATCGTCAAGCCATATTATTGTCACGGTGGAGCATTTTGTTGGGCCTGGAGGCCCTGGAGCGAGGGGAAAGAAATGCGACAGAATGACGAGACCAGACCATAGGCCGAGCCGATCACCCGTGTTTGGGCCCTAGCTTCCCCTGTTTGTGTTTCCCCCACACATCGCCTCTGCCTCTGGGCGGCGCCGCCATCTGCTCCATCCTCCAAGCGGATCCTGCTGCACAGCACCCCCATACACCGGTGCACACTGCCTCTTCCATCCGAAACCATGTCCACCACCACGGCGCCGTCCTCCCGGCCTCGGCGTCTAAGATCCCGACGCCCCGCCCGCGTTCTCATCAACACCGAGCCCGTCGTTGCCATCCACAACAGCGGCAGGACCACCGCCCGAGACCTCACCCGGAACGGGAACCCGATCCAGGTGTCTTTGTGCTTCAAGCGCCCGCCGCAGCCGTCCACGCTCTTCCTGTACTGCTCCGACCTGAACCAGTCCGTGGCGCCGACGATCCTCTACTCGGTCGACGATCTCCTCCTCCTCAGGGTGAACATGGGGTCCGGGAGCTCCGCCCGGTACGACAAGGACTTCGATTACTTCGTCTACCGCGCCGGCGCCGGCGCCGACGACTCCAACCGTCCATCGCTGCAGCGGCTACGGCGTCCGCATCCCTACTTCTACAGATTTGACGTGGGCCTTCTTCCTCGTTCAGACGGCCATTACACCGTCGCTGCGTTGCCTTTCACAGGCAAACTCCACCAGTACCAACTCCACTTGTTCCACTCGGAAACCTCGACCTGGATCAGCAGCGAGCTGTCATTGGATTCCCCGCAGGAATTTCCGGTGAAGATTCCCGGGAATTGTGGCCGGCTTCTTCGTCATACTACGTCCAACGTGATCACCATCGGTGGCCAAGGCGGTACCATGGGCTGGGTCGATCTCTGGCGTGGTATCCTGCTCTGCGACGTGCTAGACCCCAAGCCCTCACTCCGTGAACTTCCACTCCCCTTGCCGCTGGTGGAGATGAGCTACAACAACGGCTGGGGAATGGGACTTGGCAACCCGGCGCATCAACGCGGCGTCGTCTTCATCAGAGACAAGGGCTGTCTCAATTTTGTTCACCTGGAAATTACCGAGGAAGTTTTTCCCGAGATGGACCCTGAAACAGGGTTTTCTTTGGTCCGGATGGATGACTGGGCGCTTACCACATGGAGCAACAAGAGATGGATGAGCAGCAGCTCCCACGAGGATTGGCACAAGGAATCTGTGGTACGAGCTTCCAAGATCACCATCGACGACCCAGCGATTTTATCGCTGCTCAATGACTCTGGCTTGTTCTGTGGATCAGAGCAGCCAAACCTGCAGCACCTCTCCGTTCATCAGCCCTCTCCCCTGCATTAACGGTGAAGATGTTGTTTACTTGGTAGCCAGGCCCAAGTTTGGCCACCCCAACACATGGGTTCTTGTTGTTGACATGAAGAATGAAGGCAGGCTGCAATCTGCCGCTTACTTTGGCATTAGAAGATACCATGACCTTGACGTCATCTATTGCCCTAGTAGAATCTCCAAGTATTTTAATCCAGCAAATCATGGAAATCCAGCTAGTGCCCCTGCAGGTAATTGGCTGCTTCTATTATAACTACAAACAAATGCCTACTCCTCCATCCACTTAATTGGTTCTTAACAATTATCTGTAGATTATAATTACACTGTTTTGATTTAACATATGGTTAATAACTTTCTGCCGTGGTTTGTTAATAGGGAAATGCTTTTCTATTTGTTTGTTTTCTAATTATTTACCTATTGCATTTGATTTGGTTGTGGTGTCATCTGCTTCTCTTGTGGATGACTATACTACTTTGACTATTGCTTTCCAAACACTGCTTATGACTTGGATCTGACATTATCTTTTATTCTACCTCAGTAATCTTACAAGTTGATCAATTAGATATTTGTTAGATCGAAATAGCAGACCATGGGAATATATCTGAAAGTATGAATAGCCTTGTGTGTTTGGTGTATGCTCTACAGAATTATGCTTCCTTTGTACTATACACACTGGGTTTAGACTTTTGACAATGATGAATGCTAAGATCTCAATATAATATAATAATAAGTATGAACGTGCAGATCCAACACATTAGTTGGACTGCTTTGTTTGTTGTGCTATAATGGATTTGATCTGATGTGTTCATGCTACATGTACGTACTCTCAATTCCAATTCCAATATTTCCAGCAATGGACATGTCCTACAGATTACAAATGAATGTTTTAGTGTTTTTT
Source organism: Hyparrhenia diplandra (assembly GCA_015847255.1). Lineage (NCBI taxonomy): Eukaryota > Viridiplantae > Streptophyta > Magnoliopsida > Poales > Poaceae > Hyparrhenia > Hyparrhenia diplandra. Next base: position 108,378 of record JADLZK010001537.1, on the reverse strand, counting down.
TATGTAGTCGGGAATTGAGATTGTGTCTCATCTGTTCCCAGTTGTTAGTAGCATATATGAATAATAAGTATTTCATATGCCGTAGGTCACCAATTATTTATGTTGTTTCATTGTATGAGAGATCAGAGAAGAGAGAGAGGGATGGAGAAAACTAGAGAGAGAGAGAGGGGGTCCCACTCCTCTTAATGAAGTACGTGCTAATGCACGCTTTCGAGGGGGGGGAGTAAACGGGAGAGAGAGAGAGCGCGCGCGCAAAGTGTTTACCTAAATTTGTTCTTGTTCAACTACAGGTACTACACCTTCCAAGGAATCTTGACCCTCTTTAAGTTCATCAGGAGTCTTGTTGAGATGAGGCACTCCCTCTCCTTCATCCTCTGCTGGTGTGTTTAAGTCAAATGTCATCGAAGAAGGATGAGAGATGAGAGGTGAATGGTTCAACTGAAGGCAACCAGAGGGTTACTGGCCTTTCATTGCCACAGTTTTAGAAAAATGGCGCCAGGAGTAGTAGTTTAAAATTTTCGTTTGCTTTTGTTGTGTAAAAATTGAGCGCATGATTTGTTTTGGCGCTAAATTTGTATTATTTGTCGCCACTGAATGCAAGTGGGCAATTTGTTTAATGTAAAACATGTTGCCGTGAGTGACCATGAGTGCTTTTTGAGGCTGTATTAATAACAAGTCCAATCCAATATGTACGGTGACAAATCATTTGTATCTAGGGGTAGCAGTGCCTTTGGCTACCCTCCTTCCTTGGTTACTGTTACTGCACCTAATGCTTGGGCGACTCACATATTGGGACAGCGTGCATCGGTAGATCTCTCGTTCCAAACAAGGAAGGAGGAGATGTTCAGCCAAAATTTGATTAGGAAACTCAATCGTTCTTTCCTCACAAATCGACGCAGTCCACCCATATATAGTTCCAGCATCGCAGCCCCGGATCAACCACCCTCGTCGTTACACGGCAGCGTCGTGGCGGGCACGGACATCACGCCACCACATGGCCGGCACCACGGCGGCGGTGGCCGCCGTCGTGTCGAAGCTGGACGCTTTGCTGCAGCAGGAGGGCGAGGAGCAGCAGCATCGCAACGTCCTGCCACGAGGGGCTAGGCGAGCCGCCGCCTCCATCAGGACGGAGCTCATGGGGGCCTGTCCTGGTGTCCAAGGTCTCGGCGGACGAGGACCGTGCCGACCTGAGCTGGCAGCTGGCGCACGGAGGAATCCGCCACCAGGTCGACCGCGCCGTCCGTGTGCTCGACGAGCTCCTCCGGGAGATGGACATGGACGACCTGCCTCCCGGCCGGACGCCGCCGCCAGCGCTAGGGCACCGCGTGAGGTCCAGGGCGATCCGGGACCTGTGCCACGGTCACGGTTACGGATACGGATACGACGTGGCGCCGGCGGCACGGGCGCCAGGGTACTGCGCGAGGACGCTCCGGGAGCTCTGTTACGACACGGAGGACTTCCTGGACGATTTCTCGCTGGCGCTCCCGTTAGACATGAGGAGAAAGAAGGGCGCGCCGACGCCGGCGCCGCCGACGACGACACGCGCGCGGCCGTTCTGGTTCCCGGGCGCCAGGAACTCGTGGGCCATGGCAAAGGCGGCCCGCCGTGTCCACAGGAAGCTCTCCGACGTCGAGCTCGTCGCGACGGAGACCACCAAGCGGCTCGATGACGGCAGGGTGCTCAATACCAGCATCCCCAGAATGAAAGCGCTAGATGATGCTGCTGCTAGTATCGTGCCCGTGGCAGAGGAGGAGGACGATCCCCGTCGTCGTCATCCTCTACCGGTGCCGGCGCTCGTCGGCGTGGACGGCCAGCGGGACGAGCTCGCCAGGATGCTGCTCGTCGGAGATGAAGGGGATGGTCAGGCGGCGGCGGCGGAGCGCCAGACGTTGGTCATTGTTGGAGACGCCGGGACCGGCAAGACCACGCTTGCTCACGAGGTGTACCGTGCCGTCGCCGGCCACTTCCACTGCCGGGCTTGGGTGTCGGCGTCGGAGAACCGCAGCTGGCAATCGGTACTCGCCTACATTCTTGAGCAGGTAAAGGACCCACCCAACGGCGGCTTCCCCTTCTTCTGTAACGACGACGACGAGAGGCTCATCTACAAGTCCCTAGAACATAAAAGGTCCATGAATTCTCATCAAATTCTTACTTATTCTCTGCACAGTTTAAAACAGTGTTTGCTGACACGTACTGAAATCTCTGCAACAACAGGTATCTAATTGTTCTTGACGACATTAGTCTAGTTGACGGCTGGAAGCTATGTTTCCCGCGGAACAAAATGGGCAGCAAGATCGTCATCACAGCGACACGCGACGACCGCATGTTGCAATCGAACTGGCCACCCTTGTTCACCCGTTTCTACTACATGTCCAGCCTCACGGGGGACTACGCAAGGCTGCTGTTCCACAGGAGAGTGTTCGGTTCAGAGGACGGGTGCCCTGCGTATCTGGCACCGGTCGCCGACGAGGTCCTGCGGCGGTGCCACGGCTCTCCGCTGGCCATCGCCGTCATGTCCGGCTTACTGGCGAACAAGCCGCGCACGAGGCCTGTATGGGATGACATCTGCAGGTGCATTTGTGAAAGCAACAGTAGCAGCAACGGGACTGAAGAGATATGTCTCTTGGGTTACTACGCGCTCCCCAACTACCTCAAGACCAGCTTGGTGTACCTGAGTAGTGTGTTTCCAGAGGATCGTCTCATCAGCCGTGATCGCGCGGTCAGGAGCTGGATCGGTGAAGGGTTTGTCTCTGAAGAACATGGTGGAGGGACACTGGAGGACGCTGGGCAGAGCTACTTCGATGATCTCGTCGGCAGAAACATGGTCCAGCCGGCACGTTGCGGTTACGCGTATGATGATGGAGGTAAACAACCAGAGGTTTATTATACGATCCATGGCCTCATCAGGCGAAAATTGACTCGGGAGAATTTTGCCACCTTGTTGGACATGGACAGTGGAGAGCACGAGTCCAAGTCCACTATTCGGAGGCTATCTGTTACAAATGCTGAGAAGGATGTGGGCATCCCGGGATCAATGGACATATCTCATACCCGCTCACTGTTTATCTTTGGTGGTGTTCTGCCGAGAGTTTCCTTCAGGGATTTCATGTTTCTGAGGGTACTGGAGTTGGAAGGTTGCAACGACTTGGAGAACAGACATGTCGTGGAGATTGCTGAGCTTGTTCATCTAAGGTACTTGAGCATGAGGGACACGGCCATAAGCGAACTCCCTCATCAGATTTGCCAGCTCCAGCACCTGACAACGATAGATCTTCGTGGCACTTCAGTACACGAGCTTCCTGCGAGCGCCGTGTACCTTCAGAAGCTGAGACATCTGCTTTGTGATAACATGAGGTTGCCCGAGTGGATCGCCAAGGTCGCGGCGCTTTCTCATCTGTCACGGTTTGACATTTTTCAGAGCACCACAGTTGCCATGGAGGCACTTGGCAACCTTTCTGAACTGACAGAGCTGGGGATATGGTGGTCTCCGAATCCTTGTGCAGCAGAACTCAACGACGACACCGAGAGATACGAGCAGTTTGCCTTCTCGATTTACAGACTGAAAACGCTCCAATCCCTGTGTATACATGGCAGTGATAGTTCAGTGGACTTTTTGGATCACTTGCACCATCCTCTGGGGCGTCTGCAGAAGATTCAGATCAACGGGTGCTACGTCAGCAGGATCCCTTCGTGGTTCAGATCACTTCCGACGCTCACGTATCTTCGCATAGACGTAAATGAAACCAAGAATGGAGACCTTCGGCTTCTCTCGGAGCTGCCATCGCTTTGCCACCTCTCGCTGTCGTCGAGAACCGTGCCCACAGAGAAGCTTGTTATCAGCAGGGATGGGTTTCAAGTTCTTCAGGAGTTTCAGCTGTGTTCTGTGAGGTCAGACTTGGCATTTGAGCCGCAGGCTATGAGGATGCTTGAGACACTGCTGCTGTCTGTCCATGTGCTACCTAAGAACATGGCTTTTCTATCAGCATTGACCAGTTCATATGCTTGAAACAAATTGAAATCAGAATCGAAGGTAAGCGGCGTGTCGTGGATGCGTCTGAGGTGTTCGAATCCCAAGATGTTGATATCAGGAATGTTGCTGGACATCCAAACTGCCCGGCTGTTAGAATCATACATGGGAACTTGATTGTAAAAAGCTTGAATTGTGCACTAGAGGAGGGAAAGGCGATGAAGCCAAAGCTAGAATGAGACAAACATAGTCATAGGATTTATCTGTACGTGCTTCACAACAGAGAGAAACAGTAATGCAAAAATCTGTTCTTGAAAATTTTGAAAGAAATTGAAGACTACCAGTTTGCATAGCCTTCGTTGCAAATATATTTTCAGTTTTTTTTCCTTGTTGCTAAATAAATAATAGCTTACTCATGTGGTAATTTTCTGGAGGCTACTTCTGTCCAGTCTACCATTCTGTACATATATGCTGTGCCTCAAACCAGAAGCTAAAGATGTTCCTCATCTTATTGGGTAGGTTCTTCAGGAGCATGGTAATGTTTGATACTATTAGGCTAGAGTAGAATTTATTCAACGTATAGTACGCGTGTATCCACAAAAATGAGGAGCACTAGTGGACTCGCCTTCTGTGCTGAGTGGCTCACTATTGCACTCGAGTGCCGCCCACACAACAAAGGTCACTCGCCTGGCCGTTTATGGCAAAGATGGCTTTGCCGAGTGCCTTTATTTATCGAGCACTCAACAAAGAGAAGCAGACCCGACGGTAGGTCTACGGTGACCGGTGCCTTTGCCGAGTGCCCGATGGGCAGGGGAAAATCATTTTCTACTCATTTTTCAATTATTTGAATCACTTGCGGTTTAAATTTGACTTGATTCAAATTGTTTGAAATGCAATTAATTAGTTGAATATAGCAACTAAATTGAAAAACACACCAAACTTTAACATGGAGTACCACATGTTGTATGTGGAGAGAAGAAAAAGTTTGAAGGGTCGGAGACATTTTCTTTTTGCGGTTTCGAAGTGCCGGGAAAAAGACACTCGGCAAACATATTTTTTTTGTCGAAAGTGTCAACGGCAGCACTTCGACAAAGGGCTAACGGTGGTGTCGGCGTAATGGGGGCGCCCTTTGCGGAGTGTCGGACCTTTGCGGAGTGTGTTTTTGGGTGGCACTTGGCAAAGGATCCGATTTGCTTAATGTTTTTCACCGACACTCGGCAAAGGAGCCGATCGCCAAGTGTCGGGATTTGCCGAAGTGTTCTAGCTAGGGTTGACACTCAGTAAAGCATGTCTTTAGCAAGTGCACAAAATAAAACACTCGGCAAAGCCTGGGGTTCCGTGGTGGAGCTTGTATTTATCCAATCCCACTGTATCAGGCAGTACCAAAAACCGTAGAAAACCTACTATCCAATAGGGACCGCTGCAACCAGGAATGCATAAACTTACTAGTAAATAGGGAGCGCTGGAACCAGGAATGCATATGTGAGGAATCAGAGAGGAGGTTTATCAAGAGGGATTCCTTGGAATTGGAGTTCAGATACATACTGATGGAAGGTCGTTCTTTTTCTTCCCAAAAGCCTATTTATGGAGTTATTTTAAGGAGCTATCGGAGATGCCGAGATTGAATTTGTGACCAAATTCAAATTATTTCTAAATTGAGTCTGGTACTTATATTAAGATCACAAGATTTTCATTATGAAAACAAAGCATTCATAATATACAATCTTTGAATAATAGATAATATATTATATATAGATATTATGAACTAAGCGAATGCTCCGCGGTTACTTCTGGTAGGAAAAGGTATTGTTAAAGGATTGAATTGTTGTAATGTGTAATCTCAAAAAAAAAAAAATGTAATCGCTAAGAAATCTGATCACAATTAGCTATTGAGTAAAATTACTTTGTGCAGGTTAGAAACAGAGTTAATAACGAAGAACTAAAATGTATGAAAAACAGAGTATATACTCATTGGCATAAAGATTATTTAATTTTATGTTTAAACTCCAAGCTGAACCAATATCGAATAGAAATATTTAGATATGTTGGACGGGTGACAACTTTTGGTAATGTAATAAATCATATATAATAATTTATTTGAGGAAATCCTTGGTAGATGATTTAATCTCTTGAACTTCGTCCTTCATGCGTCATATCCCTACGTGTTGCCATGGGTATGAAGGAGAAATCTATGAGTTAGAATATTACTATCACCCTCCTATTCTTTTTATTTCCTTTTTAGCCCTTTTTAATCATTCTCTTTTTTTATTGTTTACTTAACTCCATACCAACTACTATTAGTGGGGCCATCTATAATTTTATCGAAATATATCCATATGAGATCTTGTTTTGAAGGATCTATTAAAAAATTCAATGTAACCGAATTTAATTTGATTTTTTTGGTTTGTGAGTTATAATATTTTTAGTTAGTTTAAATAGTAAGGCCCGCCCTTTGGATGTCATGGTCTTAGTGGGGATCTTTGAGATGGCATGCTCTACATATGTGTAGTAGATAACAGTTGTCAAGGATGCCGAAGCACATCAAGATGGTGAAGCAAATGAAGATGGCTCTATGCAGTTGATTATGCTACAAACGATGGATTAATCTTTAGTAGTGTTCATGGTGATCTCGTGTTGTCACCTTTGATACCCACTCCCTCCGATCCCCTGAATGTTTGTCGTTCTCGCTTCTTTGAGAAACTACTTCTGATAATTATATATTAAGATATATAAATGTTTATGCTAAGTAATTAGTATCATCGAAAATATCTTTTTGTCTATTTTTTAATAAATTTATTTGGAGATATAAATATTGCATGTATTATATACAAATCGAGTCAAACTTGTGGCACGAAAATCGATGGCGACGATCAATTAGGGACTGAGGGAGTATGTGATGAGTTATATGGGTGGAGTACTTGTGCTTAGTGAATTTCCTCTTGCTTCCACTGAACCAACTTCTATGGTCGTTGATACATAATAAGGACCTTTAAGTTAATTATGAAATATATTTCTAAATAATAAATGTTAATGCTACTCGCTATAAAAGGTTGATTAAAACTAACCTAGTTTGACTTCCAGAAATGACAAGTCTCATAGTTTACGTCCTTTGTAGACGAAAGGTGTACATATTTATGTCATTGATTGATCTATTTTAACCTTGGGAACAAGATATCAGAATGTTTTTTTCCATGACTCTTGGTTTATTTATTTTTTTTAATTTTAATAAATCAAGTACAAGGTATGTTATTCTGCTTCATGATGTTTTCTCGTCCAACAACCAATGATGTTTTTCTAATGACTATATATATAGTATTACGACCTTATCATGGTTCATCGCTACAATTTTTGTGTGTCATATGCCTTTACCAAAGCACTTTATCCAATTAGGTCATGACAATGTATATGAGAGCAGGCCGTGTAATACGATATTTGTTCTCGAGAAAAAGGTTATTGTGCATAGACAAGAAAAAAACTTGAAGGCACTACCATCGAATTAGTCCCATTGCAAGCCAACACTCCTAATTGTCCCTTTTCCGCAGAAAAGATTCTTTTGCATGCAACACAAAAACACAAGATTCGGCTTCTCCTTGAGCACAACATGAATGAAGCTACTGTTTTGCTATTTCTACACAACATGAATGGACTTATCTTGGCTTCTTTGAAGCTAGATATTTATCTGGTGTTCATTCTACGTCGTGAAGATCAGACCGTGTAATATTACCATATTTGGTCTTGAGAAAAAAAAAGTTATTGTGCATAGACAAGAAAAAACTTGAAGGCATTACCATCAAATTTGTATCCCATTGCAAGCTAATGCTCCTAATTGTCCATGTCGCAGAAAAGATTCTTTGGTCGATCCGGTAACACGAGCATTACCTGGATCACCACCCCTACTTCTATTGGATCACAGAAGATGGAGTTTCCCTTGTAGACAACACGAATGAAGCTACTGTTTTGCTATTTGTCTTGGGAACTAGGAGGCAAAGTCATCTTGCAAGCTAGTAGTCAGTATGCGAAGCTACCAATCATGATGATATGAACAATGCATGTCATGGTGGAGGATGAGCGTACAGTATAAAAAACTAGAGTGTAGCGTTGGGACTGGCCAAGCAACAAAAATTATGTGATGGTATTTGTGCAATTAACATCTACTTTTACTTTTGTACACATGATTTTTTTTAATTCCTACTCGGACAAATCTTTACACAAACCAGCAAAAAGAGTTGTCAAACACTTTTTTAGACAGTTGCCAAGCACTTTATTGCGCTTGGGCCGTGGCATGGCTTCGTCCCAACATGGAGCTTCGATGCTAATAGACCGAGAGCTCAGGCTCGACGTGAAAGCGAACACCCGTGCACCTTGAATTATTTACCAGCTCCAATTTCAAGAAGCAGAGCCCAAACCGAATATACAACGTAGCATGTACATGTTGAGCATGTACTATCTACACCATTCAAACATGCTATAAAATTCGTAGCTCGAAACAACACTATAGTCGCAAAAAAAAAAAAAAAAAAAAAAAAAAAAAAAGCTCGAAACAACACTAGGTGCGGACCGCGGGCCCAGTCAAACACGGCTCCTGGTTAACGCAAGGCACAAGTCAAACACTGGCGTTTTTCTTAGCTTTTGGCTCTAAAAACAGCTCTACAAGTGAACTGAATTTGTTTTGGTAAATCGTTTAACAAAATAACATCTCTTCATCGTTGAAGTAAAAATGTCCATAATACTTTTTTATTTTTTTTTTAATATTTCAGGATTTTCCGACACTATGCATTAAGTGGTAGGTGACATCTCCGTTGACAGCGAGGCGTATGTGGTGACTTCGTGAACTTCAAGATTTGCCGGCTTAGTTCTTCGAAGGTGCTCATATGGGTAGAATTTAGCGTCGTGTGTGTTCGTAGGGATGAGCGTGCGTGCGTATTGAGCGTTTGCATTGTAAGGTGTAATCTAAAAAAATATTTTTATTTCTTCTTTTTTTTCTCGTCTCCGTCGCTGATTTCTCTGAGCTTCCCACGGCTGCAACGGGCCGGATGAGGCAGCTGGGATGAGGTGAGTAGAATTCATGCGTAGGCTCTCACGATGGTCATTGGACTGGAGTGCACGGCACGGCCCAGCGTAGAATTCCCTTTACACAATTTTCTCACAAGATCGGCGGCCGCTGCGACGTCGACTGCGCCGGCGGCGCTGAGTAGGAGTCGACGTTGACCCAGAGCAGCGAGAGCACGGACACGAAGAGCACCGACCATAGCACGGCGATGGTGGGTGCCCGCCTGTCCCGCCGCGCAAGGAGGCCCCTGAAGAAGCCCTGCAGGTGCGCCACCACCCACCCGGCGAGCCAGCTTCACGAGGACCGGGCCCCACGAACGGTACCCGTGGTCCACCCCGTACGACACGGCCACCACCACGCCGGCGAGGTTTCCCAGCAGCAGACTCGCCGGCGGGATCAGCAGGTTCGACCACCGCAGCACGGACTTCCGCGCGTCCTCGCCGCCGGCGCCATTGCCGTCGTCGTTATCCGGGGACGACGACCGCGTCCTGGTCGCCGCCGTTTCCGTGGAGGTGGAAGAGAATCCGACGTCGACGCCGGCGCACGAGCGGATGATGCCCTGGAACACGGCCGCGAGGCACGCCGACGTGCCGGTGACAACCCAGAGCTTCTGGTCCCGCCACCACGCCCGCAGCGTCACGCCGCTCCACCGGAGCTCCAGCGCGACCGTGGCCACCACCGAGGACAGGAACAGGATGAGCAGGACCGCGTCGTAGTATCCCACGTCGTCCGGGAAGATGGACCTGCCGGTGAGGAGGCAGGCCGCCGGGAGCGCGCAGTAGACGGTGAGCGGGAGCGATGCCAGCGGGTACGCGACGCAGCTCACGTAGCCCAGCCGCTGCATGAGCCGCAGGCGCCCGCCGGCGGCAGACCAGACGGGGCAGTGCCGGCTCAGCAGGACGCCCATGGCCGCGACCGCTCGCCGCGACGCCCCGGCGAGGACGTCGGAGGGGCTGGCTCGCGCGAAGCTCCGGAACGCGGTCCGCGCCGGCGCGCAGTACGCTGACGCCCACCCGCGGGCGTGCATCCTAAACCCCGTGGCCATGCCGCCGCCGCCGCCGGAACCGTACATCCAGCCAACGTCTTTGCCCCACCTAGTCCGCTCCTCGTACGCGCAGCTGACGACATGGATCGCCTCCCTGAGGAGAGAAGAGGCGTCTGTGGCTGTTGACGAGTAGCCGCCGCCGTCGCCGTCGCCGCCGCGCTCTTGGCTCGCGAACGCTGACGCGATGAACTCCGGCGAATGGCCGAAGTGCCGCTCCAACGCGGCATGGTAGGAGCTCAGCCTCCGCCTTCTCCCTGCAAGCAATGCCAACGGTTAGGAAGGAAACGGAAGCAAATCGCTCCGAGCATTGAGGACGAAGTGAGAATTGATAGCTTCCATCGACGTGCCTGCTTCGGTGAGCTCGTCGGTGTCCTCCGAGTCGAGAAGAGGCACGGTGGACATGGTCCTCCTCAACGCTCGCTTCTTCGCCTCCCCGAACCACCACCACCTGCTCCGGTGCACTGGCGCGTCCTCGTCGTCGTCTTCAGAGAAGGCGGGATCGAACCCGTACAGCGCCTTCCTGTTGAAGCAGCAGCCGGAGCCGACGTACACCGGGCCCTGGATGCCGTCCAGGCACTTCATGTCGATCTGAACCCAGCGTCACAAAATCGAGTGCCAGTGTTACACCACCAGTTGCAGTGTGCAAGTAAGTTTTGATCACTTACGTCGAAGAAGACAGAGTCGCGAGTCGCATGCCGCCGCTCGCCACCGTCGTCCTCGACGCCGATCCTCAGCGGGAACTGGACGAAGCACGTCCTGTTCCCGGCGTCAGGGTCCATGAGGAAGCACATTGCCTCCCTCAGGACGCCACTGTTCGTGACGCAGAAATCGTGGTCCAGGTTCAGCACGTAGGAGCCGTTCGTCAGCAGAGCCGACACCCGGAGCTGCCGAACAAACAACTCAGAAACCCATCGCAGGTTGCAGATGAAGAACAGAACACACGACGGCGTACCAGGGCGTTGAGGGCGCCGGCTTTCGTGTGATGCTGGAACCCCGGCTTCTTCTCCCTCGACACGTAGAACAGCCGGGGCAGCTCGTCCCCCGCGGCGTCCCGATCGCCGGGGTGCCCAAGGAGAACCTGTATCATTGCAGGATGGTCTCTGGTGTTGTTCCCGGGCCACGGCGTGCCGTCCGACATGACCCACCCGTCCTCCGGCACCTTCCGCGCGTTCGCGGCGAGGCAGTTCATCCTCACCTTGAGCTCCTCGTACGCCCTCTGCAACACAGCTCAGGAAATCACGATCAGCCGGGCCGGCCACTCTCTTCTGCTGATCCATGAGTGGTCGACGAAACACCTTCATGGCGCGGCGTTCCTTGACGAACGACGGCGCGGCCCTTTCCCTGAGGTAGTCGACGCCGCGAGCGAAGTAGAGCTCGGGCGCCCTGGGCTCTACGGCGTGACGCCGGCAGAACGGCACCCACCGCCGCGCGAACCCGGCTGCCTCGAACAGCGCCTCGAACAGAAGAATGTCCGCGCCGTCGTCGGACACGTAGCAGGCCAGCCTCTGCGCCGGGTAGTCGGCCGCGAGCACAGACAGGACCGTGTTCACCGTCGCCAGCGGAGGCTCGCCCGCGCCGGCCGCCGTCACGAGCACGTCCACGCTGCCCAGCCGCCGCCGCCGCGGCGGCTCGCCGTCCCTGTCGTCTTCGTCGTCGTACCTTGATGCCAGCCTGTCGAGGTGCGTCTCGCGGTTGGTCGGGGACAGCTTCGGGAGCTGCGCGACGAGCCACGCGACGGCGAGCCACAGCTCGCAGACGAGCGCGGTCAGCCACAGCCAGGGCGCGCCGCGCGCCGGGTGGGTGACGCGGTACCGGAAGAAGGCGGCGAGGAGGACCAGGCGCAGCGCGACGGCCGCGCGGTACAGGTTGAGCTCTGCCGGCGGGATGGGCACCTTGTCGCTGAGAGCCTCAGGTGGGCCGTCACGGTCACCTTCCCGCTGCAAATTCAGCCATGGCGAAACATGGTAAAGCCCAGTTCGGCATGCACAAATACAAATTCTACATCGGGATTGCAGTGAAATTGACATTTTGTGCATTTGAAACGGCGTTGAAATGGGTGGTGCCGAACTAATGAAATAGCAAGACATGCCAGTAGTCACCTTTCTGAAGATTCAGGGTCGAGGCCGGGGTCCTCCGGGTCCAGAGCTGGGGAGTTGACAGGCACGATCTCTGGGCTATCTTCGTCCATCTTCTGGGCGAACAATTCAGTTATTCAGAGTGTAATGTGCACTTGTCATGGTTTCTCCTCAGTAAACCATTCGATGTAGTACAAAAAACCATGTGTATGAGAACTTGAGAAGCCAGTGAATGAAAAACGAAAACGTCTCCATCTGAAGAATTATCTTTTTGTTGCGTGTCTCCCATCTATTCCTTCGTCTTCATCATGGAGTCAGACACAAGACCCCCAGATAATTCCGTTGCAGACATCTGGCTGGGAATGGGAGCGACAAGACTTGGGTCGTTCTTGCGATGTTTGCGAGGCGGTTTCAGTGGAAGAAACGACACGGCAGGACAAAACTACCGTTTGTGTGCTAGCTGCAACAGGCACAAACAGACAGGGGATGAGCTAGTATTTGCCGAGGAATCAGAGTCGGCAGCATCTAACGAACTTGATCCTGTGTAAACCTAAGCAAACACAGCTGCTCAACCGTGATGTTGGCACGAGAATGAACTAGACTAGATCGGTGACCCCGTCTATAGCCGGCCCAAGAACAAGTTTGTAATAAGCCTGCAAGTGTCGCACATTTCAGTATCAGACACTTCAACGAATAGTAAGGCCGGCTAGGCTGATTTTTTATTTTCAATTTTATAATTACCAACAGTGTTTCACCAAGGATCAGACTAACTAAAATATGTGCGTCATCTGAAACTCACATGATCTGCGCTGCACGTTTGTACAGGTGACACATCAGAAATTCATAATTCAGACAAATTAACCTAGTTACAGTACAGTTTGATTACAGTCTACGCGAAGACGGACTGAATTACAAGTTGGCAACGCCATTGGATACAGCTAGAGAAGTTTCAGAACGGACTGAACACAGAACACGTGCATATGCAGTACAGTGTCCCTGTGAAGGATATAAGATTGTCAACTAAATAATGAGCTTGATTGATCAGGTGAACAGCCAATTCAAATTTATACTACTAGCTCTCAAGCGGTATTTCCTTGCTTTAATTAAATTTCTTCAAAGTGCAACCGGTTCTAGTCTTCTATAGACGACAGCTATTGGCTGTCTCCGCCGGCACTGCTGCCTCCTGGGCCGCCTCTTCTGTTTACAGTGGTGTTCTTCAGTATCTGCAGGTAGGAAAATCAAATTGCAATCAAAGTCTCAGTTAGGTCACTCTTAATTCTTGTAGGAAAAACACACTTAACAACTACAACCTATAAATCTTGTTTGATTTCTTTGATATGCGTGTGTTTCTTTATATATAAACTTGACCAAAATTATCTAATGTATAAATCTTGTTTGATTTCTTAAGCTATGTGTGTATATTTTTTTATATATAAATTTGATCAAAATTAGAGATTTGAGTTATGATGGGAACATATTTGACATCTCCATCCATCACTGGAGAACATATTTTTGTATAAACAAATTTTGAAAAGGTATATTTAATTTGAGCTTTTAACTTCTTTTTAATGAGTATATTCCAAATTATTACTTAGTAAGATGCTAAAAGTACTTGGAAACATAAACACGTTAATATATCTTTTATATGTACTATAAACGTGCATATAATTTGACTAACGCTTTGGTCCTCCGCTGCCGTCGAGGTGTCCACATGTCGATGCTGGTGGTTTCACACTCGTTCAGAGATGCGGTAGCGGGCGCATACTCGCCTTTTGTCGCCGGCGGGCTGTGCCGCCTTCTCTCGTCGACCTCTGCTTCAAACTCTAGCCGGCGACCACATGCCGCTGGTTTTTGCCTCTTTTTGCTAAGGCACCGGCGTTAACTACACATGCCACCCCAGCGTAATATTCATGTCTAGTGAGCGTCCGGCACGGCGGCTTTCTTCGTCAGTTCTCTGGTCGTGACCCGATTCAAGAAATATAGGGACTAGACATACCCGCTGTAATGTGACCTCCCGCTAGTGGACCCAATGCATGATGAGGTCGTGTGGACCGCATCACCCTCTCCCATGACTCCCACTCTTATTTGGTTCTCGTTCTGGGGCAGACCCTAGTGGACAATTTGCCTTCCTCTTGCCTCTCCACATTGAGTGGTTCTCGTTCTGCCTCCCCACCCCCTCCCTCCACTACCCTCGCGTGGACAGCCTTCCTCTCCGGCCGGCGGTCCTCTTCTCCAGGTCCTTCCACCCTCACCTCCAGCTCGCTGAGGTACGCCTTCTTCCTCTCCGTGCCTGCTGCGCTGACACGCCACCAAGACTTTTCCTCCGGCCGGCGCGGCCGGGTGCCTAGCAACCTGCATATGACCAATCTGCGGCATGGTTCAACAGTTGTCGGATAGGTGCAATCTTCGGACCCAACCATCGCCGAGAGTTTCACACCCACTTCTCGGCTCAGTCCCACAACACAAAAGCGTGAGATGGTGCGGCGTGCTCATCCCCTACGCCCACCTGTGCAGGGAGGCGGCTCTACTTGCGATCGCCGGAGCCTGGGGCCAGCAAACCGGGAGGGGCCCGATGGGTTGGGCGAGGGGGCGAGTAGCCGTCCAAGTTTTAGTAAACACTAGTTTCATTCCTAGGACACCACTCTAAGCGCCCTTTGATAAAGCCCGTGCCTTTTTGTCGTGTTTAGCCTTCCGAGCTCCCCGCCACCTTGCTAATGGGGCTCACTAGGATGTAAAAACATTTCCACTTCTCTTAATGCAATATAAAAAAACTAATGCTTTGGTCAAAACTTGCAAAAATTTGACATATATTTTCAACTAAAAATATGCCTTACAAAGTGAAGCCACGGAGTACCTCTCTAGTGTTAGACATTTTTTTTCGTATTAACTACACATGCACATTAATATTCATGAGAGCTAGTGAGCTACCTTGCAGTTGGTCCAATATTCAAGAAATATATATAGGAACACAAATGTAATATGACTGTGCTGCATGATGCGTGTACCTGTCTAAGCATTTGGTTCTCGTTCTGCAGCGTGGACAGCCTCTCTTCCAGCTCCGAGTTCCTCTTCTCCAGGTCCTTCACCCTCACCTCCAGCTCGCTGAGGTACGCCTTCTTCCTCTCCCGTGCCTGCTGCGCTGACACCCTGTTCCGAAGCAACCTGCATATGACCACTACATATGGTTCCAGTTGTCCATTTCGGATAGGAAAAAGTATACTTTTCCTATACCAACTTTTGCGGAAGTTTATTTGTCCTCCTTGAATCGCAAAACCAGGTTAAGCACCTCCCTCAACTTTTCAAACCGTGGATTTTAACTCCCTATAACAGTTTTGATCATGGTTTTGTCTTTTTTAATTTATTTAGAAAAATTCTTTTTGATCTTTTGAAAATCATAGTAAATCATATAAAAACATAAAATAAAAATCCAATTTTATTGGACTCCCACATGAATAGATCTAAATAATGAATATATAATAAGGTATGCTTTAATACAAAAATTTTTATTGTAAATTGAGATATATGCTTTTCTGTATATAACTAATTAGAATAAATCATAATTTGTGTCCCTAAACGCCGAAGTTTCATATATGTTATAAAAAAAGTTGATGCTAGTATATACGATGCAACATTGTTTTGGATTCTTTCTTAAGTTTGACTAGATTTATAGACAATATTAACAATACTTTGTATCTCTAATAAGTTTGTTATGAAAATAAATTCAATAATTAAATTAATGATTTATGTACAATACTATGTTTGGTTAAAGTAAAAAATGCTTGACTTTTGGGAGGTGAGAATGACACTATAAGTTCGGGACGAGTGCGTAGGTATTTGAAATGATATAATATTATTTTTTTTAGATGTACAAACAAAAAGAGATTGGCTCGGTTTCAATTTAGAGTCATAAGTCAAGGAATTAAATATTATGAAATAATAATATAGTTAAATTTTTATATTGATGACGATTATTTTATTTTATATGTTTTTTGCTGACGTGTGGTAGACTTAGAAAAATAGATAGAGTATTAGCATTAGAAAATGGCATAAAGGGTTTATATATAAAATGGCATAAACCAACTGGCATCTACTGTACCAACCATCTACTGTAGTTGCGTAGTACTACGTGAAACACCGCCAAATAATTAGGCCTACATCACTCTACTGAGTACTGACTACACCGACACAAAAAGCGCTCTACTGATGTGTCCTAGCACGTCCGTCCGCGATCGTACCAACAAGGGCAGCAGCTACTCGCAATGGATCCAGCTACGTACGAAGAGGCGTGAAAAGGCAACGAAACGCACCTTTTGAGCCGCCGGTGCTCCTTATCGGCGGGGCTGCGGCCGCGGCGGCCGGCGGCGGCGCTGGCCGCCTGCGACGTCCCGGCAGCGGCCGCCGCGGTGCCCGCAGCAGCAGCAGTCTTCTCCCTGCCGGACGTCGACGGGCCGGCCAGCTCCAGCCCGACCTCCGGCACCCTCCTTATCTCCTCGTCGCTCTCCATCGCTGCACACATATTTACACCCGCGGCGCGGCCAGTGATGATCTTGTTAGAATCAGCCTTGATCTCTCGTGCTCGTGCATTCATACGTGCAAGCTGATCGACGTGAAAGAAGTACATAGACATAGCTACACTTCACTTGTATTGTAAAAGTTACACAGGACAAAAGTGTTCCCCAGCTTCGAAAGAGGAAAGAAGAACCGAAGACCAAAGATCCTTTTCAAACGAAGTCATGAACCAAGAACAAGCAAATTCAGAAATTAAGCACATGGATGTTTGAATAGAGAGAGTCATAGAAATTCAGAGAACAAGTGGTGTTGTGTGTGCGTGCCTTCTTCCCTGGTCTCCTCCGTCTGCGGCGCTGAGCTGGAGGAGCGCTCGCTGCTGGAGGGCAGCGAGCTCGTCGTCTGAGTCTGATCCTGCTGCATATTCTTGCTCTCGGCTCGCTCGTCGGCACACGACACGGCAGTCGTCGGCAGGACGGCAGGCACGGCGATGATAGATTTCTTATTAATTGTGTGCACGTTTCTCTGTCTCCTGAACCTTTATTGTGGCACTTTGTTTTCCTGCCTGCCTTCCCTCCGACTGAACCTTTTGGATTGGCTGGCACTTTGCTTCCTTGTTAGTGGTAAATATTATCTGCCTTCCCCCTGGCTTATTTTAATTTTTTTTACGACTTGGAAATGTGATGGAGTTCGATGATTTTTTGATTAAACACACCCTTGCGATGATTTTCTGATTATGCTCGGTCGACAGTTTTTGTCGCAAACATCTAGGATCTTTTACATACGCCCCCATCATCATCTCTCATTTTTAAACATGTTCCTGTTCGTCGCAGAAGTGAAATCTGAAATCTACACAAAAAAAACGTATACCAAAGAGGAGGTTGTATATGCAAAAAGCCCCAAAAGGCACTGTGCTTTCCGCCTCCGGGGCCGGGGGGATCCAGCTCTTGCCGACGTGACACTGACAGGGCGTCCAGTTGAAACCGCGGGCGCCCACCAGCCATCCGTCGCCGCCGGATCAAAGGGCGGGTACCCCGGCCACGTCTCTGCCCACGAGGCCACGCAATGGCCAAGACCAGCGGAAGGTGGCGAGGCGCGCTGCGTGGACAAGCTCCCGTCCCCCACCCCGCTGCCGCTCGCCGACACGGTGGCCACGGCCGCGTCGGGACCCCGCGCGTCAGCGACGTGGGTGGGCGCCGAGGCTGGCGCGAGGAGCACCGAGCAAGCACGCCGGCACCACGCGGGCAGCTGGCCGGGGCGGGCGCCGGCCACGGCCTCCGTGCAGTGCCAGTGCGTGCGCGCGCACCTGTGCGCGTCCCCGTTTTCAATGCGTTGCCTTTTTCTTCGACGTGCGGCGGTGGCTCGTCGTCGGCCACAACGCGACGAGACGGACGTCGCCGATGCTTGCTGGGATCGATGGCGGGGGCTGTTGAATCCGACGGCGGATTTGTGCGCTTTGTCTGCCGGACGTCGGCGTCAGGGTAGCTAGTGTACGTACGCGCCGTGGACCGGTGTGGCGTCGCTGGGTTCGTTAGCAACCAACGCCATCACAGGGTTAAATTTTGACGACTGTCGTTAAAAGTTGAGTTATTAGATGTACATGTCTACTATCTGGCTACCTGTTGACGACGTCGGTCATAAGTACCCCACGCATAAATGCTCCTCTCTCACTGGCGTCGTTGCAGACAGCTTCGGCGCCCAATTCCTTTCTACGCACGACCGCGAGTTAACTAAACTCGCGGTCGATCCGACCACGCGCATCCACTCTCCCTCCCGCATTCTTTTTTTTTTATGTTGCATTCTCTTTTCTTTTTTTAGTTTACATGTGCTCTTTTCTCTTTTTTTTAGTCTCCATGTGATGATGTCGGCCCACGGGATGTAGGCGAAAAAAAGTAAAATATTTTTTAAAAATTGGTATAATTCTAAATGGTGCATCCGTTTTTAATTCCGTCACGCACCATTATGTTCTACGTGTGACTAAACGAATAAAAACTAGATCCCACTTTCGAATATGTTTTTGAAGATTTTATTTTTTTGATTTTTTCTACTAGCAAATTATGTATATTAACTTTCCTTTTCGCTTTTCTTTTCATTCTCTTTCTTCTGCCTTAAGTTATGGTTTTTTTTTTCGTGATTTTTTCCTTTTTTTAGACATAAATCATTCGAGGGGACGATGGTATAGGGATAGTAATGGGTGGGGAGATCAAATAAAAGCAACTTTTATAATAAATTCGATAGGGATAGTGGCATGGCCGGGTTCGATATCAACTACTAAGTTAGGTGCGGTAAAAGTTATAAGTTATAAGTTATACGTAACTTTTATAACCAAGATAAGTTAGGTGCTACATGTAAAAGTTATAAATTATAAGTTATACGTAACTTTTGTAACCAAGATAAGTTAGGTGCTACATGTAAAAAGTTATAAATTATAAGTTATAACGTAACTTTTATAACCGGTTATAAGTTAGGTGCTACATGTAAAAGTTATAAATTATAAGTTATACGTAACTTTTGTAACTAAGTTAGGTTTAGTATAAGTTAGGTGCTACATGTAAAAATTATAAGTTATAATGTAACTTTTTGTAACCAATAATAACTTTTGTATAAGTTATGTGCTACATATAAAAGTTATAAGTCATAAGTTAGACATAACTTTTGTAACCATATAAGTTAGGTGTTACATGTAAAAGTTATAAGTTATAAGTTATACGTACAATTTATAGTTTATAACATAAAAGAGAATCTAACTTATACATATAATTTTTATATGCAACTTAGGTTATATTTCATAAGTTAATATATATAAATTGATATTAGGTAAAAATAAAATAACATGTATTGTCTAACTTATACATTATAACTTATAGTTTACAACTTATAGAACATAAAGAAAGATCAAACTAACAAGATGTATTGTGTATACATTATAACTTATAGATGGAGTTCAAAATATCGCGTGTGAATTGGAGAGTAGCTTCTTTGTTCTATGAATCGTATTGAATCGATGGACTGATGTAATTTTTGAGAGAGGTTACCTATGAATAATCTGGTAATATGTAATCTGTATAGTTTTAAATTTTTGAGAGATTTAACTCTGTATTGTGTCTCCCATAGAAAATATTTGATAAATTTTTAAATTTTTCATTTGTCAATCTGCTTATATGCTTTTGCCTTTTATCGCGCACTTTTATATTTGCCAATACGTACATACGACATTTGTCAATCTGTTTATATGTCACTTTGTCAATCTGTATAGTTTTTTTTTTTTTGAGAGATTTAACTCGTATTGTGTCTCCCATAGAAAATATTTGATAATTTTTAAAATTTTTCATTTGTCAATCTGCTTATATGCTTTTGCCTTTTATCTGCACTTTTATTGTTATTTGATAAATGAAAAGACCAAACTAGAAGATGTATTGTCTAGCATATACGTATAACTTATAGTGTATAACTTATAGAACATAACAATAAGACCAAACTACAACATATTGTCAAACTTATACGTATAACTTATAATTTATAACTTAAAGAACATCTAACTTATACATATAACTTTTATGTACAACTTAGGTTATATTTCATAAGTTAATATATATAAATTGATATTAGGAAAAAAAAAAAAAAAAAAATAAAATCTCCAAAACATAGTCGAAAGTGAGATCTAGTTTTGTTAGTCTCATCGCGTAGAACGCACCGGTGCGACGGAATTAAAAATAGATACACCATTCAAGACTTATAGTAATTTTTTAAATGTTTTGCTTTTTTTTTTTATGACATCATCACATGCAAAAAAGCAAAGGAAGGTTGCTTTGCGCCACGATCGGATCTGCCTCTCGAATTTCCAAATAAAGATAAAAGCGGGACTACAAACTTTCCTAGATAGGAAAGTTGCTTTTACCAGGATCGATCGCCACTTAGCTTTACTCGCGGTCATCCGCGATTTAGTCACACGGCGCGTGCAAGCTTTGTGAGATGTTTACGTGACAAAATTCAGTGACCGAGAAATAGAGAGAGGAGGCCTACTGTATATGTCGTTGTGTGGCAAAATTCTCATATGGAAGATATAAAGCAGGGTATCTTAGGTGAATGCTTCCATAAGGGGTGAAGCTAGAACAAATTAGAGGGGTGTCGGACTCTTATAGATATGAAAATTTAATCCAAAACCACGGTGAAAATCTGTTTCTAATAGTAGTTTTCCAAATTTTTGTGGGTGCCTGGCACCCACAGTTATCTACCTAGCTCCGCCCCTGGCTTTGATAGAACAAAAAAAAAATGTTGTATTATATGCAAGTTTTGGTCAAACTTTTTATATATGCAAGTTGTGTCACTATGGGATGTGTGTCGGTCAAACTTTCTCAACCTTGATAAGATTTTTAGAAAACACTTGCAACATTTGCATCTCTAAATAAGTTTATTATGAAAGTATATTCAAAGATCTATCAATGACACTGATTATTATGTATCATAAATAATTAATATTTTGTTATATATATATTTGGTCAAAAGTTGAAAACTGTTGCCTTTTTGGAAACGAGAATGACTCTCTCTCTCTCTTTTTTTTTTTTTTTTTTTGAGATAGAGGGAGTATATACAATCTGTGCAATGGACAAAATTTATGGCTAGAATAGACGGGAATAGTTAAACAGAGTGAACAAATTCTTGTTGCATTATATGTTTTCGGGTGCTATAGAAAACAACAATTAGCATGGAGCTTGGTTTAATCCATTTGGTGTTGTCGCCGTTAGTGGTGGTGAACGAGATGTTGCTGAAGAAGCAATGCAAATTGTTTGTTTCAGTTCAAAATTGTACTACTGTCTTGCCTCCGTGCAGTGACAGTAGATACTTTTTTGTATGTCTTGCTGATATATAGTGTATTAATGGATATAAGAAGGTGAGTAGCACATATTAGTAAAGTATTCTTTGGATCCAACCTTGTTAAACTTTATAGAAATTTTTAGAGCTTTAGGAGTGGTTTTGCAGACACCAAGGAATTCAAGTGGACAGAGTGGGACGGGAGGTGCTTGCGTCATCCAAAACCACTATTCAATCTGCGTGTGTTGCCAAACACACACGACACAATGAGCAAGTTTCTGACTGAGATTTGGGGAGGGTGGAGGTTGTGCAGCGTATGTTGGTGGGTGGTGGGTGATGCGACTGGCGACAGGGGCGACACAACACACACAAGCCAAGGCGTGGTAGGGATCTGGGGTTGTGGTTTTGGGTTTTGTGATATCATTTTCATTGTGTTATGGTAAATACTTGAGTCTTAATGTAACTGTGTTCAGCATAATGTTGCAACCACTGTTTTGGATTGTGGTTTGTGGCCGCAAACATATATATAGGTAGCGTTGTTTATTCTTAGAACACTCTAGCGTGAAGAATCATAGTCGCCAAACAATGAAACTTACACCCAATCAAATGCAAAGCACACTTAACAAGAATGAAACGATGGACAAGAGATATAATTTTTAATTTCCCCGTTGGCTCGAGTAGTTTCTACTATTCCATAATCCACATTGTTGTACTAAAGAGTCACCGAGAGTTGGTTGTATATGCTCCCGCGACTCACCAATATTCAAGTCTTCGTTAGTGAATATCTCAAATCTTAATCCACATGTTTCAAACCGATCCTAAGCATAAGAAGCCCCACTAGGAAGGTCATCTAGTCCTCCGCTGATTTATCCAGACACTGGCTAAAGCCAAGAGTAACAGTCTTAAACCTTCACTTGATGAAATCCAAGCCAAAAATGTCGAATTCACACTAAACACAATCATCGGATGGTCTCTTAATTTCATACAAACACACTATGACTATTTTCAACGAGATGTAGCAGACAGTCCGTGGTCAACGAGATGTAGCAGACAGTCTGTGACTGTGCAAGAGTCACTAGATCCATCTGTGCTTGTTGTGCTAGTGGTATAGTAGACGCACACGGATTGGCCATAGGTGTAGGATCAAGTGCCTAACGATGAAAACCGTATCATTAAGACTAATATGTGTACTTCCTCCTAATGAAAAACGTGTGAATGCCCCTGATCTCAAAAAAAAAAAATATGTGTAGGTCTAATACTCTAATTGATTCTTATAAGCCACTTGTAAAATGCTCATAGTACAAATGTTGTACATTTGTAATCATTTCACGCGTGCTTGAAGTTAATAAAGAACCTTCATGCACATCTCTATGTAGAAGAGCAATTACATCCATGTTTGTAAACTTTTCCTTTTTGTATTTATATTCCATGCAAAGAAACCATGTGTCACACTCGGTCAAATGGTCGCCCCTCGATAAGCGGAGTGTGGTTGAATAATTAATTATTATATAGCTTTTATTAGTAAATTTATTTAGCTAAATTAAAGTAAGCTAGAAAAGACTAATAGGCTCGCCCGTTAGCAATTGTAAACCCCTCATATAAATATGGGGGGCAACTATCGTGAGACAATCAATCAAGAAAAATTTAGGGTTTAACCCTATCTATCTCCAGCTCCCACGTGCCACCGCCCGTGTGCCGCCGCCGCCCGCCCGCCCTGGCCGCCATAATAATGATGAAAACCGCCATTAAAGGCTAATATGTGTAGGTCCCCGCCGTACTTGCCGCCTACGCCACCGCCGCCCATGCCCTGTACATTTGCCATTTCCATCGCCTCGAAGATAATAAAGAACCTTCGGCAATCGCCACGCATCCATGTTCCGTCCTTCCTCTCGCGTTGACCGGAAAAGGGTTGTGGCACATATCATATCATGCTGCTCATATACAAACACAATGAAATAAGTAAATAATAACTAACCATCTCGATCGTTTCGGTAAGAAACCGACCTCAAATATAAATACAAGATTAATGAGATATGAAGCTGTTTCGCAAAAAGATATGAAGCTGGAGATCTCATCGAAGCTCACATGAAAAAAAAAGCTATGATTTTTTTAAAAAATATACTACGCACAAAAAAGAAATATATCGATGATGATTTTGAAATCTTGACTTTGAAACAACGAGATTTAAAATTTATCAATTAAATTGGCAAGATCAATATATTTCTGCATTTTTAGAAATGGCTACCAACAAAATTTACAAAAGGTGAATGTGTGAATGAATTATAAAAAAAAAAAGAAAAAAAAATCTCTCTGGGACACACGTCGCCGGACCGTGTCATTGTCAAGATGGCATCGCTCAAATTGGCAAATTCATGCAGGCTGAGGCCCATGTTTTTCTTTGAGAGGAAGCCGAGGCCCATGTATATATACATGTACGAAAGACGCAGCGCCCACTAGTCCGCACAGACTTGCGGCCCATGCCTATTGACCCATGGGCCATGACTGACAAGCAGCTACCGTACCGTCCCAGCCAACCCACAACTCGCCATCACACAGTTAACGCATCCTGTCTCTTTGAACACAAAACACAACGCCTGTGTCTCATTGAAGAACTTGTTCAAAGCCTCGTGTTTTACCGGGGAAAAGAGGTTCCTGGAAGGTTTGTTGAAACCCTATACAAAGGACGCCACGCGTGTCGATAGAAACTAGTAACTATGGACCCCATCTTCTAAAGCAGCACCCTTGTCGCTTACAACTCCGGTTTCGGCTCTCTCATTCGGCTTTTAGCAGCCAAGCACCTGCTACTACGAGGAGTTTGGACAGCTCATACAGAGCTGAGACAGCTCAAAATGAGCACCACACGACATGAACCCAGGAACAAGCGAACAGCGTCAGGTTGGCCGGTTTGGTTCCTAGCGCCCATCGGAAACCAAATTAGGTGAACGGTCCAGATCACAAATCTCTGTCTCATCATCATAACCCATACTATTTCATCATGTGTACTACGCTAGGAGACGGAGCTCGGAATCCCAGATCATTCGGTCGGAGGATATGATGCTTAGTAGTAGATGTCTTGAAACATGGAGAGTGTAGCCACGATTTTGGACTTGCCATTGTTGAAAGGTAAAAGCTGGCGTGGACGTCAACCACACATGCCGAGAGACCAGACTAGATTCGTGGGGTGCAGACCACCAATTCTGCACGAGGACGCCATTGAACTGAAGGAAACAGTTCATTATAGGAGAGCAGGGTAACCTCTAATCTTCCTTTCCTGCACCGGCCCGGAGACTGTTCGTCGATCAGTCAGATGTTACGGATCAATCGAGGAGTCGTTTGTGGTCGAGCAGAGACGTAATTGCAATCAGGGTTAGGCGGTTGGCCAACGCAGCAGAAGGTGCTGGAGAGAAAGAGACGTCCACCACCACCACCAGTCCATACATACATATACGCAGAGACGTGACGCCGCCGCTGAAATACCGTCGACGGCATCAGAGACGCCGGCCGTGTGAACGCACGACTGAATCGACGACGGCGACGTGGATGGGATGGCCGGCGCGGGCGGATGGCCGTCCCTCTCGACCGCAATCATGTCGCTCACCAACTTGTTGTTAATCAACACAGTGACTGATGGATTATCGTGGTCACTCATCTCATCTGCAGTGGTGTTAACACTGCAGCAGCAGATGCCATTGCCACCAGCCTGCCGGTGGTGCGCGTGCCTCTACCTGCGTCGTCTCTATCATGCATTCATGCGCTACGATGCGCTGGCTCTGCCCTGATGATTCTTCTTCTCGTCATTCAAGAATGTCCCAGTCAGTCTACCTGCCATGGGAACATCCATCCTCTTCCTCCACCAACGGACACGGTTCGGTCCTATTTCAAACACCGGATTCGAACTACTTCCAGTGAAATTCATGTGGAAATCTTGTCGAATTCCTGTGAGTTTGAATTTGAATTTGATTCGGCGCTGCCGGATCAGGTCGGATGATGATCCTGATTCCTGAAGCTCAGCCGTCCAGTCCAGGCCGACCATGGCATCTGCGCCCATGATGGGCACACCCCAACAAACGGACCAAATCATCGGTCCACCCCCACAGTTCCCAACAAAACCGCCTCGCGGTCACGGCGCCGACGCTAGCTTCACATGGGCACGCGGTGCGCCCATATGCCCACTCGAATCACAGCAATTCTTTATGCACCTCTGCACCGGCAAAGGCACACAACACCACCTCACAGGATCACACGCCCACCACATGCCAACCATCAAGATTGGAGTAGCTCAGCTCGGCTTCCCGAAGGACCAGCACCAGAACAACAGGAAGGAAAGTTGCACCAAACTAAGAACAAGAACAACAGCCCCCAGATCTCAATAGCTGTTCCATGCATATACCAGTAAGATCTCAAAGCAAGGATCTGGATCAAGAAAACAACCGACAGACCCAAAAAGAGGAACTAATAACCTGACTAAAATGGTGTATATCGAGTAGCAAGTTCATATGACGGTATCAGTATAAACATGTGCACTCACTCACAACCATGGCCCGAACTTTTTACAGTGGAGAAAGAAACAGATGCAGCAACAACGTATACCTACGTGTTGCCATGCCGTCACTTCTTCCTGGGCTTAGACTTGGACCGGCGGCGTGCCCTTGCCGGCGCCGCCAGAGCCGCCGCCCCCGCCGAAGATGGAGCAGAGGATGCAGCCGGACACCCTCGGCGAGGGTGGGTCCATGTCCGGGGCCACGTCCTTGGTCCGGAACACCTGCAGGTTGCCGCGCGCCTCCTCCTTGTGCCCCTGCTTCTGCTTCTTCTCCCTCTCCTTCGCCTTCTTGTTGTCGCTGTCTCCACCGCCACGGCGCAGCATGCCGATGCTCCCGACGCTCCTGGAGTGCCGGAGCTCCGGCTGAGGACCCTCTGCGGCGCCATCACCGGCCTTCGCCTCAGCATCAGCCTCAACCTCGGTCAGGAAACGCTCATCCCAGACCAGGCCCGAGGAGCCAGACCTTCTGAACGTCGTCGCCGATCTTTGCAACCCAGCCATGGTTGCAGCCTATCCACCTCCCCTCTCGGCAAGACGGACCAGCTTATCTGCAAGTGTATAGAACAAAGGGTGAGGACGAACTAGAGGGTGTGCTTCTGCTGAGTATTGCTCCTTGCCGGCTTCTGCAGGCCCCCTCTGTGTTATATATGTAAAACGGACAGAGACTACAATTAGTGTGCAGACAGCAGAGCAGTCAACAACCGGTGCCATGGAAAGGTGCCTGGGCCCTGGGCCTGTTTACCAGTAACTAACTGAGTTCTGCAGAGATTATATTTAATTTGCATGTAGAACAGTATACAAGAACTCATCAGATTAGAATATTAGACACATGCTTTTTCTATTTTTGCAGCACATGCCACAGGTTTTACTTCACATCGTGAGCATGTGGACCAGTGCATAGAGGCGGTGAGATGCACATCACCAACGCACTACAAGTGGTAAACAGTTGCCAGAGACCTACCAGAAAATATGCATAATATGCATGCATGCATTCTTCAACAGTTCTTACATTCCACTGTAAAGTTTGACAATGATTCGATGATAATTGCTAGAACATGAGCCTCATCAAGATTAAAGGTGTATGATATGCGTCGGCGTGAAAACGTTAAACGTATCTAACAAAGATTGGTTACAAACCTCTGATATCGACCATCTCTACCTAAATTTGGTTAATGATGGACTAGTACAAGTGAAGGAAAAGTCCAGACTATGGAGGGCCCAGGGGAAGAAGCAAAGGCAAATGCCAATTGTACTCAGCTCTTGTTACCAGACTATCAGTTGACAGACTAACAACTTTATACAGTTCAGAGGAAAACAAAGACTAAGGTAGCACATAAGATGTGTCCCATTGCCGTTCAATAGACAATTTAGTACGCTATACTATCTGAAAAAAAAGTCATTTGTGTACAGTGCAGTACACAAAATGAAAAGTTCAAGGGGGTTGATAAAAAGCTTTAGTTGGAGCACAAGATTTGACATGTAAAGTACCAAATCTTATTGCCTTGTTCTTTTATTGCATCTCCATCCTCTCTGTCTCTGCCAGTCTCCTCCTGGTAGACGTAGACCCTAATCACAAGAGCCTCACAAGCATTTCTGTTGCTTCCAACCTCATTACAAAACTCTACATGTTCCCATATGCTACCAACACCTCTACAAGATGCATATTGCTAAATAGTAAAGGTTTTATAACGATAACAAGAAATCTACCATGGAGATAGAACAGATATGATCCTTAATAAGTGTCAAGTGATCTTTCTGGATGCACCTACCACCTGATCAATGAAAATTATTGCCTACCATCTGACCCCGTTAATGCCATGACCGACCAGTCCTTAGTGCAGTCTCATCGACCTGAAACTCTTTTATTGAAAACAGCAAGATATTTTGACCAGAGCTAGGTTCTGCGCGGTAGCAGAGGCAGAAGTACAGACTATAACTGACCTACACAAAACCCAAGATTCAAGCAATTATATGAACATCGAATCACAGCTCTGAAAACAGGTTTAGTTGACCATATACAAACAAAAGGGTGATGAACTGCCAGCACAATCACTATACAATTAGCTAGTTGGACCACATAATTGGTTGGTTAGGCCATAAACTACTACATCTTCTTATGCATGGTATCAGTTATGCTGTCACCGCCTCTTCCTAACAACTGATATTGATTGTCACACAGCTTCACTTTTGGTTCACATAAAGCCTAATACTTGGGATATCTTGCATCCGTTGCATAAAAATAATAAACAAAAATACCAGGCACATGTCCTACAGAAACCAGGCTACGACAAAGATCATGTGAAATGCCAAGCTCCCCAGCAGAGAGTTGATCCAACCCAAGAGGGTGCAAGAATCGATGAGCATCTATCATTCAACAATTCAAGATCTAGTCAAAAGATCTCAAAGTAATATTTACTGAAGCTAATAGTCAAAATAGTGGTCCTGAGTCAAGCCAACTGAAATGCAAGTGACAGTTAGGAGTTGTACCTGTCACATTGGCTGATCTGATAGCATTACAACAACAACACCTTTAAGTCCCAAGCAAGTTGGGGTAGGCCGATCTGCTAGTATTGCTACAATCTAGCAGATACTCCATGTTGAGCTTGAAAAACTTGTCATACTTTATTAAAAGCTCAAATTTACATGTTTGTAAGGATTCCAAGTGCACACCATAACAAAGGCTTATCTGAAGAAGTTATGAACTAGCACTAATCTCAGATAGGGATCTCTTGAATGCAACACGATGGTCAGGGACCCCATCTTGTTCCCTTCTATCCTCAAACCACTTAACAATGGTCTTTCGTGGAAGGTTTGTCACTTGAACTATGCTGCTGATCATTGTATTCTGCATGAAATGCAATAAAGTAAGTGAATGATAAGCTATTAAGCTGTCTGGATGATCTTGATCGAAATGTTAGTTACCGTGGGCCGTTTGCTTCGCAGGTAGACTCTTTCTAAGGTCTCAAGTTGCACCTTTTTCAGTCTTTTTCGTGCAGACCATTCTGCACTCATGACATGCACTGGAAGCTCCAACTCAGGTTTGATTTCAGTGGTATCAATCTCGTCAGTAGTGGCCGAACTAGGGGGTTCTATTTCCTTCACTTCAGATTTAGGAGGGGCTTCATCAGGCAAAGAATCAGACATGAGTAGAAGCTTCGGTGGTGGATTGCGGAGCATTTCAATGACCAAACCCCTGTCTAAGCCTAGCTCTCCTGCAAGATTCTTTATCTGCAATATAAAAGAGCACATGGATGAGAAAATGCACAGCGTTCAACAGTTTATTTTAAAGCTTTGCCTATTCCAAAACATTGCCCAAACATAATGTATATTCCAACAAGGAAAGCAAAAAAGAGAAAACTCAGGTGCATATATATCTGCTTACACTAGTTTTACGCCGACCAATTTTCAGTGCACGAGCCAATCTCCGGAGTTGCCAGGTTTTCAGCTCTGGTCGTTCGCTTCCATCTATTTGCTCATCAATACCATAGTCCCCAGAGCTCAGCAGCGAATCCCCTGCTGATTCGTCAACACCGCTGACATCTTCAATTGCTTCTGCCAACTCCTTTTCAAACCTTGCCATATCTTCTTCTGATATACCATCATCATCGTCATCCACAGATAAATCATCATTCTTAAGATCTTCTTCCAGCTGCTTGAAAAGTGCTTCCAGTGCACCATCCTCGTCGTCGTCATCATCCATGACATCTTCTGCAGCCACCACATCCTCCTCGCTCTGGATTTTAGTCTGTAACAAGGAGAAAATTTTCAACAAGCTTTCCACTTACAATTTGCAGCAATACATAAAGGAACTTGAAGAAAACAAAATATCCAACCTAGCTGTAGGTAGTATGATATGTAAATAGTATGTTGAGGTAGAAGATAAGGGTAAAAGAATAAAAAATAGAAGATAAGGGTAAACACCCTACATCCTCCAAGGCAATTTTGCAATGACTTACAGCATAGCTCTAAGTTTTACATGAACAACCTCTCAAACAGGTGTACGGTCAAGTACCAACTGCATCATTACATCTTAGCCGCTAGCCCAACCTACCTGTACTTCCCCACAATCCTAGCCTCCAAGGGCATTCATGGTTCATCCGAACAAAAACTAACCGAGACGCAGCAATCAGGACAGCAGCGACATGAGGCGAGGTAATTAAGCGGCACCGCGACGCGAGTCTAGTTACCTTGTACTTGGAAGGTCTCCGTCGGAGGGCGCAGGCAACGCCCCGTGGCGGGCTGTGGAGGCGGAGACGCACGCGAGTTCCGAGGAAAGGCGTGGGACCTGGGCCGCCGGAGATGCCAGTCCTCGGCGCGGCCGAAGCCGAGGCGGCGGCGAGCGGCAGCACCGCCGCCATTTCCGCAGGCTCTTCGGATATTTCGCAGTCCTCTTCTACCCTCGTGTGGGGGTTTTGCTTTTTGCGAAATGCCGATGGGCCTTGCCGCTCGAAGGCTTTCGAAGTTTGAACCCATTAACCTGGCCCGTGAATCAGAGAGGCCTGTGTACATTTACGCCGGCCTTTTGGCCCATTTGGTGGCCCGTCCCCATTCTGTGATCCTGTCCCTGTCTCGTCTTCGGCGTCCACGCGACATCTCCCTCCAGAGTCGACCTCGCTCTCGCTTCCTCGCCTCACCAGCTCGCGAGCACTGTGTGCGGCGGCGGCAGCGTGGATGCTGCTAGTGCGGTGCTGAGACAGCTTCGTCTCCTCCATCCTGCTGACGGTTCGTGCCCCTCTCACGCTTTTACGCCCGCCCGCAGACCTCGATGTGCTCCGTGTAGTCACGCGGCGTGTGCTCCTGCGCTTTTTGCGGAATCGTTTGCGCATTTGATTCTGGGGGTTTAGATTCGATGTGTTGAAGGCGGCGGGGGATGGGGGTTCGGGTTGAGAGCGTGCTAGGGGTTCATAGGGTCTAAAGTTTAACTGACGTGTACTTTTCAGAGTTGCTGCTTGTACTATGCATATAAGTTGGGGAATCGAGAGAGTAGGCCATGGGATGAATTATTCAGTGGTGCATTGTAGCATATTATGAGTAATGGCGAATTTAAACTTGAGTCCAACTCAATTGGTGGTGGGTACAGTCCTCTTTGACTCAAATTCGAGTGCCTATTTATTCACAAGGTTAGTCAGTGTCTTTATTTATTCATAGATAGAAATATCGAATTGGTAGGTTGGCCCAAGTACTGCTGAAACGCTGTTTTGGAATGTGTATGGAGTTTTACTGTTTTGCTAACTTTCTGTCTTTGAAAGAAGGCTGCGTATTTACTGCTAGTTGGTTAAGTTGCTCTTAGGACCTTTCTTCTTTCAACTAAATTCTTTTAGCTCCATCTCAACCAGTACGATGATGTCATGGTGCAGTTTAAGTTACCTCTATTCTTTCTTGGAATCAGAGGGAAGCTTCTCGATGACTTCCATTCCATTATCTGCTACAGAGTCCTATAGAAGATGACAAGAAAGAAAAATCCATGTACTTTCCTAGATCTTAGATGTGTCGATTGGTGATGATCATGCAGGGAAAATGGTTTTTGGGGTATGGCTCCCCTCTAAGTTGGTGTCTTATGGTTTCCCCTGAAATTTTTCAGGATTTAATTGATGTTCGTTCTAGTGCCTAAGTGTTTAAGTTCCAATTCTTGTCCATAGAGGCCTCAGACGTTGTTGACCTTATTCAGTTAAGTTATCACTGGACGATATGTACTATCCACTAGGTCCAGTCTAGCCTTAGTTTTTATAGGTCCCTTCTGTTATGAAGCCTCAAGGCTTTTCAGTTATCACTGCTGTCAGATTTTTCACCTGGTTAGCAATTAGAAATGACATTGCTCCCCTTGCAGCTGTCTGCTGATGTTGTTCCGAAGACATCTGAGAACTTCCTGGGATTATGTACTTCCTTGCCTGTTCAGTTGTCTGCTCTATATTTTTACCATTTACAAATGTCCATAACGAAAAGTCTTGCACATAGCTCTGAGATAAGATGCTCCAACTGGCTGCCTGCATAGCTGTTTGTAACCTCACATAAATGCAGCATTTATACAAACTGTCTACTCTTTATGCCAATCATTAAATATTTTTTTCTTTAAAATCCCGATATTCTTTCTTTCTTTTATATGTAATTCTTGCACTATTCCTTGTACTGATTGTTGTATTGTACTGTACATTATGAGAGAAGGGGGTTGGAAAGACAACTATTTCGCTGCTGTATTACAGGGACACCTGATTTCACAGCATTATAAAGGGACTTTAGGAAGTTTAGGCAACGTGTGAAACATGAAGTTTAGGCAATGTGTGTAACTGTGTATTAGACATGCATGTGTAGCTGCATGCGTGCGCCTCTGTAAATGGTCCGAGGAGTGGTTCATATACCTCCCGGCTTGATATATATGAAAGATCACCCCCACCCCCACCCTAAGATGGTGTGCGGTGTTTCCCATTTTCCTACAGTGTGAAACATGAAACGCAGCTCTCCTGCGTTTTCCAAAAAAAAAAACATGAAGTACGAAAGAATAGAGCTGTGTTATGATTTTTGTTAACAGAACTTTAGTCTGATTCTGTGAGTGTGCTTTCTATGGCTCTATTACATTGCTGTCCTAATTTACCATCTAAAATGGTAGTTTCAATTGACATCATAGTTTCTGCAAAAAAAAATGTCTGTATCCTGTTTCATTGCGTGTTATGGTTTCCTCGAGAGTGTTCCTTATTGATATCATGTATATATGTTTCTGAAGAGTGTTCCTCAAGAGTGTTGTCTCCACTGAACTCGCCATTGGGCATTCTCCTTATTTTACATCTTCATGTTTTACTGCATCGTACATCTTACCATATTTGTTGCTCTATGTCGCAAACTTTCAGTTTGAGTAGATTTTCTTGAAGTATTCAATAGCACTATTGATGATTGGTCCTTTTTTCAACTATGTTGCTCTTTGATGTACATGTTATCATAATTTGTTTTTCTTGCACACCTGATTGTTTGATTTTTTTTTTGGAACTTCCTAGCTCACTGAGTAGAGAAATTATTGCTTAATGTACTCCTGTTAGAGGGACCAGTACATTGCCCGTGCTAACGCTACGGTGGCGTGTAGAAAAAATAAATCATAAAACCGTGCTTGAGTAAAGTTTCTGCTAACAGCATCAAACATGACAGAATTAAGTTGTTTTGCAGCAACAGTAACAGCCTTCTCATTTTCCTAGCACAGATGAGTTAGCATTGAACTTAAAAGAAAAAACTGTAATGACAGGCCAAACTGCAAGAGAGACAAACTTTTTTTTTTTTCACTGAATTAAATCGATTCAGTTTTGATGTTTCTGCTTCAGAAAAAGGCCCTTTCGGAGATAGCATAGAAAAAAATGATTTCTCAAGAAGGATTGTGCTTGCTTGCTTTCAGATCCTAGGAATTAATATTATGTATGACCAAAATTGCTGAAACACTTCAACTATTGATGAAAAAAAACACTGCAGCACGAACCTGCAATGCCAACATACTCCTATCCTGCATGACATACCCTGTAAGTTGGTACTCAGAATTCAGAAGTACCATGTAGGTCATTGGTGGAGCTTATCATCACTGACTCCTGATACTTTACTTGAGCTGCATCACACTACCATCTGTACTTATAGAAAATGATGTATGTGCATCAGTGCACAATATAGTAGAAACTAAAGATCTGCCAAGGATCCTCGAATGCTTGTACAATTGAAAATTTAAAAAAGAATATACACTAACACACCATAGAAAGCATAGAAATTGTACAGGGAGTGAATCTTGCTTGCTTTCATGACAATGAAGAGCTCTGAGAATATGCAATTCAGTCTTCATCCTGCATAAGCTCACTACCACTGGTCCTCCATCTCATGCCTCTACTCGCCGTCTCCCTTGTGATGACCCGAGCTGAGGATCTCGACTCTCCAATGTCGTGCCACTTTGGATTCATCACGTGTCGCTCAGCATGTACTCCATCCAAGTATTCATCCTGCAACCACCAATTCATGCAATGTTACAAGAAGAGTTCAAGTAAAAATCATAGTGACACAAGATAGAGTATCAAACCTAGTACTGCAACTCAGCACCTGTGAATTTGGAAGCATTATGGTGTTCAACAACTACAAATCAGCACCTGTACTGCAACTTTGAAAATGAGTATAAAACCTACTGCTGGGCTGATGGGCTTCATCAATATTCAGCAACTTTAATTACGCAAACTAAAGCATGATTCACCAAAATGTTTAAACAAAATCAGTAAAGCTACGTACCTGTAGCAATATTGCGTAAAGCTGATTGGACCGCCTAAATTAGTAATTGAGTGAACAGTGGGGAAAGCAAAGCAAGATTAGTAACTGAACTTAGTTGAATCAACACCTGCCGCAAGCAACTTGACGCTCTGCTTCAGCTGCTAATGGTTGTCCATGGCCGCTTAATGCCGCGCCGTCAAGCAGCTGCTTGCAAACGCCAAGCACTGACACACACGCAAGCAGGTGCTGGCCATCTTAGAAGCGTGAGTATATATGGTGACACACATGCTTAATGTACTCCTGTTAGAGGGATTGGTGGAGAGAGTATATATCGTGGAAATTTTGAAGGTATCTATCCTTTTAAATAAATACCTTATCATGGAGCTTGATAATTCACTATAGATTTATGAACACACGCTTTAACAGCAGAAATTATGGTTGTTTAGAAAGGGCACTTATTTAATTTTAGTGCTTTTATTTTTTTTGTACCACACTCCCCTGATTCCGAATAAGCCACTTTAGGATTCTAGTTGGTCAATCTTCTTTAACTTGGCCCATAATAAAACCTTCTATAGATTGATATCACATGGTTTCTAGATTCATCATGAAAAATATGTTCATAAATAACTTTTCTATTTAAAACAGTATACTTCTACAAAAATACAAGTCAAGTACCACATTGGAGACTGTGTCAATATTCTAAATAATTTGCATTTGGAAGTTGGAACCAGAGGGAGCAATATATGGTTTCTGAAAGAATGGTAAGCTATATTATTGTTATTTTCGTCATCAAATGATGACATATTAAAAAGCATCGTAAACTTTCTGTAGTAAACCTTATTTCATACCTCACTGTGACAAAGATTTAGTTTTCACATTTCAGATGAAAATTTTGTCTTACTCCATGATGATCCTGGTGTACTGTCGATGGCAAATACTGGACCAAACACAAATGGTTCCCTATTCTTCATCACGTTCAAGCCTGCCCCTCATCTTGTCAGGTTCATTTCTATGAATTTAGTTTCCAGTTTTTCTACATGTCTATGATGTATAATACATTTGACTTTAGTCCAAGCGGACATGCAAGTATGCAACAAACACAAAATAAGCACCTACCCTGTAGTTTCTACACTGAGTTACCCAACAATTTGTGGAAAAGAATGCAATCCATGGTACTTACTGAATAGAGTACAAATCTTAGAATAAACATTGGCTTATGAGAACTTTTAATATAACCTTTGCCAGGATAAAAGTGACCACACTCGGGCTCAAGAAAAGTTGTGCTACTGTGTTTTCCAGCCTATGAATGCATAGAAATTTTATGGCATCGTGCTCTAGCAAGTAACTTGCATTGTTTTTTTTTTGAAAGCTAAGAAATACAATTGCAGGTCAGAGTGAAAAGGAAATTTGAGTAACACGAACAAACTTTGTTTGTTGTGTATTGATTAACATGTCATCTTCTGAGTGTACTTCACCTCATGCCCTGAGAATTTTAGGAGTTATCACTTTGGGAAAGTGATTTATTGTTTTATTCTTCCTGTCCTGAGCATTGTGTGATTTATTTTGGCTTTGGTAGAAAGGCTACACAACCAGCTTAACGTACTATAGCTAGTAAACAAATTGTGAAGGTTTGCTTGAGAATCAACAAGACTATTTTCTTTAGTGTAAGATGTCTTATGTGTAGTCCACTCATAAAATACCCATGATGCATTTTCCAGGAAGAATGTTATGTTTGACAAGCTTATTCTTGGAGATGATGTCCTGAAGAAGATTGAATGTGTTAATGTTGATGGTTCATCACCTCATGTTCCTCCTGTTCAAGTGAAAATAGTGAATTGTGGTATGCATATGGAGATCAATGACCATGGATCTGTGGCAAGAAAAAAAAAAAAGTAGTAGGACTCTTTTTTAGCAATGTGGTACGTACCACTATAGATAGATTTCAGTATTAAGGATTTTTGGATTTTAGTTTCTTATATAAATTTTTCTCGAACAATTTCTATATATAGATTATAGATCATAAATATCTTGCTTCAGGTTATTTAACACTTCTGGTTGCGTGATTGTGATTTCACAGATAAAGTGAAAGCTGATATTTCAAATCTCTCCAACAATAGAGCATCTCGTGGACAAAAAAGCGAGCAGAAGCTAAGGAATCATTGTCCATTAGGTCAATGACCATTATGGCAAGAGAAGCAATCATGACAGGTAATCAGGTGGATCTATGCTCTGTGCTCCTTGTTGACTTTTTAATAGGTATTGAAGTTTCATTTTGCAGATACACGAAATACCAAAGCTCCTGTTATGATAGACGGTATAGAAGTTCATCCAAAGAACGAGAATTATGTAGGTAAACTAATTATTCCCTCTGGTCATAATTAGACGACTTTTTGGTAGTATACTATCTGATGAATGATGTTCATAAAGTAAGCTCTGATATGCCTTAAACGATATATGCTTCATTAAACTGTGTTAGAGCCTCAGAGGAGTCCTATTCAACTGTTGAAAAGAGACATGTTTTGTACTTCAGCAGGAAGAACTGAACCTTTATATTTTCCTTTGGGGGTGAAAACTTAATTTGTGAGCAATACAAGATATGCAACTTATTTTAGAGTATGTGGCATCTTTGATCTTTCCGTCAGCAAGTTCATGCAAATGGATTCACAATTTCACATTTTAGTGTCCAGCCCTACTGCCTGGTCAACTATTTGATGCCATGAGATCTGCTGATATCCACTACTTGGAATTGTGCAGGTGTAGGAGGCGTAGCTGAAGTATCTCATGCGGCACTGCCGATTTACCTCATGAAGACTAGAATCAGTATCTGCAGCAATAGATTGGTAGCTCATCTTCCATCTCATCTACTGTGAGGTCAAGATCATATGAATATGACGATGATTGTGGACAGCCAATCTCCAGGACCTTGCCCTTTTAGGTGTTGTACGGTCACCATCATCACTACAATTCATTCCATGGTGTAGCAGTTGTTGAGGGAAGAGAAGTTTCTGCTGGGAGGTATCGGGGAACATGTACACCGTACTGATCTGCACATGTTCAGAATGATGGTAGAGAATCCTAGAGAATAATACACATGTTTAGATACTAAGTATATAGCGTTTGGGGGACCCCGCCTTGACCAAGAAATGGTCTCCATCCTGCATGCCAAATAATCTGGAACTGGAATTCCCACCCGGCTTCTGCATTCCTAACGGTGACAAACGTTTGAAATGTACTCCATATATGTATTGTCACTGTCGTTTTAGCACACAAGGAAATCATGTGGAGCATGTGGAGGCCTCGAATCTGGACTGTGCTGTGCAGCACCTGATGGACCAGGCATTCTCCTCGCGCATATTTTAAGCGAGGCAGGGCATCCTTGTCTAGTTCTGCAGAAGCCAATCATGCTGGGACACCTAGCGCCACAAGCGCATAATTTTGTTTTCTCTACTATCAGAAAGTTTGACGAGAATACCACATCAATATTCGTCTGAATGTGTAGGATTACCTGACTTTTGCAAGAAACGGTCCATGGCCGCGACGCGTAGGGACTAGAGAGTGCTCTGCTTCCACGAGGGAGATCCTAGTCGTGACAGGGACAGCCTGGAGCAGCCGCGCGCCTGCATAAACGCTGACGCGGCACCAAAAGCACCGCGTCGCGTCGTCAAAGCGCGCGCGTTCTCGTTCCCCTTCCCTTCCCTTCCCCGCCACGACACACGCACCCCACCCACCCTTTGCCCACCGCGCCGTCGTCGTCGGCGGCGGCGGCGTCCACCCACCCACCCACCCCCCACCGCCACCGATCAGCCCGAGTCCGCCGCCTCGGCGCCCCACCCGTCCAACACAGCCTCGGAGGCCACCGGCCGCGTCGTACGTCTCTCCTCGCCGCGAGGCCAGCGTCCGTCTCGCCGTCGCCGGCGCGCGGGGAGATGAGGCGATCGTCGAGTGGGGCGCGCGTGTCGGACAGCGGCGGCGGGGGCGGAGGCGGAGTTGTCGTCAGCGGGAGCGAGGCGGCGCTGCCGACGTACGACCCGCTGTCGGCGGCGGGGCGGCGGGAGGCGGCGCGGACGCGGGCGCTGGGGCGCGCCGTGCACTGCATCCCCGTGGTGCTTCTCGTCTGCGCGCTCCTCCTCCTCTGGCTCTCCGCCTCCTCCCACACCCACCTCGGTAAGGTTCAGTTCAGACTGCCCTCCCTCCCCTCTCTCTCTCTCTCCCCAATTCCCACCTGAGTCCTCTCCGATGGTGAATTGGCGATTGCCTAGGGGCGGTAGCTCGTGATTAATTTGAACTCCGTCGTGTCCGGGGAGGTTTTATGAAGTGAGATCATTCAGCTGGTGGGCGATGAGCTTGACATCTCAGTTCCATACCTGCCGCAATACTAACAATGCGCAATTAATGAGCAAGGGCTTGAGAAATCTAAGCTAAAAATGAGATGAAGTTGAAGTGTACTAGCTCCCATGACTCTCCTGGTCTGTTTCAGTCTTGCAAGTTCTGAACAGTAGGAAAATATTTTTGATTCGTAATTAAATCAAATTACAGTTTTAAAAAGTGATACTTCTGCTTTAATTTTGTGACCTGGATGCACTAAAAATTGTCGAGGCATACATACATAACCTTAATTCCTAGCTGTCACCAGGGGGGAAAGTATCAGGCACCACTGCCCTCAGAAC
Source organism: Hyparrhenia diplandra (assembly GCA_015847255.1). NCBI lineage: Eukaryota > Viridiplantae > Streptophyta > Magnoliopsida > Poales > Poaceae > Hyparrhenia > Hyparrhenia diplandra. The sequence continues at coordinate 69,496 of JADLZK010001537.1, read as the reverse complement.
ATGGGCTAGCGTTTGGTAGATGGGCATCTTCAGGTTTGTCGACATTGTTAAATCATGCAGGCCACTGTCCTATTTCCAGCAATCAGTCTCCAATATCTTTTCCTATACCGATCGTATTGAGTCATTCTTTCCTTCTGCCTTGGTTGGCATAAATTTCTTCTGTTCCACATGTTTGCATCTTGCACAATAGCTGCACTGAACATGCATTCTTGCAGAGTTGTAATGCTTACAAGAGGTGGATTGCACATTTTCTTGAAGGAGTATTGTTGTGTATGCCAACGCTGCAAGATCACAAAACATGTTCGTGTTATCACTGCCCCACCCCAAACTCAAAAACTGGATTAGAAAATCATCGGTTTGGTTTAGGTTTCTGTCACCAGTCAAGTGCCCATTGAAATGCAGATCAATCGTATTTAGAAAGTCATCATTCCGATTTGGAAATTCGTCCATGCACACGTACTTTCCTTCAGTGCATTTGATGGTCTTTCAACTTTGAAGTTCCACAGTGCATTTGATGGTGTCACTCACCACTGATATTAAGTTCTGCATACAAACGTTCTTTGGTGCTGCTGAAATACTTTCTGATGTTAGTGATTTTGCTGTGTATATGCAGATTGAGAATCAGTGGGGATGATGAGTGAACCTGGCAGGTTGAGTCTGGTTCTGTTATACTACTACAACTGAAGAGTTCTGAGTTCAACAACAACAAAAAAAAAGAGTTAGGCTAGACATGGTGAGGAAATACATAGGTGGGGATTAGCACAGAAAGTAGTTCATCTACTAGCAGGTTTTCGGATACATTCTTTTTAAAAGTTTTCATTTGGCCATACTGAGTTGAGCTGATTTGGTTCAGTGTTGCATATTGTATACAAATGTCATATGTATTCTTTCCCAACACTAAGCATACAATACATGTCCAAATATTCTTTCTGTACGTGTTGTGGTTTGTTCTTTGGACATTCTATACAATAAGTATACATGTGAATGCGGAATGCCATAGACTCATAAAGTGGCGGAGCTTGGACCTAAAACCCAGGCAGCAGAGGCCAATCATTAAAGGACAAGGCTATTTTTTTTTTCATCAAGCCAAATGGCTGCACTAGTGGGGTTCTTGGCCTGTGAGAAGCTCAACCAAATCGCCGTTTTTATGACACCAAATCGCCGTTTCTTGCCTTGTATTTGTCTCAAAGAAGCACCTTTGTATTTTTTAGTAGTCCACCAGCACTAGCTTGTATAGTACTAAATCCGTTCCAAATTGTAGGTCGTTTGACTTTTTTTCAACCTCAACTTTGACCGTTAAATTATTCAAAAAATTTATGCAAAACATCAATTCATTTATTGTGAAATGCTTTATTATTAATAAAAGTTCTTTAAAATCCACTTAAATTTGACTATGTTTATACAATTTTTTGAATAAGACAAATGGTCAAAGTTGGGGTTGAAAAAGTTAAACGACCTACAATTTGAAAAATGGAGGGAGTACTTTGCAAAACTAGCTCAGAGGCGAAAACTTGCAATTGAATTGCACCTATGCATCTAAATGTAAACGAATTAGTGACAATAAACCATTTGTGATGTGTACTTTACATGCCATATAAAGCAATGGTACAACCTGAGTATACTCAATACGGTGAATGACGCAGGCTCCATTCATGCATTCTGGTGGAGATGTAGACAAAAGTTTAATAAGAATATCAGAAAGGAAGTAGAAGAAATCTTGATCTACTTCTGGTTGGAATGTATATGGAAAGAGCGCAATAGAAAAAAAATTTCAGCAACAACAACTACAACTAGTGCAAGTGGCATATCTTTGCAAGGATGACATAAACCAGTACCAATTAGCAAAATCCCCCCATCTCGTAGCGAACAAGACTAGTTTTTTAGCTTTTTTTTTCAGTAGTGGCAGTTGCTTCAATTTTGTACAATTTCTCTACTTGTTTTTTAGTTGCATGTAGGTTGTAGCGGGGATGTACAATTGTATTTTTGGCTTTGTACTGCTTTTTCTTTATATCGCCTAATAAAAATCAATGGCAAAGCTTTTTGACACACTGACACACTGAACACATTCCATATCAATAGATTTAACTTTACATGTTGTACACATTCCATATATAGCAATAAACAATTAATAGGGTACTTCATGCCTATCACTATTAGAGGATGTTTTTGGAAAAAGGTTTAGGTCAGACATTGAGAACATAAATTATGAAATAATTTTTAAGTCATTAAGTTTAAAAACATGAAAATCATATCAATAGATTTGTCATAAAAATATACATATATAACTTTTCAAAAAATATTTTTGTAGAAAAGATAAGTCAAAGTTATGCTTTGTATACCGCTTCGCTATCCTTAACGTCCTATGAGTAATTTGGTAGGAGGTGATGCTGCAAAAATAGGGGAAAACGCTTCTGTTGGAAAACCAGTGCGCCGGCTTTAAAACGGCATCAATTTCTTGAACTAGAGGCTGCAGAGTGCAGACGTTTTGGTTGTGGTGTGGTACTCTGCATTTTGACAGTAGAATGACAGGGAACGGGCGTGACATGGCCTTTGTTTGGGCACAGGACGTTTACGTCGTCAAATTTCTCTGCGTTTTGACATCGAGCGGCGTGACATCGTCAAATATCTCTTGTCTCCATTTGGACAGAGACAGAGCACGATGGGATCATAAACAGTCTGGAATTCTCACGGTCGAAACACCCCGTAAACCGATGCTTCAGGTTACACGAAATCTTCACCCAAAAAAAGGTTGTCCCTTCTCCAAGACCGCATACGAAATTCTCGATAGAACGAAGCTTGGTATATCCATCCACCCGATAGGAATGGGATAAGCTAAGCCTGGCTTGTTGCATGCGTGAAGCAAATCCGCGCACTGCTGGACCGGACACGTGACCACCAAGATTTTCAGCGATGCAAATCGAGATCGAGGTGGTGTCTCCATCTAAAGTTCATGGACAACCGCCTCCAAGAAACGCAATGCGTGCGTGTGTGTGTTGGCCACTCGTTGCTTGCGTCCAACCAAATCATGACCTGAAAGCTACTGCTACCACAAAATTTTTGTTTCTTTGAATGAAAAAAAGAGGTTGTCTCTTCTTATATGTGCTAAGTGTCAGTTTTTTTTTTTTTTTTTTTTTTTGCATTGCTTTTATTTGTTGGGTCATCTTTCCGGCACGCAAGGAATATGAATGAAAGCCAGGTAAACAAGCAAAGCCAGCAGCTAATTTGAGACGGGATATGGGGGTTACGTCGGCAACGGCTGAAACGTGACTGCCAAGCCATTAACGCTGGCTGCCGCCGAGTATGGAGTATGGCATGGGCATTGGGACAGAAGATGACAACTTACTAGAGCTTGATGCCCACGAAAACTAGAGGAGGAGAAATACTAGTTGTAAACCGTCAAGCTACTCTCAGCGGTGGAGCTATGTGTAGGTCGGTTATAGTGGGCCATGGCCCGGCCTCCTTGATACGATAATTGAAAATGATCCTTAAGGATGACAAATGATAATGCTTATTATTTATTACTAGCAAGTAATAGAGATTTGACACTAGAGAAAAATTTTAATATACTATTGCCCCCTCTTTAAGCTCCGCCATTGCTAGTAACAAGATACGAGTAATTGTTTCCGTATCTGTCTGAAATAATACTTGGAGCATCAATATAGTAGCGATGATTTTATATCATATAGGAAACATACACACCATTACATTTTTTACAATTTGGGCGAGGCAAATACTAAAAAAATACCTATTTTCGAGGACAATTTCTAGTATGTATGACAAGAAGGATTTGGTCTAGTCTAGTCTATAATGGCAAAAAAGAAAAGGTGCAAACCACCGCTTTTGGTGCAATAGTGTAAGCTCCCTTGAAACAAGTATTATAAGTTTTTTTTTTTCTAGATGATGCACATCCGCAATGCAAAATAGTTTTCTAAAAATTCATAGGAGAACAATAATTTTCATATGCATATGTGCTAGAAGAAAGAATCATAGGAGTTTTGAAAAATCCTTAAAACACAACAACATTAAATGGACGGTTTGCATCAAATGTTTCGCCGTGTAGAATATATCGTGCTCAAGTTGATTTCCATCCTATGGAACCTAACTGGTTGAGCTACACCCTACATTGGGAGAAACTCCATGACTTGACTAACAACAAATGTAAGAAGCATGCTACATAATTTAAAAAAGTACTCCTTCAATTTGAAAGATATAGGTCCATTTAGTTTTTCCCTTAAGTGCATGAAAAAATCTCTAACTGTGAGATATTTGTAAAAAATTATAAACACCTACAACTTCAAATTAGTTAATGAATCCATCATGAAATAATTCTTTATGCATTTATTTGGTATGTTGATTGATATGGAATAATTTTTATAATCCTAGTCAAAGTCAGAGAAGTTTATTTATTTAATTTGACAAGAACTAAAGGTGTCTCTAATGATTCTCGAACAGCTATCTATGAGGAATTTTATTGGCTATCAATAACAATTTGCAAATAGCTAGCTAGATAGAACATATAAATAAGAAAAAATAAACACTATTGTAGAGAGTTATGTGTGAGATATTTCTAGGAGATCGTGCTAGATTAGCTATTTGATCTCTTTCCTTGATAGCCAATAAAATACTTTTTTTTTATTATTTCTATACATCATCTAGCTAGCTATCTGTAAATTACGGTCCTCATAGCTAATAGAATTCTTCACGACAACCATTTGGAATGCCATATAGGAAGCTAAATTTTGAAACGAGGGAATAACAATCATTGCTGATGATACTCAATCGATTTTCATCATTGCCCTGAGCTGTAGATGTCGATGAAAAAGGCATTTTTTCAATATGGCAAAAAATCTCGGTAGATCATTTGCGCTCAACTAATTCAGCGCACTGCCACCCAAAAAAAATATTTAATGAGTACTACGAGTTTTAATTTAGGTAATTAAAAAACTAATTGCACAGTTTTAGATCATTCCCAGCTAGATTATATAAATTAAAAACATGATGAAAAAAAAATTTTAGGCAACTAGGTTAAAATCGTGAATAACTAATTGAAGATTAGGACAGAGGGGAAAAACTAAGGCACACCTCACAACCCACCAGACAACATAAAGAAACACCCATGGAGGGATCTCAGCCGTCAAACGCCAAACAGACGGCCGAGAAGCGATGGGCCGGCCGAGGCCCAAACGAGGTTCCGAGGCCGTTTTGAGCACTTGTCGCCTCGAACTCGGAACGGCCCACCATCCTCCCCTGACCGCCGCCTCCCCTGTATATAAACCGCTTCGTCCGCACAAGCCCGAATTAATTAATTATAATCAATTTTTCCTATTAAAACCGACTGGAATTTTTGCTTATTTCCGGCTCTTGAAATCGCCTCCTGTCCTGATTCCTCCTCCGCCGCTCGTCAAATCCTCCTCGCCGTGCCCGTGTAGGTAGGTAGCGAGAAATTCCTTGCGTTGGCGGATCGTCGCGGGCTCCTCTCCTCTCTCCCGGCGGCAGGCAAGTCGTCGAATCGCCGCGCTTGGCCCGGCCGCGAGCGCTGAACCCGCCGCCAGCCTCCTCGCCTGAAGAAGAACGGCGGCCGTCGTCGGGCTCGGGTGAAAGTTCCGGCGAAGAACAGCTGGTAGCCAGTCGCGCTCGTCACGCCGGCGACTCGATTGGCATTGTCTTTGCCTTTCCGTCGTTTGTTGGTAAGGATCCTAACTTCGTTTGATGATTTTTTTTTTTTTTTTTGGGGAGAATTATTATTTGTTCGGCAGATCGATCTCTTTACTTTCTTCTATGATCACAATCAGATCGAGAATTCAGGGAAGTGGAACGAATCGGGATTAATCTGATGCATATACAAAGCCGCCGCTCCTGGTTGATGCGCGAGGCCATGTTGTTTTGCAACAGCCCCAAGCGATTCGCTTCGATTTCGCTCTCCTGTTCTCGTGACAGATCAACGCGTTGATGTTCCTGCGCTGCAATGGATCCTTCGCTCGTTAATCTGCTATTATATTCTGTTGTCAATACACTCGGTTGTAGTCAAGGATGCGATTCCTTTCATTCAAAATATTTTGGGTGCTCTGTAGAAGTTGAAATTCTTCGTATTTTGACTCATGTTAGTCTGATTTATGTTTTGACGCCCGTTAATCTAGTTTTGTTCGACTATTGACTTTGGTTTATTGTTTGCGACAGAGTTCCCGAACCAAAACGACCTGATGAGATTCTTCAAGGGGAGCAAGGTGGAGGTGTTGCAGGAGGCAGAGGTGCCATTTGGTTCGTGGAGGCCTGGCGAGATCATCTCCGGCAATGGACACACCTACTTGGTGAGATATGATGAAAGCCCCGTTGACTCTAGCGTGGCTGTTGAAAGGGTGCCAAGGAGATTGATGAGACCTTGCCCTCCTGTGGATGACCATGTACGCTGGAGTTTAGGTAGTATTCTTGAGGCCTTTGACAGCTACTCGTGGAAGGTTGCTGAAGTGGTCAGAGTGCTTGGAAAGAATCAATATCTAGTTAGGCTCCTTGGGTCTTCGCTGGAGTTGAGTGCACATGCATCGGATCTTCGATTGAGGAAGCTTTGGCTTGATGACAGATGGGTTGTAACTCAGAAGGTAATGCTTTGTTCCTTAAATTCTCACTTTTGTATTAGAATTTATTTATAATAAGGTGATCAATAGAAAGATGTTTTTACTTATATGCAGTAACTCATCAAGCAGTTAACATGGTCTAACTGTTGTATTTCAATAAAATCTAATATGATAATTTTGAGGTTCTTTGATGTTCACTCATGAGCAATCAGATTTTGTTTCAAGTATTAATGGGAATGACCTAGATCCTAATGAGACTTGTCTTTCAATCATTTTCAGTATTCCGCAAGATGCTTGGATGGTGGTGCATTCAGAGGTCGATCAAAAGATGGAAATTTAGACCATAAGTTCAGAATGGACAGCCGTATTCAACTTGAGAACCATAATGCTTTGGAGGGTGATACATCTAGAGGCATCAAGAGAAAATCGTCTGCTATATCAACATATCCTCAATGCAGTGAAGTTACTAAGAGATTGCGAACACCAAACAGAGATGGAAGGCACTCAAAGCTGGTTGATAGAGCTTTTTTCCCTTTGGCTGAAAAGGTAGATGATGTTGATTACCCATGCTTTATGATGGGTGGGAAATACATGCATGATAGTCATATTGGGCATAATAGAACAACTGAAGAACTTAGTGACACAGAGAGTATCTCATCTTCTGTTGGTAGTTCTAGTCCTAACAGTACCCCCCATAGATCACAGTATTATAATTTGGTTTACCAAAGTGGAGATACCTGTAGTAGAACTGATGATGATGAAGTATCTACATCTGAAAGAGAAACATCAGAACATGATAACGATGGATTGAGGGAAGAAACCCATTTGTTGGAAGAAACCCATTTGCTGGAATTACATGCTTATCGTTCAACAATGTTAGCCTTGTATGCTTGTGGGTCACTTAGCTGGGAGCAAGAGGCTTTGTTGACTAACCTAAGGTTAACACTGAACATCTCAACTGATGAACATCTAGCTGAATTGAGGAGTTTGGTTACACATGCTGTTACTTCCAGATAGCTTTTGTTGTTACTTTCCTGGCAACATTTAATATATTCCAAATTATTGTAAGTTAGGAAATGTCATTAAGGGTTGAGGTGTTGGAGTGCTTCATGTGTAGAATTGTACTTGTGAAAAGAGTCGGTTGGGAAATTTTGTACTATAGATATCTCAAAATTTCTGAAATTTTGCGACAGTCTCTCAAAGTATTAATGTATTCATACTGTAACACCTTTGTCTTTTATCTTTGCATTAGCTTGTGTTGATGTTTAACACTGTACTACTCTATCAGTAGTCCTTGTCTCCTTGATTGTGTTTGTGGTGATTGATGACTAAACTTGCAATGTTTTGATCAAATCATGTACAAGCTGAATTCTCAAAGATATAATATAAGTATGAATATCCTTGAGGAAGTTTAGTTTTGTTAATGATTGTCTTTGTAGTGTCAATGCTTTTTTTTCTCGAACCTTGTGTCAATGCTTTTACTATCATAATGCTATATTTGTCTTAAGGTGGTGAAAAACTGTAAGTATGGATTATGAAATATCTGTATGTCTCCTCTGTGTTGCCTAGTGAGCTGACTAATTTGTAATGCTTTTTTGCTGTTGATTTAGTAGCAGCTGTTGTGCATGGGCAGTTTCACCCAGCATTATTCAATTCTGCAACATAAAAGTATGGGGAAAGGAAATCTGATATTTCTCATGAACTTTCCAGGGCCAAGGTTGGAGGCTTTTAAAGCATCCTTCCATAGGTTCTTGTAGATGGAGGATTCTGCCACATGTTTTGCAGTGCGATAGATGTGGCAACATTTCCATTGAACTTCCATTGGTACTAAATTTATTTTCAATGTCCTTTTGCTTTTAGGATCATTATATTTTTTTCCTTCTAGGATAGGATTCTCTTGTGCCTTGCTTTTATAAGTTGCCAAGATACTTCATTGCAACATTAATGGATAGTAGTTTCCATGTGAGCTGTCATACATTGTGCTCACAAATACTAGAACAAAGGCCCAAGGAACACTCAGTCTGGTTTACTTAAAATATATAAGTATAATAACACAAAACACAAAAGGGTTGCCCCATGTGGCTATTTCTATTTGCTTACCTCAAACTTGTATTGAAGATTTATTTTATTCTTTTTTGTTCGAAATTAAGGTCAAGCAGGACCAAGATTGTGGTTCCAGATTTGGTTTATGATCCAGAGACAAAAAGGTGATCTGTTTGTTGTGTGATTTTTCACAGAACAAGCATATTCCCTCTTTGGTAAGTGCTTCTGGAACTCTTGGTTGTATTTATATCCTTTTCTTGAGGAGGATTTGAATGATAGTGACAAGGTAAAGTAAAATATATTTTGATCACTGATACACATTTTTCCATATAATAAATCAACTGACAGTCTTTAGCTGTATTTTCATATTATTATATGGTTTTGAGGTAAACAGATCTCAAATTATCAGTAACTTAAATTGCAATTGATACCTAGGCAATTATAGGTCACTTGCATAAACTTTACAGATTTTGTGTTGTAGTTAAGAAATACTCAAGACATGTTATGGAGTAGAGATTGTTTTGAGTTAAAAGTTAGCCAAGCAAGGACTCAGAACACACAGCTTAATTGGTTGCCCGTCAAGTACATATTGATTTATATGCTGTTAAAATTTTCCTTGCTGCTGTGAATGAGCCAATTTGTCTGGCCTGGATGGACAAGATCCTCATGCCTGCACGAACTAAGCAAGGGGAGGTGACTGAGAAACCAAGCAGCCGCGCCTTAATACCTCAACCATGTTATGCTTATGGGTATTCACCTAAGAAATATTGCATCAGCACAAGGGTGATGTTCCATGAATGCCTACACGTTATGGTTATCATCATACTTTGAAAATTTTTGTTAGATAATGGAATAATAATCTCCCAGATGTTCTTGAAATATATTTGAAGATCTTTGTAAGTGACCACAGTCACAATGACTTTGTATTCCACGTTTTTCTTTACATGTTTTGTGTTGAACACAGATGTTTTAAGAATTTTGTGTACTGTTTCTTTGCTTAAAAAACCTGTTTGGTGCCTAAAATTGTTATATGCCCATGCTTAAATAGAAATTATAGAATACTCCATGCATAAATGGAGTCTTAGACAACTAGGGAAAATGCTTTACAGTGTGCAAGTTAATGTCTCATTAGAAATCGGTGCTGTTTCTCATGTGCTAGATCGTTGCTTACATTATCTCCCTATTGCAGACAGATATTCAGTCTGGGATATGTAGTACTAATTTGTTTGTTTACAAGATTTTAATAATCATGTGGTTATTGCAAAGGACAATCATGAATAATTTTTGGCTTTATGAGCTTTCAATGTGCATCAGTGTAAGTTCAATTTGACTCAACAGATAAGTTGATGCACACTGCAATTCTGCAATCGGAAGTTATTATCTGTTTATTAAAAGGACTGATTTAGTTGAAATGGCGTGACAACTCAAACAAAAGTCTCCAAACGCTCTAAAAGAGGAGACAGTGCATGCTCTCCCCTATCTGATGTTTATTTTTGGAGAAATTATTTCATTTTGAATGCAATATGTTACCTGGTATGCTGGCACGAGGAAGTAGTTTACTAGGAATTTGAAAAAAAAAAAAAAACCATACAAATGTGCCCTAGTTCAGGACTTGCAGCCAATTTTCACATACACACAAACTGTTGAGATTACATGGTCTTGCGTTGCATCAAGGAAAACTTGCAGGTATGTCTGTGCAGTTATTTGCTAGTCGTCTTATGCATATGAAGCATATCTTTTTTTTTTTTTTTCTGTTCTAGTGTTTTGTAATCCAGATGCTGTAGGTGTTCTTCATGAAATATGATCTGCGCCAGTCGGGTCAGTGAGACTATGAGACTTATTTTACTGGAGAACTATTTGGCCACCTTATTTTTGTGCTAAAGACAGCTGCCCTTCAATTTTTTCCTGGGTGTACTATGTCACTTAAGTTTGGTCGTTGTGCAGTTGAAGGAACATGTTTGAAATACAATGGGTAGACAGTCACATATTTTCAGAAGTGAAGTGCCTAGGTCCTCGTGGTTCTGATGGACAAGCAAGAAGCTTATTTTATAGTCAAGAACAAGTGAAAAGTTTCTCCATGGTGTAGGACGATGTACCTTCGATCTCTTTACTTCCCGTTGAACTTAATGCTGTTCTTGCGTGTTTGAAAATTCATGTACCTTGTTTTCATTGTTATAATCATGTACATTGTTACTGGCCTTAGAAAATCTGCTGATGTTGTTGGCTTCATGTTTGGCAATAAAGCTTGTATTGTTTGTGTGTTCACCAACAGTTTTTGTTCAGTCTTTGCCTGCGACAAGAACATTTACGATAATGTAAAGTAGTGAATTGTTAGATTGGCGTCAGATCTGTGTAAATAGTGAATCGTTGAGATTTCAGTATACCAGTATTTGAAGTGGAATGGGTGCAAACTAGCTGTAAATAGTGAATCGTTGAGGTTGGCCTGAGCTAGAAGCCTACAGGTAATGGGCCCACCTAGATGAGCCAGATCTAAACCCACTAGACTTTCTGTACCAAAAAGTCGAAGCATTAGAAGATGACACGGAAGTATAATGCTTCTAGCTGCAACATCATCCATCCTTTTGTTGTCAGTACTCAACCTGATGAAATCTCCCAACTACTTGAGCATTCTTCTTGTCTTTCATCAAGTGATGATGATCTTCTTCTGTGTATAATGTCATGAACTGATGGTGTTTCTGCTTTGGATGATACACGTATGATTGCAGCAGAGCACCAAGGAAGGATCGTATATGGAAACCAATCTCAAATTCCTTGCAAGGCCAGCAAACGAGCCAAGTAGAAGGGCCTGTTCAGGGAAGGCTCTGCACTCTGCCGCCTGCATGTGAGATGAATGAGCCAAGCCAATTCTACAAGCTGACAAGTACTCTTGAGCAGATTCAGAGAAGCAAGAGCGGGGCAATGCCGTCGCGGGATCCGGCGACAGCGGCGCGACCGGTGGCGGGTCGGGGACCAGGCAGGCTGCCGCTCCGGTCCCGGTGGTGCCCGTCCGTCCGCTGCCGCGCCGACGACAAACAACGTCGTCGTCAGCAATCCATAATGATGGGTATGTCGTCGCTGCAGAGTGCAGACCGCAGTGCTGCCACCACCCTAACGAACTCCTCCTTGCTCAGTGCTGACCCGTGCCGCATTTGCAGTTGCAGTTGCAGTGCGTTATGGGCCTGAGATGGCTGCTGATGCTCTGGGCACTACTGAACCAAAAGCATAGTAAAGGCTTACAGCAAGCATTGATGCCAACCATGGCAGAACGGAATGGCAGCCGCAATATCCTTCTGCTGCTCTGCACATGCAGAGTACACTCCGTCAGTACTGCAGGAATGTGGCTGGCAACGCTGGCAGCTTGTGAGGAGCCAGCACGGCAACATTTGTCCAAGAGTCTCTTCCCAAAGTAGAGTAATTTCTCCAGAGCCTCAGTCAGTCTCTGCACCAAACACTTTATATTGTTCGAAAGATTAACCTCACGATCTACTTCTACCCCTTGTTTGTTGTTGTCAGATTCACCTCAGTCCAGTGTTGGCATGGATTGAAGTGAATGTAGTTCAAGTTTCACTCCAATCCAGCCCGACACGTCTTGATTGATGTGGATCCGATTACATCCAAACAAGGTCTAATTTTTACAGTTAACCATTGGCGCCCGCATGGGTTTAATGACGAGTCCAGTAGTCCACCATCCTAGGGGCAGGCGGGGCCTATATCTACATGCAAAATTCTCGGACGTCACGGCGTTTGGGGTTGCTTCAGCTGATTGGAATTAACACAAGCAGCCAACTGCATTCATGGGGACACATGCTTTACCGCTGCATCAGTGGGGAGGTACGTACGGCACAAGGCAACAAAGAAACTTACGAGGTGCTGCTGTGGTGGACCTGCAGTGCTGTTTCTAGCTTTCGTTCCTACCTAGCTACATCCATGATAAGTTCCACTTCACAGGCCCATTTGGAGCAACTGATGTCTCTGAGGAACCCCCCTCGTCCCTATCTTGCCATGTGCCCGGCCGGCATGTGATGATGGGCATGGAGATAGAGCTCAACACTCTGCCTCCTGCTACTGTTATGATTACACACTTGATTGGGACGAGATGATCGTTGTGAGCCATGGCGTTTGTCATCTGACTGGCTGATTCTTTGTGAATCTGATCAGCTGATTGCTTTCGAACTAGTGTTGATTATGTCACATGCATGATTGTGCTAGCAGAGCTGCTACTCTGTTGTTATGATGTTCTTGACTTTCTGTGAAGCTCTAGGACTATTGACATTTCTTCAGAATGCTCCTTTAGCAAGGCACCAACTGAGCTCTCTGGATTTCAGGTTCCAGTTAAGGTCATCAGGTCATGTGTCTGCAATAAGCCAGATGCTGTCTGGATGTGCGATGGTAATGCAGACCAGGTGAATCACCACGCACTAACTGCTCAACCAGCTCTAGTGCTCCAAAATATTTTCATGACAATTTACTGACGGCGATGGTTTCCTAATAACAATTTGAGAACCTAATTTAGCTAGCAGGTAAGCGAAGGGTTGATACCTCTGCATGTTCTTGTGATACCATTGAATCATTGAATGATTCATTCAACTCATGCTCTCATAGGCTCATAGCATTGTGTTTAGACTAAGAGTATATATAAATGCATAATGTCGTCCATGTGATTAATTTCTTGTCAATGCAGCATGTGCTCCTTGGTAAAAGATGAGCAAGAATCTAGGCTAAGCTACTTACACATATATAGGCTAGGGAATCAGTACCAGTAAACAAATCATCTGAACTATGAGTCATGTTATCAATTAAGTTGTGTTGTACTAGCTAATTGTGCATGTGACCTATTACTGCAGGCATGGTGCTTTTGGTACTGCAATTAGCAAATAAGTTAAACCATGGTCAACCACCATTTTGTCGGTAACCCCATGCCAGCTCTTTCCAGCCCTTTTGTCACGGTTAAACCATGGTTAACCACCATTTTGTCGGTAGTACTTAGTGTCATGTCAGGACATGTCATGCCTACATATATTTTCGTTCACTATAATCTATCATGTGCTGATGATAACTTAAAGTAAGAACGGTCAAGATAAATAGTTGTCCTAATTGGATCAAGGGTTATTAATGCCTTAGTTTGAGTTCTTTTTTAGTAGGGAGTAGTCAGTTAGTGCCAACTTGTCCTTATTATATTGGTGTGGTTATTAGCGATGAAGATCGAAGCATGCCTCTCCCATAACAAATATCTCATCATTATCATTCCCAATGCATCTGTTTTTTTTTTAAACCGGTCACTGCATCAGCTTAATCCATCCTCATGACTGGACCATGAACTTCTTTCGCAGATGATTGCGTGTATTGGAATTCAGAATTCAGAACTGATACCAACTCGGCCCTTAATTGCACATGATGATATGCCACGTCTCGCAAGTAGTCATGGGGCTGCCAGATGACCCAGAGGCACAAGGGAATGGGGCATCCTCTTGAGAAGTGAGGACCAGTTGTTGGTACAAGTTTGGTCTCATCTTCATTCATAGCATAATTCAATCCATGGTGGCATGGTATGCGAGTTATTTCACAATAATTCTAGGAGGGATTTTATTTTTCTTAATTCATCCTCGTTTTCAGAGTTATGCACTAGTTGGTTTGTCATGCAAGATATCTCCTCACTCTGAACATTTATTTCTTTCATGAGAGTCAGGCATGTACTATACTGACTGTATTGTTCAGCTTTGCATATATATATGTGCCATGTTTCAATAAAGTAAATCCAAGCTTTAGGAATGCAACTGTGACTGGCAAACTAGAATGGAATTAATCATGTGACTCTATTATCAGTTGCAGTCGCAACCATCTTACAGACTTACAGTTGTTGAAAACTTTTAAAGGGCCATATGAGATGTTTCCTCAGCACACAATTCTAGGGTGGCCAAAGTAGGCATTGCTTGAGACATCAGAATCAAAAGAGAACCACACACGTTGGAATTAGCTGTTTGATGTTGAAGGGATCTCTAGCTAGCTTCCTAACTGCCATGTTTTTTTTTTTTCCCTTGAGAATACGCATGAGAGCTATGTATCATGTTTTCCTCTGAATGAAGGGCCAATGTTAGTTTTGTACCTAAGTCTTATATACAATTCCACTGAGCCAAACTTTTGCTTGTTCTGGTGGGTGGGGTGGGGATCTGGTCGTGTTTTAGTCACAAGTTTGTTTGTACTTTGAATTTTTGAAAACAAGGAATGATGTGTCTACTGTCTCAGGGATTGAAATGAACCCTTTCAGATCACTATATATGACGAGATAAGATTTGCTGACATACATTGGTCTTGGCAACACACATTATTTCAACGCAATTGGCAACGCACTATTTCAGAATTGAGAGTCACATGGCCTCCCTCTTTCTTATGGAGTTGCAGCAAATGCTACATTTAGGAAGCTACAAAAGAACATGTCCTATTTCTACTGTGCCACATGCCTCTAGAGGACCATATAACAGTTGAAGTACATGTGACTATGAAACGTTAGCCATATCGTCCATGCATGTATAGAGTATATATATAGCACTTTTTTTCTAACCTCCCTAAATCTAGCTAGTTAGTGGTATTATTGGATAATAGCCTCTAGAGGAGGTCCCTGCTGCATGTTTGTTGGATGTATAAATTGCAAGTTGCTACAAGATCTACATGCTGAAAATTAACATTACTACTAGTGCAGTTTTATCTGTAGTCATCCAATGGCTTCAAAATTTGGGGTGACCTTTCTTATAGGTTTTAGTGTTAATTGTAGACCTCCTTTTGCATAATCTTCTACACTCAATTTTTTTCAGTGTTTATATTTGTCAGGTCTCTTGCTCTGTAGGCTTAGGTCTTCAAAATTTCGGGGTGACCAAAAAGAAAACTCCAAAATTACGTATTACCCCAACGCCCAAAGTGCATATGTTTTATGTATGTGTTTTATTGTAGACCTCATATTTTCTACTGTTTATGTCGCATAATCTTCTACGTACACTCAATGGGGTTTTAGTCATAAACCATGCTTTATTTTGTTTTGTTCTAAAACTTTTATAAAACTATATCTGTTGTTCTTAATTTCTGCATTGCTACACCTGCACATCGGAAAATTATGTGAGACTGAACAGCACTGCTGCAGCGCTCTTGTTCGATCGCAGTGGGCCGGCCGGGTACAGCGCTCTCCTCTGCCCGGTCAATCATTATTGATGCCTGGATGGATGGAATGGACCAGTGATTTTGGCGATGGACGCAGTACCAATGCCATTGCCAGGACGTGCGCCTTTTCCGTGCACTGCTGTGCTGCTACTAGCTTCTAGTAGTGCCGTTGCCGGTCAGTCTCGGTGGGTGGCAGGGCAGGGCAGATAACGGCAGCCGATCGATGTCTGTCTTGGGACCGTCCGTCTTTTAGCAATCTACTTGTGGGTAAATTCTGCATTCTATGTCGTAGCGATCTGTAGCTCATCAGAGATCTGCTGGATACTTATAATTGTACGTACGTACCTAGCTTCTCCACGAGCTCTACCGTCCGTCTTTTTACATGTAAAGATCCGGTAAAAACGTCAAGCTCACGCTCCTCAGCAGTCAGTACTGTACATGGAATAGTTATTTTCAGAAATATAGCAGGCCGGACTACTCTGAAACCATGTTGGTTTCTACTTCCATGTATGCATAGCATCAAGAAATACATATATACTACATAGCAGCATCTAAAGTTTGGTGGAGTAACTGAACCATATGACAGTCGCAGAATGTGAGCTACTCCGTACGTACTGTACCTAGCATAGCTTGTTGGAAGACGGACGACAACATTTTCTTGGCGCATTGACTTGTGCAGCAACAGAAAAAAAATCACACGGTCATGGCAAAGAAGAACAGAGACTAATCTTGCGTACGTGTACATCCATTGGAATTGAGGCCGGCCGGGTCAAAACTCGAAACTGAATCGACCGACGCATGCACGTCGTTTTCGTCGCCTTTCTGCTCGTTTTCCTCCTGAAACTTGTTTCCCTCTCGATCGTCTACCGCTGAATGACGCGCTTAACTCCATGCCGATCAGAGCCTAGCTAGCTCGGAAAGTCCGGCGAACAATCTGTCACGGCGACGACCAGTCAAGCCACTGCTTGGTCACGCGATCGATCGATCGTCGTACGTCACTCTCAACTCAACACACGGTCAACCTACCCAGGCCGGGGCCGAGCGAAGAACACCGGAACGGACGGGAGCGGGACGGCCGGCGACACCCGTGCCGTTCCTTGAGACGCCGATCGCACCCCGATCCCACACTCGGTAGGCCGAGCGATGTTCGGCGATCACAACTGGAGGCAGCGTCGCACACGCACAGGCGAGGCAACAGCGCCAGGGCCCAAGGCCACCAACCCCCACCTCGCATGCGGAACACATGCCGCGCGCGCGGCACCGGCAGGCAGGCACGCGCTGGGCGGCTGGGGTCTCCCGGTCCGGTCTGCGCGAACACGCCAGGCCAGGGCAGAGAGGGAACCCGGTGCGTGTCTCGTCTCGCAGCGGGAGCGACGTCCCGAGCCTAGCCCACCGCGGCAGGCAGTCGGACCGCGGGCAAGCCAGCGGGTTGCTGCTCTGCAGCGACCGACTCTGCACCGCGGGACGATGGGGACCTGACCGCCCGCCCGGCGTCCCCGCCGGATTTGCAGGTGGCTGCTTGCATGCGGTGCGCCGGCACGTCGGGCCGTCGTCGGCCACCCCATGTCGCGCGCCCCGACGAGCGCGCCTGCCTTCCTGGCCACTAGCGCGTCCTGTCCCGTCTCGTTACGCCATCGAACAAAGGCTGCCTGCCTGCCGTGCGCAGCGCAGCGCTGCTGGCCTGGCCTGGCCGGGCCGGCGGCTGCCTGCCTGCCCTCGAAATGGGCAAGTGGCTGGCGTTTGGACGTACTAGTACTCGTACTGCTGCCAGCCACGGGTCCGTGAACTGCTGCCTGCGGATTTTACCGGTCACGGCAGCATGCAGTGGTCGTCAGACAGGCCGGCGGCCGCTGCCGATGGATCCCGGATTCCAGCCAGCCAGCCAGGCCCAGTCTCTCCCTCCAAGTCCCCGGCGTACGTAGCGTCCTTTCCCGTGTCCTTGCGCTCCAGCTAGCTAGCTCTCCTCCGTCCGCCTTTTTTTTTTCCCCGGCGGAGATGGATGAAGTGACAGGAAACGGAGTTTGTTGGCTTGTGCAGGCATGAAACATGACATTTCACATCGTGCGTCCCGTTTGGCCGTTTGGGACAAGGCAGCTCCGGTACAATCCCGTGGAAACGCACAAACGTCCGTTGTGATCTGATTTGGGGTACACCCACCAATTACAGCAACTCAGACTTTACCTGCTCTTGATGCATATCAGTATTTACGTACTACTCCGTAGGTACCCGGTAACAGTAACTAGTACAGTACTGTCTACCTTTTATATGTCCCAAAAGAATGCAACTATATGTTGCGTGACTGTTAAAAGTTCATGTTTAACTAAGTTTCTGTAGTAAATACTGTTCACATTTATAAATCTAAATTAATTTATTGTGAGAATACAAATCTTTATTTACTATTATAGTATTATAAATATTTATAATTTTTTATCTATAATTGGTCAAAGTTGATATATTAAATATTATATCGTTTAAGAATTGTATTCCTTTTGGGGATGAAGAGAGTATCTAATCAAAAGAAAACCAAATATTGATTTAGATGTAACTTTTAGATATTTGAAATAGTCCTCTACTAGAGGACACACGGATGCTTGCCCTTCCACACATTTCATTGCAATTCCTAGGATCCTATCCTCTGCCACCTAGCTTTTTTACAGACCAAAGTTATAAAACAATGTCATAAAAAGAAATACCGTAGACCAAACCTGTTACCTTCATTGACGTGGCAGGGGTCCTTTCAAACTTCTGCTTCCTTGGTTTTGCCGTTTTTGGTTCCTAGAATTGACAGTTCCTCTGGAATAGAGGGAGTAATAATGAGTTACAATGTCGGATGTTCCTCTGGAATAGTATTAAAAAGGCAATAGACTTTGGTATGTCATGCTAAATACTAAAAAGTATTGCATCATTTTGCTTAAGCATATAATTAGTTATATTTTGGAACCATGGAATGCTCCAACGATTGCTATATGTGTCATATATAGATATTTTTTTTACTCAATATGTTCTAGACCACATTATTCGACTCTCCGGTTTGGCACACCTTTACTCGTATTTGTAACCGGGATCATCCATATTTGTATCTGTATTTGACAACTATACTCCGAATCAGCATGTTTTTCCTTTGCAAAATACTGTTTATAGGTGAAGTTTTTTCATGGTTTAGTGAGGATAATATCAACCTTGGATCTGCCCCTACTCTAAATCTAAGAGAAAACATGTATTGAAAATAAATATGAGATCACAGTAGTATTCGTCCATATTAGATCCGATTATAGCTTACCTATAACAAAACAAGTCGCTTACCAAAACGATCGTGGAACAGATTTGTTAAAAAAAAAAGATTGATGCAACTAAGACCTTGTTTGGCACAACTCAACTTCACTAGTAAAAATGTTTTTTTTTGAAGCAACTTTATGAGCCACTCTCGAGGTGAAGCTAAGTTGTTTTCAAAAAAATAAATGTTTGGCAAAATAGCTTCACCAACACTTCATGCATGGATATGAGAAAGAAATGAATGAGATAGCTAAGATAAGTTACTTGTTTTATCTCTCTCATTCCATTCCTTTGTGAAAGTGGAAGAAAACCAGTTTGACACATGAAGTTGTTTTGAAAAAAAAAAAAGTTTAATAAGAAAATAGTTCATGAAATTATTATGAGTCGGGTGCCAAATAAACTCGAAGTGTTGTGCAAAGATGAAAAAAAACTTGGTTGGGTCACCGGGATTTTCTGTCTATGACTTGACGTGTCACCTTTCTCAAAATTTTAAGTAAACCTTGCCTAATTTCTTTCACAAAGAAAAACTGAATTTGCTTAATCCTACTCAGGTTTTTGTTCCATACACGCTGTGTTTTTTTTTAAATCCATTGGTGGTTTATGTTTCTTGTTAGCCCTCTCTCTTTTTTCCTCGTCTTAGGCGATGTCTCCGGTGAGGAAGTTTTTGGCGGGCAAAAGAAGCCCGTGGAATGTGGTGGCAAATTGGTGGCTAGCGAGAGGTAATTAGGCTCCATTTGTATTAGTATTTAATTGGTTTTAACATATATTTTAATACTAATACAATAATGGAATTTTATGACACGACATGACAATGACAACTTTCTAAAAAGAGAGTGTAGAGCTACCGTAGAGGCGGGACGCGTAGAGCTCGCTGGAGAAGAGTGGACTTTGCTGGGATCAAGTGCTTATCGGCGTCAGAGATGATGCATGCTGGCTGGCGATCGACGAGGCACCCGACGCCACGCGATGATGGTGCGTACTAGCTAGCTAGAGCAATACGGATACACCGGCGGCTACAGGAGATTTCAGTTAGCATCTGAGAGACGTGAGAGCGAGACGGCGCAAAGGGCTGGCGCGGTCCTGTAGCATCGAATTGTCACGGGACGACACGCACCGCCGACCACACGCAAAAAGTAGCGGCCGAATGGATCGAATACCGCGTCGTGCAACGCAACGGGAACAAATTTCGATCGATCCCGTCCCCATTTCCTTTTGCGCTGGGTTTTGGACTCTCTCCTTCCAATCAATCCCATCTACTTACAAAACTTTTTTTATATATATATAAAAATAATAAAATAAACAAACAAATAGTAAGACTGTATGTACACATACATATGCATAGCTGGACGCTGCTTTTTTTTATATATATAAATAATAAAATAAACTGCAAGACATGTACACATACATATGCACACGCTGCACACAGCACACACACACACGAGAGAGAGAAAAAGAATCCACGGAAGGAGAAGCCAACAAATGGAACCGACCCGACAGCAGATGTGGGGTTGGTTTGTTGGTGTTCCTCCACCACGCCATCGTCAAGTCCAAGAGACTCTCGGTCTTGTTCCTTCTAGTCTACCAACGGCAACCGGGGGCATTTCCGGCAACTAACAAACCGGTCCGGTCCGGTCCGGTCCGGTCCGGTCCGTCCCGGCCGCCACCACCGGCCATGCCACGACAGGACAAGCTTCTTTTTTTTTTTTTTTTTGGTTAGTGGTTTCCTTGTCTCTTCTGTTCCCTACTATCACACTACTTACTATTCACTAGTACGTACGGACGGACGTCGTATGGTCATCGATCACATCAGCAGGGTCGTGGTCCCATCGTCGTCGACGAGACCACCGGCCGGAAGATCACCGGCGCGCCGTACTGCGGGTAGAGCAGCATGAGGACGGTGGGCGCGTGCACGTAGCTGGGCGACCGCGCGAGGTGGAACCGCTGGAGCACGACCGCCAGCGTGAGCTTGGCCTCGAGGAGCGCCAGGTTCTGGCCGATGCACATCCGGGGCCGAGCCCGAAGGGGATGAACGCCAGCGGGTGCGCCGGGGCCGCCCTGGCCGCGCCGTGCGCGAACCGGGCGGGGTTGAACTGCGTGGCGTCGGGGCCCCAGAGCGCGGCGTCGTGGTGCATCGCCATGATCGGGATCAGCAGCTCCGTGTCGCGGGGAACGGACACGCCGCCGAGGGTGACGTCGCGCAGCGCGCGGCGGATCGTGGCCACCGCCGGCGGGTACAGGCGGAGCGTCTCGTTCAGGATCATCCCCAGCTGCAGAGCGAGAGACAAGAGGGTTAGAGGAACAAACAAAAAGTGAGACTTTTGTCGTAGCGGAGTTACCGAAATGCCCCTCTGTGAAAGGGACTGCAGATGTTTGGTGGTTTGGTTTGGAAACAAAAGAAATGTGCAACGAACGGGGTGGCTGGCGTACCGTTTTGAGCCTGGGGAGGTGCTCCTTGGACGGGAGCTCGTCGGCGCCGCCGCACACGGCGAGGACCTCCTGGCGAGCGCGCTCCTGCCAGTCCGGGTGCATGGCCAGCAGCACGGTGGCCCAGGTGAGCAGGTTGGTGGTCGTCTGCTTGCCGGCGAAGAAGAACGTCTTGCACTCCTCCAGCATGTCCTCCACGGGTATCGCCGGCGCCGCCTTCTTCATCTTGTCGTCGTTGGCATTGATCATCAACCCCAGCAGGTCCCGGAAACCGCCGCCGCTTCCCTTGTCGTCTTGTGCGGCGGCCTCGACGCTGCGGTTGCCGATGAGCGTGACGAGTCCCCGCCTGATCTCCCTGTCCAGGCTCCACTGCAGCCGGTTCTTCTTGGTCGGCAAGAACCTGCATGCGATCGGCTCCAATCAGATGAAATCCTCCCTACATGCATCAGATCAAACTCAGGCCCATCAACAACGGACCTGTACCCGGGGACCAAGACCTTGCGGAAGGCCTCGGACGCGAAGGCCATGAGGCGCGCCTGCATGCGGAAGACGACGCGGCCGGAGTCGTAGCTGCGGCCGAACGTGGCGCGCGTGATGGCCTCCTCGGCGGCGACGGCCTGGTACCACTCCGCCACGTCCAGCTCCACCTCGCCTCCGGGGGCGGCGGCGGCCATGGCGCGCCACCGCTCCGCCAGCGCCGCCACCGACCTGGCGACGTGCGGTGCCAGCCGCTGCGGGAAGGAAAGGGAAGGGAACGGACAGGGCACGTGTCAGTGTCGCGCCACCATTGATTGCCTTGCCGCCGACAGCGATCATCAGAGTAAAGCAACAAACTGCGAGACAGAGCGGTGTGCGCGTACGTTGAGGTTGTCGGGGTAGAAGGCCGGGGTGAGGACGCGGCGGTGGAGCGCCCACTTGTCGTCGTGGAGGCTGACGAGGCCGTCTCCCTCCAGCTTCCGGACCACGGGGTGCGCCTCGTAGCGGTCGAACGCGTCGGCGCGCGTCAGGAGCACCTCGCGGACCAGCTCCGGGTCCGCCACCGTCAGCCGCGGCGTCGGCCCGAACCAGATCAAGAACATGGGTCCTGCATGCACGCGCCACCAAGAGCCGCCATTAATACATCACTCAAAGCTGGACAATCTATCAATCTATCTATCTTGGTGCATGCCATGCGTACCGTAGATCTTCCTCCAGTAGTGGTAGAAGGCGAGCACCCGCGGGAGCGCGTCGTGCGAGTCCGGCGGCGACATGGGCTTGGCGGCGGCCTCCGCCATGAGCGCGACCATCTCCGTGACGCAGCCCAGGAGGAAGCGGTACGGCGGCCCGCGCACGCCCTGCCGCGCGAAGTGCGCCTCGAGGCGGCGCGGCCGCCACCAGAGCGCGTCCGCCACCCGCGCCGCCACGTGCACGACGAGCAGCAGGCACGCCCCCGCCGCGGCCACCGCCACGGCGCCGTTCCACGTCCACCACCACCGTCCCTCCGCCGCCTCCATCTCCATCGATCGAGTTCGAGACACCAACCAAGGAAGGAAGGAAACACGGCGCCTGTTTTCGCGGTGCGTGTCCTGGTCACTACAGCACAGCAAAGCGGGTTCTCTGTGTTTGGAAGTGAGCCGGTGAGGATCGGAGGGCGGGAATGAAGCGGAGGCCGTTTATATAGCAGCAGCGGCAGGGCCAGGGCGGCCGGCGGCACTGGGCCCCACCCGGGGCTAGAGGAGTCAACGATGTGGGCTTGGGCAGTTGAGCTTGCTTGCTGCTGGGCACCTTCTTTCTTCCTCTTCCTGCATGCGCTTGACCATGTCAGCCGGCTGACGTGGCGTCTCAGCACAGCGGCAGCAGGGGCCAGGAGTTTGTGAGGTGATGGTGATGGCTGATCGATGATCTGCCACATGAAGAACAAGTTGTCTTCCTCCTCTGGCTGGCTGTCTAACCTACTTATCATGCATCTTGGTGTGTGATTTGTCCTTGATGATTGTCTTGACCTGCTAATGAGTAGTAGAGTAGAGGAGTAATGAAAAAGGGGGTTTGGATGGAATTAGTGAGTTGGTTGGGAACGAACCAACGCCCGGATGGACCTGACCGTTTATCTCGTTGAATTAAGATGAGCAACGGCTGTACTGCAGCTAGCGCGCGCGGATACGCAACTGCTTTTTAGAATCTCCAGATGTTTGCGTCTCAACTATGTCCGTCATTTGGTCGACATCTGCCATAGAAAAGTCTTGGATGTTCCTATAGCTAAATATATATGATATTGAGATTCTTGAAGCAATATGATGTTCTCTTATTTTCTTTCTTACATTGAATTATTATTGAACTAGGACATATATTTTACGAGAAATCTCGGGGTGCCGAGGCAGGAGGAGAATGCCATATTTCATCACCACGGACAAGGAGAAAACTTAAACACACATCTTCATCCCTATAATATATTTTTTTTGCGAAAGATATTTGTTTTTTATTTACATAAAACGCTGTGGAACAATAACACTACACGTACTCTTATCAAAACCACAAGACGATTACCTTTTTCGAGGATATACTAATAGAAAAAGATCAGTATCATTTGTATACATATTCACGGCTCTTTGTCATGCCAGCCAAGTATGTACAATGTCAATTTCTAGCTTTTTCGGTTAAAGACGAAGAAATCTTTGTCAAAAGTCAGGAGTCGCAGCAAGCAATCCCCTGCGAGAGCCCACATTTCCACTTCATTATGTCGTCTAAGTCACGCTAAGCTCTCACGTTGGCCTTTTTGGTTTCTTAGCGTCACAAGCCAGAAGAAATTAAAACCCAGCTGCTGCCACTTTACACCCTCTCTACTTATTTTGTTTCAAGAATTATTATTGCCGTTATGCTTAATTAGGCCATGTTTTGATTTTTTAGCTTAGCACAATCGTTAATGCTGGCGTGTGTTTGGTTTGCACAGCCAGTGATGGAGCCAGTTGCGTTGGGCTAGCCGGAACTCGCCCGGCCGGTAACAACTCAATATTCTCTTAGAAAAAAATCGCCATTAAATCTTCCTACAAAATTTAAAATTAAAAAATTGTTTCTTGAAATCAAATTATTGTTTGGTGTTGGTCACTATGCATCCCATATAAAACTTAAGGCAACTCGCATTTTTTGACCGCAACCATTGTATTTTTAACAACTCTATATTCTCTTAATTAAACACATGGCTTTCAGCCCCTCAAAAGCGTGCACACGCTTAAAAAAAAAACTGTCTTGAAATCTAATAGTGCTTGGTGTTGTAGCGTCGGAGAATCATCGTAAACTCACTGAAGGTAACAGTTGATTTTTTCTGATCGTTGAAATCGGAAGTCTGTTAGGTGATCGACAAGCTTGGAGGTGTCATGTCGTCCAAGTCCAAGCACATACGGATATATAATTCGTCCAAGGGAGAACAAGTAGTAGGACGACAGAGAGATCGAAGCGTGCATGCGTAGGTTGAGGCGGGCAGGCGAAGGGCGGTTGCACGCGGCGGATGGCGACCGGTGCCGCTGCCGATGCCGCGCCACATGGAGGGAGTCCGCGTTGGCAAAAGCTCGCGTCGCGCGGCCTGCCAACCGCTAGAATCAAGCGCCACCACGCCACGCACGACATGTTCCATAATGGAATGGATTGGCACTGCTAAGCTCTCTAGTGTGTACCACTCCAACAAGCTTAGCCGCCTAGTTACAAACCAAAGCATGCAAGTACACTATAAAATGACGATGACGCGCTGCTTCTGTTTGGGTTTCTGGCCGGCCTCATCGCCAAGAGTCAACGTACGGGCCGGGATGTTGGCGAGTCTAGTGCAGTCTGTTTTGTTGCTTGAGGGCCCCGCGTGATACGTCGTACGTGATGGAAGTGCCAGCGAAGCCGACGTGGCGCGCTTGGCTCGTGGTGCGTGCGTGCGTGCGTGCATTCAGCCGCTCTAGCAAGGCTGGCTGGATGTGCGTGTGTTGCGGACGCCGGCCGGATGGGGTGGAGGCGAACCCGGCGGGAAACGAGGTGGGCGCGCACGGAAAGACAGGGCTGGCCGGTGACCGGGACAGGCGCGCCCGTGTCGTCGGCTCGTCGGTTCGCACCGCATGCACGAAACCACGCACGCAGGTTGTTCGATCACGACCCGAGCTTGATTGGAATTGGAATCGGGAACGGGAAGCTAGCGGCGGGCGTGGCCCGGCGCGAGGACCGCGGGACGGTGCCGGCTGCCGGCTGCCTGGCGCGGGGCGGGAGGAGCACGATACTCGGGTTCGGGGCCGGCCTCCCGCTCGCTCGGTCTCGGCGCGCGAACCCGGCGACGACGACGGTTGCTTGCCGCCGCCGCCGGACTGCACTGCACTGCTGCTGCGACGAACATTCGTTCCCGTTCGTGGTTCTTGCTTGGCCTCTCCATCTTTGCCGCACTCGGCGGCCTTGGATGAAGTTAACTACTCCTACAGGTGGATGCTGGCCGGGTCCCAATGCTGGCCGGGATCGATCGGAGGATCGAGTAGATTTTTTGCGATCGGTGTCGGTTTCTGTCACGGAATTTCTACTACTGGATGGGTTTCACATGTACGTACTACCCGTATGGGTAGCTGAGAACGAAACCTCGAATGGTTAACGTTGGGTGCTGCGCTTGCACAATAATCCACCGTTGTCGGGCAGACACATGGACGTTGCCTTGCATGCACGACTACCCTTGTGCCCAGCCGCACACGCCTCCTTGTCAACGAGGAAAGATCTCCTGCTCTGTGCTCATCACACACCCCCATGCCCTGTTATTACCACCGATGGCAAGATGGTTCCTATCATGCGTCCCCTAAGCTCCACCGTTAGCCGGTAATATTTGTCAGTACTCAACCCGTCTGGCAAAAAAGCACACGGTTTCGAAAAACAACATTGGAACGGTTCGGGTAAAAGCTTCTCTACAAAAGTTTGACGAATCGCAGAACATCACTTCTTTTTCCTCCATCCGTTTAAAGTTTATTTGCAAGGCCGCAATCTGCAAAACTAGATTTACTTGCACATGCCGTATGTGATCGATTAGCGCTGGTACGTGCGTGTGCGTCAAATCCACTAGCTTGAGGTTGGCAATGCCGCCGCCATTTGGCTTGTGAAACGCAACAAGTTAACGTAGGTCACGTGTCATGACCAACGATCATCATCTCGTATCGCACGCCAGTCACTAGAGATGCGGATATGCTGCCTCCATATACAAAAATAAAAAATCATTTTGATAAGTTTTGGATAAAACATTAAAAATATAAATCATGAATAACTTATAAGTCGTTAAGTTTGAAAATATGAAAAAATATATCAATAGATTTGTCTTTTAAAAAATTTCATAAAAATATACATATATTTTTTTTTAATATGCAAATAGGGCTGCGTACATATATAACTTTTCAATAAATATTTTTATAATAAAAAGAAAGTCAAAGTTGTGCTTTGGAAACCGTGTTAATGTCCTAAACGACTTCTTTTTTTCTATACGGACTGAGTACACGCATTCAACCATTCGCTATGGATTTGAAACCAGTACAAGAGTGGACTCTTACTCTACACTAGCATTAATGTGCACTTTGTTCTAAGTCATATGTCGTTTTATTAATTACATAATAAAAATTAGTTTCTAGAAAAGTTAACTTACAATTTGAGATGAAGAGAGCAAGTAAATCCTCAATCTCTAATTAGGAATATTATTTTTCCTTTAATATAAGTTGATGGATTATCCTAATTAAATGGTTTGGGTTCTTTTATTATTTTTTATTATTATGTGTTTCATGTGAGAACAATGTATTCTTAAGATTCTAATTGTCATCTATTGCATTAAGAAATCACATCCATGTGAGACATGATATGCATTAAGACTACAAAACGTCCTTTTACTTTCTCCATTTAGATTCTTTTCTTCAATAAATTATAATTCTAGCAGTGATATGTCATAGGTCTAATATAAATCGTTATGTCATTTCAAAATTCAGTGATGTCTATTTTCTTAATTAATCTCGTAATTCTTTCTCGGTTAACGTGGGTCCTTTTTAACACTTGTATTATAGGTATAATAGATAGATACTATCCAATTTTAGTTTCCTTGATGTGCCAATACAAGATCCATTAAGCATAAAATTACTGAAAGTTGAATAGTTTTTTAAGTGGGAGAGGCGATATGGGTCCTTTGGAAGCGTATTAAGTTTTCATAATGGTATGAGGTACGTGGATAATTTATACGTGAATTATATTCAGGGATCGATATAGTTGTCAATGGTGATTGAGTGCACCAATTATAGTTTATTATCTATTTTTCAGGAGCCCCTTTTTTTTTTCGGGGGTCAGAGTGATTCTGAAGCTAGCAATTCTCTCTGGTAATTTTAATCTCAGAAAGGCCGTTCACTTTCGGCATATATATACAGCATCAATATTCAGTCTTTTGTTGAAAGTATAATCGTGCTTCTCCTTCTTGGAGGATCAGCTAAGCAAAATAAAGATCCTAGCTAGGTAGGTAGGTAGCTAGTACACCTGAAAGTACACCGACAAAGTAAACCAATCGATGTCTGCTGGCTTCGGACGGCATTCACAGTCGGGTGAAGCTGACAAATGTGCGTGTTTTAACGCGATTTCGCCGTTGCTTTCTGGGCCGGCCGGCAGACGGCAGGCAGACCACCTCTCCGTGTGTAAAAGTAAAGCAGCAGCAGCAGGAGGTGGTGGTTGCTTTGCTTGGATTTTATCCCTCCCGACCCTGCATGATGCAACCTCGACGAACCTGACGAAATTTGTCAAAGCGCCCGCGACGCCTTTTTCTTCATCAGACTAAAATAAACACAAGTGCGCCTAACCACTGTGTGTGTCTTGTTGCACCGCCACAGGACTGAAACAGACCGTCATTCGTCAGAAAGGCAACGCGCTGAAGAAATCAAGCCCAATTGGTAGTAGAAAAGTAGACGATGCCAACTAGGCGAAATAATATGCAGCACTAGGTTTTGTTTTTGCGTCCGTCAGGTATGGCATCAGTGCAACACAGGATGTTTTGGAGGCGGAAAACAATATTAACGACCATTGAAACTATAGATCCATCTATCCAATAGTGAACTATACCAAGTTATCATGGTACTACTAGAGCAATTAAATATAGTTACATACTTGGATTTTGTTCTAGCTTAATTACTTAATCAGACGACTGCATGCCTTTTAAAATTTGGTTTGACAGGGTAACAACAGCCTGGTCGATCGACAGACGACAGGGTATGTACATCTGCTGATCGAGATCTCCAAATGGCGTCGACGCCGACGCCGATCGTCTACGCGTTAGTTGTTTGGTTGGCTGGCCGGGCCACGACGCAAAAGCTACCACTACTCCACAAAAAGCGCATCCATGCGTGCAGGGGATTGGAGCTACTTCTGGCCGGACTTCACGTCCTGATCACGAGCCACGGTACAGAGTTACAGACAGGAGAAAACATTGTAGCTCGACGACAACAAGATGCCAAGGGCTTTAGGGGACAGCACCAAGACATGCCTGCCTGTCCTAGATCGATGTCGATCATATGCAAGAACTGGTGGCCGTACGTGCAGAG
Source organism: Hyparrhenia diplandra (assembly GCA_015847255.1). Taxonomy (NCBI): domain Eukaryota; kingdom Viridiplantae; phylum Streptophyta; class Magnoliopsida; order Poales; family Poaceae; genus Hyparrhenia; species Hyparrhenia diplandra. The sequence continues at coordinate 40,494 of JADLZK010001537.1, read as the reverse complement.
AAGTGTGTGCTCCTCGTGGATCACAAACGACCTTTTCGTGTTCTAGGGCCGACAGATTTTGAATTGAGAACCAGGACGGTGCAACGTCAAAACCCCTGTTAATTACTGTAGTTTAGTTCGTACTTAGTAGGCACATGGTTCACATGGTTCAGGGAGGTGTGTAGCTTAGCCAAGTAGGAGACATGCATGGCTGCTTGAGATATGATCAGCTAATGTAGTTGGTACTAACTGTAGAAACAGTATGGGATAGCCAACAGTCTTTTAATAAATTTATTTGGAGATAAAAATGTTGTATGTATTTTGTACAAAATCAAGTCAAACTTGTGGCACGAAAACCGACGCCAACAGTCAATTAGGGATGGAGGGAGTATATGCATTGTGAGCTGCACCACAAAAAAACAGAACAATAGAAACATCGAACCCGTGAGTCCAAACTGCCCAGAATATATAACAATAACAATAATAATAAACGAGCTTATCATTCATATTTGAATTGCATCAAATTCCTCATCCAGCAAGCCAAGCAAAAGAGTTGAGATGGACACACATCAGCAACCACTAAAGCAGCCGATAGCATACTATACTGACGCTACAACTGAAATTCCAAAAGTGATAGATGTGTCACTCTTAAAACCATCCACGCACTAAAAGCTAGAACTAAATCAAGGTAGCGTGCCACAGCATCTGGCGGTGCTCAATCCATATTATCTTCATCCTCATCCGGCAGGGGTATCACTGCAGCAAGTTCGATCTCTCTGTCAATCCTGCATGCCATCAAACATTACATGGTCAGAGAAGAACTCAGTGTTATCATAAACAATGTATGCAGCATGGTAATAAATCAGTGTCGTCCTCCTTGGGTACATGTTTGATTGAATAACGACTTACTGTTGTTGCGCAGCAACGTCAATGGTCACGTCGGCAGGGACAAGAGCTGTCTCCTCGACGAACCTGAGCTCCATGTTCCTGCATTTACAGCCATGCATCAGATTACCAATCGTTTGGTGTTTCTATATAGCATACGCATTACGCATTGCAATCAAGAGAAAGTCGGGCAGATGTATAGGAGTGGTACAATGTAGATTTGCTACAGAATGACAGCAATACCCACCCTGCGATCTTCCTTGCAAGGTAGAGAAAAGGCTTCTCGAAATTGTAGTTGCTCTTGGCAGAAATCTCATAGTACTGGAGGTTCTTCTTCCTGTGATAAGTCACAGCCTTGGCCTTCACCTGCCGGTTCTTGACATCCACCTTGTTGCCACACAGGACAACCGGGATGTTCTCACACACCCTAATATCCACAATGAAGATAACAGAACAATTCAGGACACGGAAACAAGAAGCATGTGAGCAATTCAAACGGCAAAATTTATACCTGCTGATGTCCCTGTGCCAGGTGGGAACATTCTTGTAGGTCAGCCTTGAGGTGACATCGAACATGATGATGGCACACTGACCATTGATGCTGCATGATTGGAACATATGAGCAAATATTAACCCTGGATAATGCATCTCACAGTTTTTAGAGTTAAAAGCCTAACAAATCCATGAATAAATCTAGTCCCAATTCAGAGATCTCTACCAATTCTAGTATAACTGCCTCTCTATGGTTTACACATTGGACATACTCCAGATGTCAAGGCTGTTCTACGGGTTAATCTGTAAATATCCTCAGGTAATTATTATCTTGCTTATTTGTTTAAAATGACTTTGTTTATTAGCTTACATCATTTATTAGCAACTTAGCTTGCATGAGAAAATATTAATTAATCTGTGAGGATTGGAACACCACATCATCTTGAGTAAGTTGTAACCCAGGAGCTAACATAAAAAAAAAAACTAACAAAATCACTTGATTACATTTATTGCATATATCAATTTCTACGGATTCATGCTGATCTTCATGTTTATTTATCTACATTGTGAGTACTCAACCGATGCTATCAAATTGTTTTTTGTTCTTGATATATAAGATCAGACAATGTGAGGCAAAAAGATTGTAATGTAGTCAGCATTCGACTTAATAACAGTTGTAAATACTAGGGCCCATCAGAATACTACATTTCCTCTGAACTTGCTAGCGAGAAAAAATCAGGATGGCAACTGCTAAATGTCAAGTTGCAACATCTGAATGAATGAAGTAAAAGAACTGGTTGGTTGTCAGATTCTTACTAGTATCCATCACGGAGGCCACCAAACTTCTCCTGTCCGGCCGTGTCCCAGCAATAGAACCTAATCTTTCCGTGGCTGGTCTGGAAGTCGAGAGGGCGCACCTCAACCCCAATTGTTGCTGCAAATCGTAAAGCAGAACAAGAACGAACAGAACAATCAGACAGTTAGGCAGCACATATATAAACAGCAAGAGGTTTATGCCCCCCCACGAACCCGAAATCAAGCTAACCATAATCCACAAAAAACTAAATGTTTGATGCTCACGTTCGTATTTCTTCTCGAACTCTCCGGTGATGTGCCTCTTCACGTACGTCGTCTTCCCTGCAATATAGGATAAACAAGAGGCGCAGTTTGTCAAAAGTTCCGGCAACATTGAATCGATACCGATAAACTGCTAATTAACAAGATCAAGAGCCTTACCCGTGCCACCGTCGCCAACGAGGACAAGCTTGAAGCTGGGGTAGTCCACGGCCTGGGTGTTCGGCAGAGCCTGCGTCCGTACACGAAAATCAACAGATCAACACGAGACGAGAGAGAGAACAAAAACAACCATGGCATTAGTAGGAACTATGATGGCCGGGGACGGCGGGATTCGGAACGGATCAAAAGGATTCAACAGCGACGTCGACGTCGGTGTCGCACACCAGATACGACGAAACCCTCATCTACCAAATACGCCGAAACCCTCGACGGAGACAAAGGGTTCAAGAAAAGGAGCACACCATTGGGGTTCGGGCGCGAGTCGAGTCGAGTCGACGGGGTCGGAGATCGACACTGGGTGGGCGACGGGTTGGAGGGATCGCCGGCGACGGGTTGGAGGGATCGATCGGGCTGGGGAGGATGCGGTGCGGCCGTGGCTGTGGCTATATATACGGGCGCCGTGCTTGCGTTCGACGCGACCGCCTGCGACGCGATTGCAGGGTGGGTTAGCTTGAATCCTAAGCGGATTTGTGCGCCGTCAGATGTGTTGATGACTTGACGTGTTCTAATCTGGGCACTACATGTGGCCCTCGCAAAAACTTAGCGTTTTTTTTTTTTTTTGTGGCAAAAAAAAGCATTAGCGTTGTATACGGACACATCTTTCAACTTTTTTTTTTGAAGTACCACATCTTTCACTTTTCGTTCACACGAGCGAAGACGAACCGCCAATATATGCGGATGAGTCAGGCCCAAAGTCGTCATGAGTGGCAGGATGGGCCAGGCCTAAATGGCACAACTACTAGCGAGTGTCAAGCACAAATCCCCAACCTTTCACTACTTTAGTCACCGTATTCCTCCATCTCCAAATAACTTTTCATAAGGGTGAGTTTTTGTTGTGGCGTTTTGAGGAAAGTCGTCTCCAAATAATTTTTTTTTAGGAAAGCGTCTCCAAATAATTCACGTATCTCATTTTAATATACTAGCAATACCCACTTCGCCAAAATACGGCACGGTTTTTGTTTTTTGACTGAGAGAGACTAGTGAAGATAGAGAAGATACGGTAGACGGCCCAAATACAGCCCAGATGAGCGGAAAGGGCCTATTCGCATATCTAGTTATAGTCATCAATCAACAGGCGGTTCTTCGCTGTTCTTCGCTGCCCCCTTCGTCCCCTGATTCCGCTTGCCTACCGCTCGTTCCCTTCTGCCGCCGTCACCCACGCCACGAACCCTAGATCGGTGAAGTTGCCTACCGCTCGTTACCCTTTGCCGCCGTCACCCATGCCACGAACCCTAGATCGGTGAAGTTGCTCTTGCGCGTCCCTATCCGATGCCACCCATGGAGATCGTCGCTCTTGCTCGTCCCTATTCGATGCCCCCATGGAGATCGTCTCGTCAGATGGGTTGCTCTCTTCGATTGTCCCTAGCTGGGTGGTCCTAGACCAGCATATCTGCCCCAAGGCGCTTGCCTCCTTCCGCCCCGACGACCCTACCTCCGCGCAGAGCTCCGCCAGCGACGGCGAGGTCGTCCGCGTCTCTCTCACCCTGCGCCCACTGCCGGGTGACTCCTGCCTCTGCGTTCACTTCCCGGAGGGTCGCGAGCTGTCCTGCTTCGACAACGTCGTGGCGGCGCACGACAACGCCCTGCTTTTCCGTCTCGAGGTCGACTTCGATGGACTCCCCTCATGGTGCTCTGCGCTGGACCACTTCATCTACTGGGCCAGCCCTGACGGTCCCGAGATCTCACTGCTCCCACGTTGGTACTCGACCGAGGAGGAGATAGAGGCAGCTGAGGTGGACTCCTGGAGGAAAAACCCATTGATGACTCTAGGCCGCAATGGCACTGGATTGCTTATTTGTGGTGGAGAAGATTTCGTGGTGGCGGAGCTCCATCTCGATATGAAGAGGCTTGAAGACGACGTGGATGCACCTCTGGAAGCACAGCTCTTGAGGCTCCGCTCGAGCAGGGAAAGAATTGATGCAGCTGCTGGCGACTGGGAGGTTAAGCACGCAAAGGCCCGTGGGGGTAAGGCTAGGTTTGGCGACTTACTTTGCTGGTGGTCAGCTGATGCGGTTATCCCTTACGGCAGTTACCTGTGTTGGGTTGATTACTCAAGGGGTGTCATTTTCTGTGACGTTAATCACCCTGACCCTGACCTCCAGTACGTCTCCTTGCCAGTGGATCACATTCCTGTTGGCCATCCCGACCCATTCAGCAAAGGATGGCCGCACTTGTCCCCGTGCTGTGTGCGTTACCAAGGATGAATTGAAGTTTGTCAATATTGTCCGCAGCGATGGCATGGTTTCTGGCGAGAGTGATCCTGGTTCCAGTTTCACAATCACCATCTGGAGGATTCACCATGACTACGATGAAATGCGGTGGGTGGCAGATACCACAATTCAGGCTGCTAAACTCTGGGATATGGAGGGTTATGATGATCAGCTTCCGCGCATTGTGCCACAATTCCCTCTGGTGAGCATGGATGATCCCAACATCATATATTTTGTATTGAAGGAGAGACGCGCATAGTTCCTGGTGCAAAGGCTTGGGTGGTTTCTCTAAACATAGATAGAAGGAAGGTTTTATGGTATAAGGATTTCAAAGCCATTCCTTCTGATGAGGATGAGGACACTGAAATGCCCCCTGAAAACATCATTGGCAATTTGCCTTTCTTTCCTTCTGAGTTCACCAAGCATCTCCTGAAGGCTGCGGTCAGGTACTTTGGTGATCACTGGTTACACATATAAAGTAGTTTTTTTTTTCCTTCCTTCCTATTTAATAGAGAGAAGTAATTGGTCTTATGCACCCTGCCCTGGTTGGTAAATTGTTTATCTACCTTTCTAGTTCTAATGTTTCTAGATGTAATGAAACTAAGTATGACCATCCATACTTTAAGCACTAAAAAGTACTAATGAATAATAATAATAAGTCTTTGGCGGCCTGTCTGGATTGGAGTATCTGTTATCCAAATCAATAGGATTTATTACAAACTTGAATGAAATCTCACATCTTGCCTGTCTTTGTTTCACTGGTCTGCTCAGAACATAAAATTCCTGTGTTTCTCTATTTTCTGTTTAGCATTTTCATGATGAAACGAAACAGTAAATTCAATATACATGTATAAGCTCTTAGTACTATTCAAAGATGTGTGCGAACTTTATTTTATGATTACATTACGTACTGCAAATCATGTTCTGCTTCACATGGTAGACCTTATTACTTCAACAATATCTGAACAAAGCCTTTGCTAGTCTTATACTCCGTACATGGGATCCTGTCTCTTACAGTATGTTGGGGAGTGGAATATGGATTGGGAATGGTGACAGAGTAATGCTAACACTTCTTTTCTTTTCCCTTTGATTTCACTCTCTATCCCACGCTGCACACCTGCTTTGCAAATTAGTTGTGGAAAATGCAAAAACGCTTCTTCTGTCTCATTTTGCGAAAAAAATGTTATTAATGATCTAGTTAGCTTTGTATTGTACGAATAACATTTCGGCCCATATATTTTGTTTCTAAATTTCTTTTAGATTGGCCAACAACTTAGCAAACGAACTCTAGAAACCTGCACTTGCATATTTATGCCGTTATCTAAGGAACAATTTCGACTGCAGTATATTATAGAAGCTTGCTTGTGAAGTCGGACATGAGTGCATGTGTTAATATAATTATAGAAGCTTTCTGGTGATGTTGGACATGAGCACATGTGTTTAATATAATTATATTCTAAGTTTGACTGAATTTGTTTGTCCTAGCTGTTGCCTAGACGACAATTTGTTAACGATCATTAAAATAAATGATGAGTCCTTCCCATCATCTTCACTTTTTTCCTGACAATGTTTGAATGTGAGATTGCCTTGCCAAGCTGACTCAGTTTTCTTGTATTTTGTCAACTTTGAAAGCTAACACTTATGTTATCCTGAATGACTGGATTAGTTTTAGGAGTTGAAGACAAAGATGTCAAGAATGAATTAGACTGAATTTTGTCAATTTTACTTTGTGTTTGTAACTGGCAAATAATTTGTTCTATTCCAATGCATCACCGTGCCAAAATTAAATAGAATGTTGATATATATTATGTTGATATATATATTGTCACTATTACCTTACAATCTGGTATGCCTTCATATACACTGGTGAAAATATTGTTGATCCCTCCATTCCAAACTATAAGGCGCTGTGTCTTTTCTAGATACATAGTTTTTGCTATGTATTTAGATATACACTGTTTCTAGATACATAATTAAAGCAATGCATTTGAAAAAGCCAAAACGTCTTGTATTTTGAATGAAGGGAGTAGGAATCAGTATTGCATAAATGTTTGGGCACAATGTGGGGACCAACATGTAGTTGAAATGTTGTCTGAGAACTACAAAATGCACATGTAGTTAAATGTTGTCTGAGAATTAGAAAATGAACATTGTGTACATTGTGTGGAGTTTAGGATGTTAACTTTTTATTTCCCTAATAATTTTCTTGAGGTTATAAGCCTATATTTATAATCTCGTGTGACCTGTGCAATTTTAGATTTCTTGGTACATAAGTGCAACTAATTGATCTTTTATAAGTATAGTAAAATTCTGAACTCAGGTTTGATGTATCTACTTTCCTGGAACAATACTGTTCTATCAGGGCTCTTTTTAGTTGTGGTTTTGCTATGTTGTGGAATTGCAAGAAAAACATAAAATAAATGTAAATACAATTCTACTAGTTGGATTTAGTGGTAGGGTCTATTCAATGATTGGTTGAAATTTATTTTATTTTATTTGTTGACAGTTCATCACCTGAAGATGATTATTTATTTATTTATTTGTAAATTTTGTACAGTAAATGTCCAGTAATTTTTTTTTGGTAAGTGACCAGTAAAACACAAAATTGAAGTTTGCACACATTCTTGTTTAGTTGAAGCATATTATAAGGATTAATATAGACTCAAAAACCACTTTATCATAATTTCTAGTCTGATGTGGAGTTAAGAACCTTGCCAAAATGAAAGTAAGTCTGCTGTTAATTGCACTTGTGATGCATACTACTGATGGCACTAATTATATTGCTAGTTATATGTGGTATGATTTGTGTGGTCCTCACTAGGGAGGATAATACTTTCATTATATTTTTCAGTGAAGCTCACTTTAAAGTTTTGGCTATCTATTATGCAGTGAGAGCATTTATGGGAAGGCGGCTACCTGTAAAAGTCAGTTTTGCCTTCAATCAGGGCCGCAACGCTACAACTGAACTCAACAACTGCTCGCCTGTGCTGCATATGGAGTCAGAACTCCGATGGTTCAATCTACCATAATATTATAATCCTTGTTTTCATATTGTGGCTGTCAATATTTTTGTACTTGTGCTCCCATAGTTTTTACTATGATTTACTCTATGTTTAATTTGTCTAGTCGGATGGTACCCAATGGAGTCGAGTAGCTTATGAAGGTGGCAAGCGAATTTTAGCACTTGTTTTTAATGAAACACTATTTTGGGTATACACTGTGGACATTGGTTCAACTGCTGTTACAGCTTTACATGTTTTTAGATCTACTAAGCTTTTGTACTAAAGACACAGCATCGCTAGATAGGATAACTACATTGTGAAATTAAATATTGACGTTAGAGTGACATTTAATCCAAAAAAGACAAAGTTCATGCTGGTATGGTGAAGATGGTTCCCACTAAGCCCATGGTGGTGAAGACCTTATCTACTCCTTCCATTCCAAAATTATAAGTCACTTTGGAATGCATGCATTGCATTTTAAAGTGACTTATAATTTGGGATGGAAAAGTAGTATATATCGCCCTCTTGGACGCTTTTGCTGTCCGGGACATGAAGGTCTCGCTGGTTCTGTGAGCAATTAGACTATGCTGGGAATGTTGGTCGATTTCTTACTTATATTTTTTGTTAAAACCATGGTGCTATTAAGTCTGTTATGTTTGTCGAACATCGGGTGTGGAGCCATATATGAGTTTTGTTACTTGGCAACGTATCGGGTGCAAATCAACTTGAGTTTTGTTACTAGGCAACATATTAGGTGCAAATCAACTATACAAACTTCTAATATGAGTCCTAGAATGTTGATCTAATGGGCATGAAGGAATTAGGTAATTTTACACTTAACTTTCCACCCCTAATCACACGTTTGCAAATCTCACCTCCCCCCTGGTTTATCACCTCGCCCCCTTGGATCTATTTGGATCTACATCCTCGTGGCCTAGATTAGAGGTTTGTATGGTTGCACGGAAGGGTTGATTTGCACTGGATATGTTCCTTTGTTACTACCCTTGTTGCAGTTTGTGTGCCTGTTTGTTTCTAAATTGAGCAATTAGACTGCCTCTTACTACCCTTGCATTTTCGTTACTGCCATGGTGCTATTTTGCTGTCCCTAAATTGCTGATGATTCGCTAGTCCAATTGCCTGCTGTGTTCAAATTTCTCTATACTTAATTCATTTGACTGAAGTTGCCAACTCGCATTTTGAAATATTGATTCTTACTTCAGATAATCTGTGGCTACTGTTGTTTTGTTTTGTGATTCTGTTCCCTATAAATAGCTTGACTGTTTTAGTTTTTAACATCAAACATTCTAATCTGAAACGCCGTTAAAATCGTCGGTTTCAATGCTGATGCTGATCTCTCTAAACATCAATCACCGCGTTTAACGCGCGGCTCGTAGCCCGCTCTCGTGTGCTGTGCCTCACCGCCATGCTCCCTGCTAAAGCGCTCGCTTTGCCGGTTCAACTTGCTGCAGTCGTTGCCGGCCGATTCCCCGTCCTCGGCAATCAGTCTATCACCATTAGTACGCAGTTCGCTCGTCGAAACAGGAGCTTTTGCTCTCGTCAGCTGTCGCCGGGCGGCGGGCGAGCTCCCCTGGTGCGCTCTGCCTCTACGCTGATAGGCCAGGGATCCTCAGACACGAGCAGGGACCGCCCTGACGTGCTTGTATCAACGTGTAGTTTGTTTCCTTTACACAAGTAGCAGTGTACAAACGTGTTTAGTCTTTTGCCATGCACGTTCGGGAGCTCGGCGCATTCTTTTTTAGAATAACAGGAGGGGGTACCCCTAGCTCGGCGCATTCTGGGCGGCTAGTGCGTGTTGAGCGCCCACGACGTCACGGTGGCGTGCGGGCGGGAATGGCTCAGTTGGTCTTGAGTGTCCTGCTAGTCGCTAGCGTGTGCGTTCGTGGAACCACGCTTAGATAAGAACCACGCTTAATTATATGGCATTGATTCTTTTGTCTTTTGCTAGAACGTGTATTTCATTAAGAAGATTATATGGCATTGAAAATTGACATGAACTTGGCTGTCCTTTTGCAGAGCACAGGTCCTACAACTGAGCCAAACTATTACTATAGAAGAAGATCGAGTTAACGTTGCAAAAATAACGTTAAAAATAAGAGATTGAATAAGAACCGCCTTAAAAATAATTCAAGAAAAGTGACCGTTATAGGGACAACTAAGGGGACTAAAGAAACAAGAACACCAACAACTAATTCATCCAAAAATATATTTAATTTTTTCAAGAAAAGTCCAAAACAACTAAGGGGACTAAAGAAACAAGAACACCAACAACTAATTCATCCACCAATATATTTATTTTTTTGAAAAGTCCAAAACTAAGTAATTTTAAATCGCAGGATACCAACAACCTTTTTTTTTTTTTTTTTTTCCTAAGGCGCTTTTCCTATGAATCAAAGGCGTCTATGATAATAATAAAATCCTTAGGATTGTTGAATCCTGTATTTTTTTTCCAATTAAAATCCTCCATTCTAAAGGACGACTAAATATTTCCATCATTTTCATGAAAAAATGTCTTCAATATCTAATTCAGATATCAAGATTCTCTTCTACGGTTCTACTTAGAACGGAGTAATAATTGAGCAAACAGTCCTCGCAAGAGAGAGAGAGCAAACACGGAACATCCCAGCAGCTCAATTCTCGTACTCCCTCTGGGATGGTATTAGAAGTCGTTTAGAATAACGACACGGTCTCCAAAAACATAACTTTGACCTTTTATTATTATAAAAATATTTATTGAGATGTCACAAACCAAAATCGATCACGGCGTGACACGAGGCCTGGCGCACCCGATTTGTTGAGGGGCAGCGGGGGCGGGGCGGCGCGACGGGCGGAGGTGGTGGCGCGGGCGGGCGGGAGGGAGGCGTGCGGCGGGCGCCGGAGAGAGGCGGCATGCATGGGGGAGAGAGAGGAAGTTGGGATAAAATTTCTTTATTGCTTGTTACCCCGGAAGATTACGGACCCCTTACTTTTCTAGCTCGGCTAGTGGGAATTGTATCTCAAGCAATCTCTCTAAAAGATTTCTATAGATTGGAATACCTTTTACCAATCATATCCTATTTATTTTCCTAATAAGGGCATTCCTTATAGATGAAATATCCTCTTGCACACCAAAAAGCCTAAGATAATTCTAATAAAATTCTTTCTTTATCTCCGAATTAATTGCCGAAGAATCCGTGGAAGGGAGGCGGGAGGAGGCGTGACGCCCCTCGGGCCTCTTGGGCCTGTCCTTCCGGGCCCGTCATGACGGAGATGTGATATACTTCCTCCGGGATGGTATTAGAAGTCGTTTTGGACAAGGTTTGATCCAAACATCGGAAATATAAATCATCAATAACTTTTAAGTTGTTGAGTTTATAAATGTAAAGTTTATATGAGTAGATTTGTCTTAAAATACTTTGATAAAAATATACATATATCACATCTTGATAAATATTTTTATAATAATAAGAGGTTAAAGTTGTGTTTTTAGAGACCGTGTCGCTATCCTAAACGACTTCTAATACCATCCTGAAGGGAGTATGTATACTTTTATCAAAGTATTTTTTAAGACAAATCTACTCATATAATTTTATATTTACAAACTCAACAACTTAAAAATTATTGATGATTTATATTTTCAATGTTTGACTCAAATTTTGTCTAAAAACGATTTCAAGTATCCGAACCGGAGGGGGAGTGGGAGTACGGCTTAAAATTACTCCTCCCGCGGTCTTCGACCACCTTCGCCAGTGGATTGGGCAGCCACGCGCCCCGGCTTAATAGCACAATCATGAGATGGACTAGACCTGGCTTACCTGATGAAAGCTGCTTAAACTTCCGACTACTTTTATACCTACTAGACTAGCGGGGCTGATTTAATTAGCACTTAGGGCGTCTCCAATGGTGCTTTCAAATAAATTTAAATAGGAGGAATTTTGTATTAATTATCAATAACACTTTACAAATAGCTAGCTAGATGAGGTGATAAAAATAATATAAAAGTAACATGTTGATTGGCTATCGAGGAGAGAGACCAAATAGCTAGCGACTCTCAAATAGCTAGCGACTAATAAATATCTAATCTAAATTAATCTCTCTCCTAAAAACATCTCTCTCACATAACTCTCAACTATAGTATTTATTTTTTCTTATTTAGATGTCTCATCTATCTAGCGATTTGTAAAAAGTGACATTAATAAATTAATGTAGAATTGTTTTCTACAAATGCTTGATTTGGTAGAATCCATTGGACGCCCTTAGAATGGCTGACAACTGACAAGTACACTTGACTACTTGAGATTAGGTTAAACTCTACCCCATTGGCTACTTCCGCCGCGGGGCATTTCCTCTCGCCCTCGTCCCAGTCGTAGATCATCAACCCTAGCTCCGAGAGGTGCTCGTGGCGGCTGGGGAGGCGGAGACTCCTGGCCTCTCGTGAGCGAAGGGGAAGGACGCGGGTCTCATGGGCATAAAGGGGAAACGACGCAGCGGCCACGTACGCGGCGGCCGCGGCGGCGGCGGCGGCGCAACGAGCAGTTCGAGTAATGGCGGTTTACTTGCTGACTGCTATCTGGTTTGAATTAATACTGATTGGTTGGTTCCTAATCAGTTCATTGATTTGCTCATAACACAGCCGGCGGTGGCACAACAAGCAATTCGAGCAACGCCGCTCCGGTTCCCAGAGCGAACATTGCCACCGAGGTACCCAGCGTGGACACTCCAGCATTCACTGAAGGTCAGCACTCTTGGCAGAATATATGTTTGGATTAGTACTGATTGGTTGGTTCCTAATCAGTTCATTGATTTTCTCATAACGCAGGCGGCGGTGGCACAACAAGCAATTCGAGCAATGCCTCTCCGGTTCCCAGAGCGAACGTTGGCACCGAGGTGGACACCCCAGCAGTCATTGAAGGTCAGCACTCTTGGCAGAATATATGTTTGGATTGGTACTGATTGGTTGGTTCCTAATCAGTTCATTGATTTTCTCATAACACAGGTGGTGGTGGCACAACAAGCAATTCAAAACAACGCCCGCTCCGGTTCCCAGAGCGAACATTGGCACTGAGGTACCCCGCGTGGACACCCCAGCATTCACTGAAGGTCAGCACTCTTGGCAGAATATATGTTGACATCTCTATAAAATTAAGAGTAAAATACACAATTAGTACAGAAACTTGGCACATGGGTGTGCTTAGGTACATCATCTCTCTAAATGTTCATATGCATTCAATAACTTGTCGAGTGGGTGCACGACTGGTCACAAACGTGCATGAGAGACGTGAGAGGCTATGGTAATTAGTAGATAGCCCCATAGTCCTTAATTTCCTCATTATTTAATCCTCCCAGCTTTTTTAATGTTGCTAGCTAGCCTCTGGTGCATTCTGTGTTAGAGTGATCTCGTCAGGAACTTCACCACCTCGTCCCCTTGATCTTCCACATCCTCTGCCACCTCCACCTCGTCCTCTTGACGTTGCCTTCCCTCTCCCTACATTGGAAGGAAAACCTGATTGCTGGTTCTCTCGACCATGCCCTCTACCTCCTTTTCTCCCTCTGCTGCCTCTAGTTGCGGCCCTTCCAACTCTAGTTGCAGTTGTATGCATTGTGGGAGGTGGTATGTCCTCTCTATGGGCAGCAACAAATGTGGATTCATCTGGTAATGGCACATTCTCCTGAACATAAGCCTGATGCTCCATTTCCTTTGAAAAACAAATACTTCAGTAAACAAAGTAAAACATTGTGTTCTTATTTCTAGCACAAGTTGGCTTTGAAAACTAAGCTTACTTGTTGCATCATAATGTTCACCAGGTTTTCAGTATCTTTTGTAGGATCACTGTATCCTTGTACCTCCGGCATTATTTCCTATACAAAACAATGCAAGGCATATAACACGTACAAGAAGAGGAACAATAGTAATTAATAAGTACCCTTTTCAAATAAAAGTAATTAATAAGTACAAGTAAGTACCCTTAGAATATTTTGATCACCATAGTGAGTGTCATCCTCAGGTTCTAAAGCAGACCCTTTTCTTTTCTTAATAGCTGATGGTGGAATTCCAAGCTTTTGTCTAACGCAACTCTTTTTAGTGTGATCTGGACCACCACAATTTGTACAGTGCACGCTAACGCCATGTTTGCTTAGCTTTGATCCCCCTCAAGCTCAATTGGATGCTTCTTTCTATTCCTTGTTGGTGGTCTGCCCACCTTTTTTTTTTCATATTTAGGTGGCAATATGGTAACTCCAGGTACTGGTTCCCATCTTGTCTTGGCCAGAACAGGCATCACATTGCTGCCATATGGCTGCAAAAATAAAATGTGTCACGGTGATAACATGAGGCAACCATTGACTCAGGTTGGATCCTCTCTCGATCTAAAAGCAAGCTATGGCATGACCGCAAGGAATTCCGGATAGCTGCCATCGCCTGCAATCACACGCCCTTCCATTAATGTCCACAATGTATGTGTGTTCTCTGTCACTAACACTGAAAATTCTTCTACCATCAGGTAGTATGTCAAAGTACTTATTGGCAAAATCTGCATTTTTCTGCAACCTTTTCTTTATCTTTGGAAATATGGTGCCGTTCCACTTCTCTTGTGCTTCCTTTTGCTTTGTGTATATCCTATTCATCAATTGGCACCTAATCTTCTCAATCATACTCAGTATTGGTAGCTCCCTTGCTTCCAAGATGTATCTGAAATAAATTGTAAATAAATATTTCAATGCAATTATAAGGAGTTTATTTATAAAGATATATCTCAGCACTTGTACACAATATATAGAGAAATTACTTGTTGAAAACTTCACAACTATTGTTCAATAATATGTCACACTTAGGGAATTCATGGAAATATGCCCTGACCCATGTCCTTGGATCAAGTTCCTCTAACCATGCATGTGCACTTGGGCTATCAGCTTTCAGCTTCTCCATGTTCTCATTAAAACGAGGGACATGAGTGGACCTGGCGCATGCCCATAATCTATTCTTCAAGCCTTCTCCCTTGTGTGACCCATGAAAATTTTGATACAAGTGTCTAACACAAAATCTATGTTCTGCATCAGGAAAGACCGTGCCAACAGCATTAATCAACCCCTGCATGTCACAAAGATAGTTGAGATGACACCCACATAATCTTATGACAAACTTAGATGTATAACAAAGACACTTACCTTTTGTTTGTCGCTCATGATTGTATATGGCGCTGTATTTGCAACGTGGAGGTCATTTTTAAGTGTTGTTAAAACCACTCCCAAGTCATTGTGGACTCTGTCTCTACTACAGCCATCGCAATAGGGAATATGCAGTCATTGGGGTCAACGCCAACCACTGACAGTAGTTGTCCGCCATATTTGGTCTTTATGTGGCATCCATCAAAACAGATTATGGCACGGCAACCTTTCAAGAAACCCCTCTTACATGCATCCAAAGCAAAGTATAGTGTACTAAAGCTCCCATCAATTTTAACAGTTATGTAGAAGGTGCTTCCTGGATTGGTATTCCTTAATTCTTGTCCGTATGCTCTAAGTTGGTTGAATTGCTCATCCTCATCTCCATGAATTTCCTTTAGTGCCATCCGTCGTGCTCTACCAAGTTTGTGTCTTGATGGAGACATCTTGAGCTCTCTCTGCACTATTTTAGAGAAGGCCTTCAGAGACATCTTCTAATCATCGCGGAAAAACTCCAAATACTTTTTAGCCAAGTATTTTGCAGTCATGTCTTTAACATCCCAATGGCTCTCACAAGTGTGAGTATCATTATAATTCTTCACTAGAAAGCGTTTAGCCCTGCTATCATATCCACATTTCATCACCCATGGACAGCCTTGAGCACAGGATGCCCATACTCTCTTACTATCATTTCGGTCTTTCTTAATTGGAACTCTTTCCTTGATGCTATACTCTGCAACTGCTCTTCTAACTTCTTCTATAGTAGCAAAAGTCATCCCAACCTTGAACTTTGGTTCAACAATGTCGACTTCACTGTTGAATACTTGAAAGTTGAATTTCATCTTTTCTTCTTCATTATCTGAACTTGGCATTTCTAGTTCCTCATGCATGTCAAAGTCCACCTCTTCCACATTCACTTTCTTGCCTTTATATTGCACCATGCTGTCCTCCACATCAGAGTCAACATTGTCCTCAAATAAGTCATCATCATCTTGCCCAAACTCATTGTCTCTGTCCACAAAATTTCCATCTATTTCAGAACCTGAAGCATTGTCGTCAGAATCAAACTCATTGCAGTCTGCATTATTAGTCGAACTCTTTGGTACATCGTCTTCATTACCGTCAATGGATACTACGTTCTGGGGGCTGATAAGTGGGAGAGGATGATCACTCGTGCCATAAACGTTGGCATCATCCATTTGCTGCCTTTGGTTTGCTATAAAGTTTGAGTGATCAATATAAATTCTCAAATTTTTGTGGTGTGCTGATACATTGATCATCCTAATAATATCTGCATCACATGTGAGTGGAAGCAAACACTCTGCAACAGTATGCTCAGGAAGACACCAATACCAACTTACTGGTCTGTGCTCTACATAGCCTAACTCAGAATGTCTGGCAAAAATAGTAGCGACCATTCCTCAGCATCACAACCATCAAACCAGTCGATCTTTTCATCAACATACACCCTGTTCCTTGCAAGCCCACAGAAAAATCCCCCATGGTATACTTCTACACTGAAAAATGATGAATTGCCTACAGTCCAAAGACATAAACATGTTCAGTATTGGACCTGCAAAAATGGCCTCATACACAACCTCGAAAACTCCAATCTAATCTATCTTGATCATGAAGCCACGGACACTAAGAGAAATCTCGTAAAAGCGGGTGTGAAGATTGGCACTCACTATAATCTGGAGTCTGATCACCAAGTTCCCATCGCCTTGGACCCACTGGTTCTCCGCTGCCAAAACCTTCTCCGTTTACAATCTGTGCAAAAGCTGGGAGGATTAAATAATGAGGAAATTAAGGACTAAGGAGCTATCTGCTAATTACCATAACTTCTCCGTCTCTCATCATGCACGTTTGTGACCAGTCGTGCACCTATTCGCCAAGCTATTGAATGCATATGAACATTTAGAGAGATGATGTACCTAAAAAGCGCACCCCACGTGCCAAGTTTCTGTACTAATTGTGCATTTTACTCTAAAATTAATGTAATGCGCTTATTCTCATGCAAGGGGCTCTTGATTGTAGAATGATGATGCAAATGCATTAGCCTTGTGTTTTAATACAAATTTTTATTTGGTTAGTTACTGCCAAGATTGTGAAGCTCCATTTACCAATTTTTTTTTTGATATGGTTAGTGTTTATCCAAATTATTATACTTTTGGTTTCTGTTGTTGCAAAACATTGTTAATATAGTTTCCTCAGCAACATTTTACCATGGGTAGGGCAATGTTGACATAATGATACGCAGCTGATTGTGGTGTGAATATCTTGTGCAAATGGGTTTGGATTAATAGTGATTGGCTGGTTTCTAATTAGATCATATTTTCTCAAACATAGGTATTAACTTGAAAGATTACTTTGCTAGTGCCATGAAGAGAGTGGGTTGTGGAAACAGGCTTCTTACCAAGGTTAGACTTCCGAAGAGGAATGTCCTAAGAGTGAAGATGAGGGATGAGGGATGTGTGCAATACTGTGTAGCTGGATTTGTTTCTTCACTAGAAATCATCCGGCTAATTTGAGCTGGGCTGGGGATTTTAACCTGGATTCGTTTGTTGTTCTACATGGGATTGTTTATGCACTAAAACCTCCAAATCCCCGATTAGCAACCTATGAAGAAAAGACTTGCAGATTTCACAAAGCTAGCAAACATGATTAAGCATATCTTTGCTTTGGATGGACAGCATCCACCTTACCTCACTCATCTGATAAAGAAATTAACTGGACTTCCAAAGGGCCCTTTTGTTGAATCATATAGAGTGGCACTTGAGTGCCACTTTTGTCTACTTACCTCATTTGGTGGATCAAACGCTTTCTACCAGCTGAAAGTTTTTTTTTTTCGCCTTCGAGGGTAAAAAAGGAAAGATTTTGAGGATGAGCTGGGTACCAGTAAACTGCCAAGAGCTTGGTTAAAGCGAAACACAAAAAGATTGATGTATTCAAGCAAGTTTATGAGTGGGGACCAGAGGCTGATGGTTCAGGGAAGGCAAGTAATACAGCATATGTCGACAAACCGTCAAGTGCCTTTATCTTGATCAGAAATTACAGAACGCATGGTTCAAAAAACATTTTGGTATGACCTTTTTAAATTTATGCTTTTATCTCAAAATGTATCCAAAAAGTGTAAATAAATTTATTAATGAAATTACCTTTTTTGGCGCAGGATGATATTGAAGTTGAAGGGGCTGTACTCATGATCCCTGAACATTTTGATGATTTTGAGGCCGATATGTGGTTTAATCTGCTACACCAGAAACTTCATGAAGACCTAGGGCTTCAAGGAATGTGAGTCAACTTGCTAGTTCATATTTTCAGTTTGTATACTTTGTGAAATAAGTTTACTTAACAGACTAGATTTCTTATTAACATGAGAAAAATTTTCTACTCTCTCCATTCCTAATTACAAGACATTTTGGCTTTTCTAGATACATAGCTTTTTGCTATGCACCTTGATATACAACATGTCTAGATACATAACATTTTGGAATGGAGTGAGTAGTTCTTACTGTGGGTCCAAAACTTTCTATTTCTATAGTTTCTAGGCCTTAACAAAGTGAACTTTCTTCTTGTTTACTAGGGCGAAGAGCTGCATGCCATCGCCAGTTCATGTAACATGCAAACTGCTTGAATTCTCTGATTCACAAGTAGTTGATAACATTATTTCACAAGGTGGCCTGGTGAAAGATATAGAAGAAAAAGATTACACTGTTTGACAATGACAAGGGTAAATCTGAGTGTGGACCTAGTATGAAAAGTGGAGTTGGGCCAGGGATGGCCATCGGCACTGCTAGCCAGGCCAATGAGAAAGTCTATGTGCCACCGCACATGAGGGGCAGGGTCAGGGCGGGCGTTGACATCCCCAGCCTTGACGATCCCTACCCAGAAAGCAATTACCCATGAAGATATTGTGCCCCAGAACAAACAACTTGATAGCATGCCGGTGCCATCTCCAGCTTCAACGACCCCTACCCAGCAGGCAATTACTTATGAAGATCTTATGGCCAGGAACAAGCAACTTGAGCAGAGCCAAGTTGTTTTGAGCAAGAGGTTACAGGTATTTGAGTTGTTTTGTTTCAGTTTACACCCAACTGGTTTACAAATTACAATTGATCATCATATGATTATGCAATGCAGGACCTTGAGAAGTTACTGGAAAAAAAAACTGGTGTTGGACCAAATGAGGTACAATCATCCGTATGTCTTTGCTTTTGTGCCAGATGCTACTTCTAAGCATTATAATTCTCCGTCGAGGGTTTCGTGTATTTGGTAGATGGTTTTAAATCGTATCTGGTGTGCGACACCGACGCCGCTGTTGAATCCTTGATCCGTTCGATCGTGCCGTCCGTCCATCGTAATTCCCCTAATAATGCCATGCTTTTTCTTTCTCTCATGTTGAATTGTTGATTTTCGTGTCACGGATGCAGCCTCTGCCGACACCCAGCCTGTGGGCGTCTCCAGCTTCAAGCTTGTCCTCGTTGGCGATGGTGGCACTGGTAAGGCTCTTGATCTTGTTGTTAGCAGTTTATTGGTAGGGATTCAATGTTGCGGAACTTTTGACAAACGGTGCCTCTTGTTTATCCCATATTGCAGGGAAGGCGGCGTGCGTGAAGAGGCACATCACCGGGGGAGTTTGAGAAGAAATACGAACGTGAGCAGCAAACATTTATTTTTTTTGTGGACCATGGATATATAGCCTGATTTCGGGTTCTTGGTGGAGCTTATAGGCCTGTTGCTGTTTATGCTGCTTAACTGTTTGATTGATCTGTTCGTTCTTGATCTGCTTTACGATTTACAGCAACAATCGGGTGGAGGTGCGCCCTCTCGACTTCGCCACGAGCCATGGCAAGATTAGGTTCTATTGCTGGGACACGGCCGGCCAGGAGAAGTTTGGTGGCCTCCGTGATGGATACTAGTAAGAACCTGACAACCAACCAGTTCTTTACTTCATTCATTCAGATGTTGCAACTTGACATTTAGCAGTTGCCATCCTGATTTTTCTCGCTAGCAAGTTCAGAGGAAATATAGTATTCTGATGGGCCCTAGTATTTACAACCGTTATTAGTCGAATGCTAACTACATTACAATCTTTTGCCTCACATTGTCTGATCTTATATATCAAGAACAAAAAAAAAATGATTATTTGATAGCATCGGTTGAGTACTCACAATGTAGATAAATAAACATGGAGATCATCATGAATCCGTAGAAATTGATATATGCAATAAATGTCATCAAGTGATTTTGTTACTTTTTTTTTATGTTAGCTCCTGGGTTACAACGTACTCAAGATGATGTGGTGATCCAATCCTCAGAGATTAATATTTTCTCATGCAAGCTAAGTTGCTAATAAATGATGTAAGCTAATAAACAAAGACATTTAAACAAATAAGCAAGATAATAATTACCTGAGGATATTTACAGATTAACCCGTAGAACAGCCTTGACATCTGGAGTATGTCCAATGTGTAAACCATAGAGAGGCAGTTATACTAGAATTGGTAGAGATCTCTGAATTGGGGCTAGATTTATTCATGGATTTGTTAGGCTTTTAACTCTAAAAACTGTGAGATGGATTATCCAGGGTTAATATTTGCTCATATGTTCCAATCATGCAGCATCAATGGTCAATGTGCCATCATCATGTTCGATGTCACCTCAAGGCTGACCTACAAGAATGTTCCCACCTGGCACAGGGACATCAGCAGGTATAATTTTTGCCGTTTGAATTGCTCACATGCTTCTTGTTTCCGTGTCCTGAATTGTTCTGTTATCTTCATTGTGGATATTAGGGTGTGTGAGAACATCCCGGTTGTCCTGTGTGGCAACAAGGTGGATGTGAAGAACAGGCAGGTGAAGGCCAAGGCTGTGACTTATCACAGGAAGAAGAAACCTCCAGTACTATGAGATTTCTGCCAAGAGCAACTACAATTTCGAGAAGCCTTTTCTCTACCTTGCAAGGAAGATCGCGAGGGTGCGTATTGCTGTCATTCTGTAGCAAGTCTACATTGTACCACTCCTATACATCTGCCCGACTTTCTCTTGATTGCAATGCGTATGCTATATAGAAACACCAAAAGATTGGTAATCTGATGCATGGCTGTAAATGCAGGAACATGGAGCTCAGGTTCGTCGAGGAGACAGCTCTTGTCCCTGCCGACGTGACCATTGATGTTGCTGCGCAACAAAAAGTAAGTCGTTATTCAATCAAACATGTACCCAAGGAGGACGACACTGATTTATTACCATGCTGCATACATTGTTTATGATAACGCTCCCAAG
The DNA here is from genome assembly GCA_015847255.1 of Hyparrhenia diplandra. NCBI lineage: Eukaryota > Viridiplantae > Streptophyta > Magnoliopsida > Poales > Poaceae > Hyparrhenia > Hyparrhenia diplandra. Next base: position 19,184 of record JADLZK010001537.1, on the reverse strand, counting down.
GAGGAGGACACTGATTTATTACCATGCTGCACACATTGTTTTTATGATAACGCTGAGTTCTTCTCTGACCATGTAATGTTTGATGGCATGCAGGATTGACAGAGAGCTCGAACTTGCTGCAGCAATACCCCTGCCGGATGAGGATGAAGATAACGTGGATTGAGCACCGCCAGATGCTGTGGCACGCTACCTTGATTTAGTTCTAGCTTTTAGTGCGTGGATGGTTTGAAGAGTGACACATCTATCACTTTTTGGAATTTCAGTTGTAGTGTCAGTATAGTATGCTATCGGCTGCTTTAGTGGCTGCTGATGTGTGTCCATCTCAACTCTCAAGGAGACATCTAGGACGTGGTTGAGTTGCTTGGCTTGCTGGATGAGGAATCTGATGGAATTCAAATAGTTATGATAAGCTCGTTTATTATTATTATTATTATTGTCATTATTGTTATATATTCTGGGCAGTTTGGACTCACGGTTTTGAAGCTACGCAACTTCTATTGTTCTGTCCTTTTCGTGGTGTAGCTCACATTGCATATATATATTAAGGCTAGAGAGGGGTCAAATTTATTTGATAGAATTTAATTTAAATGGGAATGCAAAATGTCGTTTGCGCTGGCATTGCACTTCATTCTGGGCGCAGGATGGATTGATGAACATAGGAGCACATCGGCGGACAACGACAGCAGCAAGTGGAACCGGCAAAGCACAGCGCGCTGAAGCAGGAAGTACAGCACATGAGATCAGCAGCAATTTAGGAACAACGAAATAGCACCATGGCAGTAACAAAAATGCAACAAGGGTAGTAACAGGCAGGCTAATTGCTCAATTTAGAAACAGCAATTAAACTGCAAATTAGAAACAGGCACACAAACTACAACAAGGGTAATAACAAAACTCATATATGGCTCCACACCCGATGTTCGGTAAACATAACAGTCTTAACAGCACCATGGTTTTAACGAAACATATAAGTAAAAAATCGACCAGACAAACATTCCCAGCATAGTCTAATTGCTCAAGCAAACAAAGAACCAGCCACAAACATCATTTCTTCTTGGCCGCAGCCTTGGTCACCTTAGCTCCAGTTGGGTCCTTCTTCTCCACACTCTTGATGACTCCAACAGCCACCGTTTGCCTCATGTCCCGGACAGCAAAGCGGCCAAGAGGAGGATACTCAGAGAAGGTCTCAACCACCATGGGCTTCGTGGGAATCATCTTCACCATACCAGCATCACCGTTCTTAAGGAATTTGGGCTCCTTCTCCAGCTCCTTGCCAGATCGTCTATCAATCTTGGTAATAAGCTCAGCAAACTTGACGGCAATGTGTGAGGTGTGGCAGTCCAGCACTGGAGCATAGCCATTGCCAATCTGCCCAGGGTGGTTCATGATGATGACCTGGGAGGTGAAGCTAGCAGCCTCCTTGGAAGGGTCATCCTTGGAGTTGGAGGCCACATACCCACGCTTCAGATCCTTCACAGCAACATTCTTCACGTTGAAGCCAACATTGTCACCAGGAAGGGCCTCCTGGAGAGCCTCATGGTGCATCTCAACAGACTTGACCTCAGTAGTAAGACCACTGGGACCAAAGGTAACCACCATGCCAGGCTTGATGACACCAGTCTCAACACGTCCAACAGGAACAGTTCCAATACCACCAATCTTGTACACGCCCTGAAGGGGAGACGCAAAGGGCTTGTCCGAAGGTCTCTTTGGCTCATTGATCAAGTCCAGAGCCTCAAGCAGGGTTGGGCCCTTGTACCAGTCAAGGTTAAGTGGACCTCTCAATCATGTTGTCACCTTCAAATCCAGAGATGGGAACAAAGTGGATCTTGTCAGGGGTTGTACCCAACCTTCTTCAGGTAGGAAGAGACTTCCTTCACAATCTCATCATAACGGGCCTTGGAGTACTTGGGTGTGGTGGCGTCCATCTGTAAAACAGCAAAACGCAAAACAGTCGAATGAGACTAGTGACCAAAACAGAAGGCAAACAGTAAAAATGCATGAACATACTAAAAAACTAAGATGAATGAAAGTTTTGGGGATCACAATAACCACCAGGCAGAAACACATATTTCACAAATCACAAATTTATTCATGCTAACTAGTCTGTGCTGTAAAAGGACCAACTTCTTGGGGGTCAACAGCATAACCCAACGGGTGGAAACATAATTCACAAATTAACTCGTGCTAACTAGTGTGTGCTGTAAAACTAAAAAGCAAGTGTACAAAAAAAATACAGAACCCAGCAGGTGCAAACCAACAAATTCTAATTTGACAAAGTTAACAAAGTAATAATTGCAATCCTAACAAGGAAGTTAAGTTATGAACAATATATATGAATTGCAAGCATTTCAACAACTTCAGAACAATTCTAAAATCAGGTAGAATAACAATTTACAACACAGATTGGAAAAAATTTTAATGGAAAATCATAATAGCACATGCAAAACAAGATCAATAGCTATCAAACATAAACAAGTAGAAGCAGATCACTTAATCAATCAGCATTTCAATTGTCAAATAAAGTAAAAGCAGCATTAGTTATTCAATCAGAACACAAATACAGTATTCAACTTGAAGGCAGTATAATTTAATTGAGTGCAGATAAATATTGCTAGACTATTGTGACACTTTTACAAGCACCTCATATCATAAATAAACCAGACTAGATGGGAATTCCAAGATTCATACCTTGTTGCAGCAGCAAATCATCTGCTTCACACCAAGGGTGAAAGCAAGTAGAGCATGCTCACGGGTCTGGCCATCCTTGGAGATACCAGCCTCAAAACCACCAGTGGTGGAGTCAATGATAAGAACAGCACAGTCAGCCTGGGAAGTGCGGTGATCATATTTTTGATGAAGTCACGGTGTCCAGGTGCATCAATGACAGTGCAGTAGTACTTGGTGGTCTCAAACTTCCACAGGGCGATATCAATTGTGATACCTCTCTCACGCTCAGCCTTGAGCTTGTCAAGCACCCACGCATACTTGAATGACCTCTTGTTCATCTCCGCAGCCTCTTTCTCGAACCTTTCGATCACACGCTTGTCAATACCACCAAGCTTGTAGATCAGGTGGCCAGTGGTGGTCGACTTGCCAGAGTCAACATGGCCAATGACCACAATGTTGATGTGAGTCTTCTCCTTACCCATGGCTGAAGCGAAATGTTACACTGCTGCTTACATCAAAACAAGCAGATAAAAACAGTTAGAAATCATCATTATCTAAATGACAGTTAGAAATAAATATATGGGAATGAACCAGTAACCAAACAAGCAGGTAAAACAGATAGAAATCATTTTATCTAATTATCTAAAAAATCAAAACCAGTAATCAAACAAACCCCAAGGACAGGAAAATCCAAAGTGAAATTTCCCCACCCACGTAATACCAGAGATGAGAAACTGGATCTAATCAACAACAGTTGCAATCTATGGCTCAGTTGCAAACAGAATCAATTTTATATACGTAGAGCATACAAAAGGTAGATGAACGACGCAACAACTACAATCTATGGCCAGGATCAGTTGTAAACAGGATCAATTTTATATATGGAGTACATACTAAAGGTAGATAAGTACTGCAGCACATGAATCGGATGAGCTCACACACACAAACAGAATTCAAGTGCCTTATACATGTAATAATATCATAGATCGGAAAGGCAATCTAATCTACAACAGCAAAACGATTATAACTTATGGCTCGACAAATCAGTTGTAAACTCGAACCAAGCTCATAAATAGACACTAAATAAAGGCATCGGAGGCAGAAACAACACTCGATTAGAAATCCAGTGCATGAATCGGCTCAGCGCATCATACATAGACGATAAACCCAGTAGATCTGGTCATCAAACGAACGGGCTCAAAGCACAACGAACAAGAACAGGCTCAAAGCACAGCAAACAGGCTCAAAGCACAGCCAAACGACGAGGAAGACAAGCAAGCGCGCTTGCGGCAAAGTACCTCGCCGGGCGTCGGCAAAGTGGCGTGGTTACGGCTCGCCGCTGATCTGAGGAAACGGTGACGGCGCGTCGGCTACTCCCCGATCTGCGGCGGCCGACTGCTTCTGAGGGTTTGAGAAGAGGATGGAGCTGGCTTTAGAAGGCTACCTAGGTTAGGACATGGATGAATGGGCTGTTGGGCCCAAAACCACTTCATGGGCCAGAAATGAACAAAAGAAAGCGCTACCTCCGTGTGCTACAAGTACAAAGTCCAAATGGTAGGACGGTCCAAATGACGGGCCAATGAACAAAAAGATTTTCCCCGATTTCCAGGGCGTTATTTGTGCATTAAGTGGTTTAATGACGCCCGTCGGCGTGTGGTGACTACAATCTGCTTTCAAAGGGGTAGGGTTTGCGTGACGTGTGTTCATAGGGGTGAGTGTGCGTGCGTGTTGTGACCGAAAAAAAAAAAAAAAAAAAAAAAAAAGACCCCCTGCGCCCTGCCTCGTGGCCAAACCACGTATAGTAAAACGAAGCGTGAAGATTAAATTCAAAAATGTATTTTGGTCGCTCAAAGGGAATTCAAATTTTGCTATACTAGAGCGCGCGGGTACAGCGGGCGAGTGGGATAGAGGACGATGGGAAGATGTTGAAACCTTGTTTGAATGCAAGTGTATTTATATTAATCTATAAGTATTGGAGTGGATTGGAAAGTATTAAATCTGTTTCAAATTACAATTCGTTTGATTTTTTAACCCCGAGTTTAATCACTCGTCTTATTCAAAAAATTATGCAAAATATCACTTCTTTGGTTTGTGACATGCTTTATTAACAAAAGATCATTAAGAATGACTTAAAATTTGACTATGTTTGCATAAACTTTTTGAATAAGGCGAAAAGGTCAAACTTGAAGTTGAAAAGGTCAAATAAATTATAATTTGGAACGGATGGAGTAATTAAAATAAGTTCCATGTGGATGAAATTGAATACACTTGCATCCAAACAAAACCTAAGGGGAGACGCGTCGTAATTCAAATGAAAAAGAGTTTGGAGGTATGGTGATCCGATTTAAGAAGTTTAAATTTAAATTTTATGCTTGTTATGCTCATAGATCTTTAGATACCCATTATATAATCTAATGTCATATAGACTAGAATTATAGACTTATATTATGCTAATTGACCAGACTTTTTTTTTTGTCCTAACGAGGGCTCGTCACCCTTTTCGAAAAGGGTCTCCTTTTGCACGTTCAAGCAACCCATATAGGTAGTTCTGCTTGGGGAAAAAAATGATAGATTTTGGAAAAATAGCTGGTTTGGGAATTCAAGTTTGGCTATTCATTTTAGCCTTTGTATGTAATTAATAAGCAGCAAGGGAACATGTGGTATGAGTTAGAAAGTATTATGGAAAGCTTGGATCTATCTACCAAGAGGCACAATGTACGATCAAAAGAAACAAAAAAAAAGGACAACGTTATTTGTAACTTATTAGGTGCAATCCCTTTATATGCAGTAATTAGTCATAGTGATGCAAAACCTAACTTTGTACATACTATTTGGAAAAAATCATGTCCCACCGTGGGTGCAATTTTGTCTCTGGATCCTAACGAATAATAGTAGGCTATCTAAGGATAAATTAGCTAAAAAGATCAGTGAATGATGCAATATGTTTGTTCTTCTCTGATTTGGAACTTCCCATTTTTAAATTGGCAGAGAATCCTTACTTAAGGCTTAATTGGCTAGCACACCGATCTACCTCCTATCCATTAATAAATTCCTAAAATGGGCTATTGAGATGATTAACTCTCCAATGGTATCTAGGTGGGGAAGCTCTCCCCCATAGTTCGCTAAAAAAAAACTCTCCAATGGCCAATTTCCAATGGAATAATAGTGAGACAAATCATAAGTATCATTTGAAAAACTAGCAACTTGTTGCACAAAAGAAAGAGATGGGGGCCTTGGTGTCCCGAATTTAAGGATTTTAAACATGTTTGAGTTCTTGGATATTTAGGTATCATTTGAATTCCAACCCCATTTTGAGGCAAATAGTGGATTATAAGTAAAAATCTAAGAAACCAAATTCAATGTGCTATCCAGATTTAAAAGCCTCCCTCTTTTGTAGGGGAGTTCTTTTGGATTGTTAAAGCTGCTCAAATGGGAATTAGATGGAAAGTTGGGAATGGAAATAAAATTTGTTTTTTTGAAGACATTTGGTTTGGTAATTCAAGTTTAGCCATTCAATTTTGGCCTCTTTAGGTCATTAATAATGAACAACCTAGCAAGACAATAGTAGAGTTTGGGGTGCAGAGACTCTAAAACTCTCTTTTAGAAGAACTAATTCGGATAGACATTCATTTATGGTTTGAACTCTTAGGTCAGTCTCAATGGAGAGTTTCATCTCCCGGTTTTCAAAATGTGAAACTTTAGCATTAAATAGGCGTCTCTCTCAATACACGCTTTTTATTGCACACGTTTCATAGGCTCCGTGGGGGTCCCACAACCTCTCTCCCATTGTATGGTTTAATTGCATAGTTTCATGATGAAATACTATTTATGTCTCAATGGGGGTTTCACCTCGTTTCCAACGCATGTGAAATGAAGGCCCAAAGGTTTCACCATGGTGAAACTTTTTTCCTTCTCTCTCCTAGGAGTTTCATGCAAAAGTGAAGTTTTTACGATGTGGCGCTGCATTTAATGTGCATGAAACACTCATGAAATCCCCATTGAGACTGACCTTAGAAGTAACCGAGAGTGTAGTGTTACTTTGGAAGATGAGGATCAAATAATTTGGAGTTATAGCTCCAATGGCAAGTGTTCAGTATGCGGTTATTAATCATAATGGGGTTGTCACTGTCTATGTTCATGTTGTCTGAAGTTGAATATTCCACCTAGAGTTCAGATCTTTCTATGGTTGTTATCTAAAAATAGGACTTTGATGAGGGACAATTTAGCTAAAACAAGAGATGTGTTAGACCAATCTTGTTTTTTACTGTGCTGAAAAGAGAGCCGATTGGCCTCGTCTTCTTTCATTGTGTTGTGGCTTGGCATTTATGGCATACTCCCTCTATACTAATAAAGGCGATAGTTTAGGACATGATTGTGTTTACTAAGGAGTGATTAATTAGGGAGTATTTTACTTTCCATGCCCCTATTAAATATGGTTGTGGGTGCATCTCTTATGAGAAACAACCAAGGCTCAAACAACTAGTGCAGCGAGGTGAGCTGGTTCACGTGTTGTGGGTTCGATACTTGGCGGGCACTACATTTTTGCTAGTGGACGGGTGGCGTGATTAATTCCAAGTGAATCGAGGCTACGGTACGGAGGGAGTATTGTTTTATCCTTGCTAAATTCATCTAGAGATTGCAAATATGAGATTTTAACATCCTGTTGGCTTGCTAATAGCGACATAGTGTAAATAACATTGTTTGTGCAGCGGCGATGTGGTGTCTGTGGAAATTAATTACAGAATGACATTTGTTTTCAGGGTAGAAGATGGATAAGCGAGAAGCAAGTGCCGGTATGGATTAATGAAGATGCTGCAAAGATGGTTGCCCATGCTTAGGACGAAGATTGGAGGGCGAGTGGAAGAGTTAGCTTCGCAACCGGCGGTGCAACCTTTTACAACTTGGCTGGGAGGAGTCTAGGAGTGTTCAAATGTCAAGTTTGGGTCTATCGATTGCCAAAGCTTTGGAACTAGACTCTCTACTACCACTGCGGCAAGTTTTGAGGCTTACATTGTTACAACAGTTGGGAATGTCTCCTCGATATTTGAGAATGTTCATGTTTGTAATGTGGTCATCCACTAGGCATGCTTCTGTGCGGGCGCGCTTACCCTTGAACTTTTGAATCTGGTTGATCTTTTTTTTTTTTTTGCTTTATGCGTAATAAAAGCAGGGCAAACCTTTTATCTAAAAAAAGAATTTCCCATTTATTTTTCACTTGTGTCGATGAGGATTTGGAATTTGACCTCTGAGTTGATGTTTAACAATCTCAGGATTGACTTTGAATCATAGGCTCTTCTTTGGATTGCAAATAAGAAACATATCGTTACTAACATTGTGACATATGTTGTGCTTTCGTGTGTTTGGAAATTTTGAAGTGATCTTTGCTTAATACTGAAGCTAGCTATAACTATAAGGACATATTTGTATGTATTTATTTTGACATTAAACCACATGTGTTAGGGTGGATTGGGGTGTAATTTAATTAAAGTTCCACTCCAACACATGTGGATTTATACTAAACCGAGTACATCCAAACAAGGTGAATGGAAACAATTAGTCCTGCTCAAGTTGGTAATGCAAATAGAGGTCGGGGCCTGGTGATGTGTTTGGAGAGAAAAGCAAATCCGATTAAGCTGGGAAATGGCCAGGGAAGTTATGTGAATATCAGGTGGGGTACAATTGGCTACTCAACCTTGGGAGGAGGATTACACACCGCAACTTTTCACATCAAAATGGAGACTTGTTTGCCACACATGTAATAATAATCTATTAGCTGACAACCTCTCTTTGGAGTCTAGAAACAAGAGCTAAATTGGTGCGCGCGCCTAGAATACGTCAGAACGTACTCCTGAATGTCGACGTGTTTATGCAAATATTAAAGCAGGGAAAACCTATTTTCTAAAAATGATATGACGAGGAGCATCTTTTGTTGACTCCACCTGAATGGATTACCAAGGAAGCAAAGGCTAATGGACACAATAGAAAGTTCAACAAGAGATGAACTTTTGGTCATTAAAAGCAAGAAGATGATGATTATGATTAGCCGGCTTTACTCATGGCTCCCGAGGCTTTGCTTTGACATCGGTTTCATGCGGACTCAACATCGGCGAAGCGCGGAGTGCTGAAGCGGGGAGCATGGTGCATTGGGACTGTTTGGAGGCAAAATGGAAGGCATAGGTTGGTAAAAAAGAAACAGTGCGAGTAGGAACAAACGGCCTCACAACACAGCATTAGCCACAGATCTGGAGGAATTTTCTTGTTTTAGAAGTATCTAGAAGTATCAAAATTTCAAAATCCTTGAGATGCAACTTCAGATTAAAAAGAAGCAAATAGAAATTCACAGCAGACAAATAGACGAGCAAACAATCAGCACTTTAGAAACAGCTAACTAATTATCTTGTACGGCTCAGACGAGTTCGACAAAAATAACAGTTATAATAGCACCATGGTTTAACGAACAATAGAAGTACTAAATCGACCAGACAAACATTGCCAGCAAGTCTAGTTTCTCACACAATAACAGAACAAGATATTTAAAACTACAACTAGGTATCCCTCAACCTCAAGCAAACACAGAACCAGCCAGACACATCATTTCTTCTTGGCGGCAGCCTTGGTCACCTTGGCTCCAGTTGGGTCCTTCTTCTCCACGCTCTTGATTACTCCAACAGCCACCGTTTGCCTCATGTCCCGGACAGCAAAAGCGACCAAGAGGAGGATACTCAGAGAAGGTCTCCACCACCATAGGCTTAGTGGGAATCATCTTCACCATACCAGCATCACCGTTCTTGAGGAATTTGGGCTCCTTCTCAAGCTCCTTGCCAGATCGCCTATCAATCTTGGTAATAAGCTCAGCAAACTTGACAGCAATGTGTGAGGTGTGGCAGTCCAGCACTGGAGCATAGCCATTGCCAATCTGCCCAGGGTGGTTCATGATGATGACCTGGGAGGTGAAGCTAGCAGCCTCCTTGGCAGGGTCATCCTTAGAGTTGGAGGCCACATACCCACGCTTCAGATCCTTCACAGCAACATTCTTCACGTTGAAGCCAACATTGTCACCAGGAAGGGCCTCCTGGAGAGCCTCATGGTGCATCTCAACAGACTTGACCTCAGTAGTAAGACCACTAGGACCAAAGGTAACCACCATGCCAGGCTTGATGACACCAGTCTCAACACGTCCAACAGGAACAGTTCCAATACCACCAATCTTGTACACGTCCTGAAGGGGGAGACGCAGGGGCTTGTCCGAAGGTCTCTTTGGCTCATTGATCAAGTCCAGAGCCTCAAGCAGGGTTGGGCCCTTGTACCAGTCAAGGTTTGTGGACCTCTCAATCATGTTGTCACCTTCAAATCCAGAGATGGGAACAAAGTGGATCTTGTCAGGGTTGTACCCAACCTTCTTCAGGTAGGAAGAGACTTCCTTCACAATCTCATCATAACGGGCCTTCGAGTACTTGGGTGTGTGGTGGCGTCCATCTGTAAGACAACAAAACCCAAACAGTCAAAATGAGACTAGTGACCTAAACAGAAGGCAAACAGTAAAAATGCATGAACATATTTATAAAAAACTCAGGTATCTTGTTCTATGAATGAAATTTCTTGGTGGTCAATCACAATAACCACCAGGCAGACAAAAACATATTTCACAAATTTATTCATGCTAACTAGGGTGTGCTGTAAAAGGAATGACAATTATTAGGGGTCAACAGTAATAACCAACAGGTAGAAACATACTTCACAAATTTATTCGGGCTAACTAGTGTGTGCTGTAAAACTAAAAGGCAAATGTAAAAAAATACAGAACCCAACATCTGCAAACAACCAATGCTACTAATTGACAAAGTTAACTAAGTAATAATTGCAAACCTACCAAGGCAGTTAAGTTATGCACATAAATATTGCTATACTATGGAAACACATTAACAAGCAACTCAAATCATCAACCAGACTAGATAGCAATTCTTGATTCATACCTTGTTGCAGCAGCAAATCATCTGCTTCACACCAAGGGTGAAAGCAAGTAGAGCATGCTCACGGGTCTGGCCATCCTTGGAGATACCAGCCTCAAAACCACCAGTGGTGGAGTCGATGATAAGAACAGCACAGTCAGCCTGGGAAGTGCCGGTGATCATATTCTTGATGAAGTCACGGTGTCCAGGGGCATCAATGACAGTGCAGTAGTACTTGGTGGTCTCAAACTTCCACAGGGCTTATATCAATTGTGATACCTCTCTCACGCTCAGCCTTGAGCTTGTCAAGCACCCACGCATACTTGAATGACCGCTTGTTCATCTCCGCGCAGCCTCTTTCTCGAACCTCCCGATCACACGCTTGTCAATACCACCAAGCTTGTAGATCAGGTGGCCCGTGGTGGTCGACTTGCCGAGTCGACGTGGCCAATGACCACAATGTTGATGTGAGTCTTCTCCTTACCCATGGCTGAAGGGAAGTGTTACACTGCTGCTTACATCAAAACAAGCAGATAAAAACAGTTAGAAATCATCATTATCTTACAACAGTTAGAAATAATATATTGGAATGAACCAATAGCCAAACAAGCAGTTAAAAACAGTGACAAATTATCATTATCTAATTAGCTAGAAAATAAACCAGTAATCAAACAAACCCCAAGGATAGTAAAATCCAAAGTGAAGTTTCCCCAACTTCGTATTATCAAAGATGGGAAACTGGACCTAATCAACAACAGTTGCAATCTATGGCTCAGTTTGCAAACAGAATCAATTTTATATACGGAGATCATACTAAAGGTAGATGAACGCAACAGTTACAATCTATGGCCAGAATCAGTTGTAAACAGGATCAATTTTATATATGGAGTACGTACTATAGGTAGATAAGTACTTTAGCACATGAATCGCATGAGTTGACACACGAAAAACAGAGGTGATGTGCCTAAGACATGTAATAGCATAGATCGGAAAGTGGATCTAGTCTATAACAGCAAAACGATTATAATATATGGCTCGACAAATCAGCTGTAAACTGCAACCAAGTTCATAAATAGACACTAAATGCCTAAGACATGTAATAGCATAGATCGGAAAGTGGATCTAGTCTATAACAGCAAAACGATTATAATATTTGGCTCGACAAATCAGTTGTAAACTGCAACCAAGTTCATAAATAGACACTAGATAAAGGTAGCGGAGGCTAAAACAACACTCGATTAGAAATCCAGTGCATGAATCGGCTCAGCGCATCATACATAGACGACAAACCTAGTAGATCTGGTCATCAAACGAACAGGCTTAAAAGCAGGAACAGGAACAGGCTCAAAGCAAAGGGAACAGGCTCAAAGCAAAGGGAACAGAAAAGGAAGAGAAGCAAGCGCGCGTGCGGCAGCATACCTCGCCGGAGTGGCGTGGTTTCGGCTCGCCGCCGATCTGAGGATAAGGTGACGGTGCGTTGGCTACTCACGGTCTGCGGCGGCCGACTGCGTCTGGGGGTTTGAGAAGAGGATGGAGCTCGGTTTTAAAGGAGGAGCCCTAGGCTTAGGGCATGGACGGAATGGGCTAATTGGGCCAAAAAATCACTTCATAGGCCACAAATGAAAAAAAGAAAAAGCGGCCGACCTACACACGTGCTACTCGATTCCTAAAAAAAAAAAAAAAAACACACACGTGCTACTCCTTTGGACCGTTCAAGCAAGTACGCAATTTTCCTTGAGTTGGATATAAAAATATAGATTTTAGAATAACTGATTTAGGAATTTAAGGTTTTTTAAAATTATGCAGTACAACCTTTGACACTCATTTTAGGATTTTGTGTGTAAATAATACAAAGGGAACACGTGGTAGGAGTTGGAAAGTATTGCTCAAAGCTTGGATTCATCTACCAAGAGGACAAGAGGACTGCGTTATTTGAAACTCATACTATGGTGCAATCCCTTCATGCAATAATTAGTCATAGGGGGTGTAGAACCTGACTTTTGTACACACTGTTTGAAAAAAAAAAAAATCATGTTGCGCCCTAGGTGCAATTTTTTCTCTGGCTCCTACAAATAATAAACGGCTAACTAAAAAAAAAAAAAAATTAGCTAAAGGAAAATCAGTGAAAGAAGAAAGATGCAACATGTTTGTTCTCCTCTGATTTGGATTCTATTTCCCATTTATTTATTTCTCAATTGTCGTGTGGCAATGAGGATTTGGGTGATCTCTGAACTCATGCTTATCAACCTAAGGGTTGACTTTGAATCATAGGTTCATATTTGGATTGAAAATAAGAATCATATTGTTATGTTACTAACATTGTGACATATGTTGTGCTTTGGTGCCTTTGGAAATTATGTACTCCCTCTCTCTAGAAAATATGCAATTTTTGCTTCCGCGAGAAGTCAACCGATTCCAACTTTGACTAAATTTATATAAAAAGATTACTAACACTTATAATACACAATTAGTATCAATAGATAGATTCGTGACGGAATATATTTTCATAATAAATTTTGTTTGAGACATAATATTAATATTAGATACTATAAACTTGATCAAACTTCAGTCAAGTTTGACCGACATGATTATCATAGATGCATGTTTTTTTGAGACAGAGGGAGTTTTTTTTCTTTTCAGGGAGTTGCATGGATGGGAGAGAAAAGGTTAATACTGAAGTCTGACGATAGCTGGGGACGCAAATAGAGGTCGAGGGTCTAGTGATGTGTTTGGAGAGAAACGCAAATCAAGCTCCAAGACTATGCTGGGAAACATCATTAGGTGGGTACAATTGGCTGCTCAACCTTGGGAGGAGGATTACAACACTGGGAATAATCTGTTAGTTGACTATCTCTTTGTGAAGTCTAGAAACAAGAGCTAAATTGGCGGCTGCACCTAGAATACGCCAGAATGTACTCTGAATGTTGATGTGTTTTATATGCAAATAAAGTAGGGGAAACCTATTTTTCTAAAAAAAATATATGTTGATGATGACAGGGAGCATCTTTTGTTGAATCGAGCTGAATGGAAAACCAAGGAAGCAAAGGCTAATGGATGCAATAGAAAGTGTGTTTTAAATGCAAAGCTTTGGTCATTAATCTATGATTGTCCATTTGAGAAGATAGATGGGAAGGCGTATATTGCAGGCTTTACTTATTATGGCAAAGACTTGCTTGCTTTGACATCGGTTTCATGCAGACTCAACTTCAGGACATTAAGAAGATGTGTGCACTGTCCTAAGTTCAGTTTGTTTTAATTTGGACGTGATTAGTGCAGTTCTCCACCCAAGGAACTCCATGATGTCAATTAGTGGAGTTCTCCATCCTAAGAGGGAATCTAGGGTAGCTGAGTTTTCCATCCTAAGATTGAAGGTTCAAAACGTCAATTAGTTGTGTTATCTGAAATTCAGGGTTTCGATTTGTTGTGTTCTCCATGTAGTAAAAGTCAGGACAGTAGTGAAGAGACCAATTTGGCTTTTACTTTAAATTGTAATACAGTATATGCACTAGAATATGGGATAGTGTTATTCCTCGGTGTTGTTTATGAGTCCTATGAAAGGATCTACACTGTCCTGAAACCTTTGTGAGTTCGAATAAGAGAATGTATCTCTATTAGACTTCCTCTCCTTTGATCATTTTTTCCTTTCCATACCATTTAGTTTGGGCATAACTGATCTCCGTCTCAAGCCTCTTTAATGATTAATAAACCAATAATTTAGTTTCTAATAAAGCTAGCTGCTACCCAATGACATTGCTAAGTTTCAGCTTCCGAGCTTCAGAAATGTTTTCCAGAGTTTGACAGAAAATATGGCAACGCGCATCCACCCGCTTCAGCTGTTGGACAATGGCAGTGTAATCCTGGCGCAAAGACACGAGCCGCTCACTTCCAGAGCTTCCGCAGAGACATGTTCTTCTCTGTATCCTTCTTCATCACCTTCGCCACTGCCATCTCGAAATCCTCCTGGGTGACGTGCACCCTTCTCTCCCGAAGGGCAAACATTCCTGCTTCTGTGCAAATGGCCTGCAAAACCACAAGGTAGAATCATTTTGTGAGTAGTGTACCATAATCGTTATGGTATCTGCACTTTCGACACTTTCGGTGCACAAAGGGTGAGCAAATGGTGGCTGGGGCACAGATAAATCTGACTAAAAGTTCTGCCTAAATGGCTAATTGCAGAGGCTAAAACGATGAGGGGTGAACCCATACAAATGCTACATTTACCCTTGCTATGGAATTTCTGCAGATTAACATGACAAGGACCTGGGGCTTCTGAATTTATGCAGATGCTTAAAGGCGTTGTTTAATTTTTTTTAACTGTGTATTGTTCCATTCTGAATGCAAATTTTATCTTGTTAAGGCATGCTTTGTAAACTAGGATGTTGGCTTATTAATGGCGTCATACAAACCTTCAGCTCTGCTCCAGAGGAGCCATTCATCTTTGCAGCGATCTTCTTCAGATCAATGCATCATCAAGTTCATTCTTCTTGAATGAATCTTCAAAAATATCAAAAAGGGACTGAAAAGGGAAGATTATAGGTTAGTCAAAATCAGCAGCCATGTGGGCTTTGAAAACATGATTGCTCAAAAACTGTTAGCACTCCAAGTACTATCACTTACAGTTTCATTTGGATTTGGAAATTCAATTTTCCTGTCAATGCGTCCAGGCCTAAGGAGGGCTTGATCCAAAATGTCTATCCTGTTTGTTGCCATGAGAACCTTAATCTTGTTCGTTTGCTTCAAAACCATCAAGTTGGTTCAGAAGCTCAAGCATGGTGCGCTGAACCTCACTATCACCACTGCCACTTGATTCCATCCTAGCTGATCCAATGGAGTCTATTTCATCCATAAATATAATGGATGGTGCATGTTCCCTGTGAAGGCAAAATTCGATGTAGTATTAAGCATCTTGGACTACAACTATGCAGCGTTTATCGCAACAATTTATCTAAGAATCCCATTGAGATAACACTGATGGTGATAAGTGTTGACTTGACTGCGACATAAACTGAGAATGTGTACCTAGCCATCACAAAAAAGTTCACGAACCATCCTGGAACCCTCTCCAATGTATTTCTGAACCAGCTCAGAACCAGACACCCTAATGAAGGTACAGTCTGTGTGATGAGCAACTGCACGAAACAAGTAATGTTTTTCCAGTACCTGGAGGGCCATAGAGAATGACACCCTAAAAAGATGAATAGGATAAATATCAATATAGTATTATCCACAGAATAAAACAGTTTATTGATGCAAACAAAAACATATATAAAGGTTCTGGTAAACAAACCCACCTTTGGTTGCGCAATCCCAAGACTCTCAAACAACTCAGGATGCTTTATTGGAAGCTCAATTACCTAAAGATTGAGTTATTACGCCAGAGTGCTAACAGAAGGGCAAAACAACAAAATGTACTGTGCGACGAAATTCTTTACACACCTCTTTGATCTCTTTAATTTGCTGATCAAGACCACCAATCATATCATATGTAGAATCAGGAACTTTCTCAACCTTCATAAGGTTAACTAATGGATCGACTTTGCTGGGCAGAATAACATGAAGCAAATAACTCCCACTTCGAAGAGCAACTCGTGTGGAAGGTGTGAGCTTTGCAATATCTATATTTTTATCAACATCGACAATATATTTGCCTTCTGGATGCACCTGAGAGATTGCCATAACCAGTTAGACACAGTAGGATATGTGGAAACTCAGTCCCATTCAAAACACACATGCTAATACAAATACATCAGCTATGATAATGATCATACTTTGGACTATGTAAAAAAAGAAAACAGAGAGAAGAGGAACAGTAAATTGGTATCAGTTTGAAATTGCTATTTTTCATAGAAATTTTAAGTACGATGTCATTAAACATGACAAATAATGAGTGTCCGATTCTGAAATCTAAGATAAAGCACCATTCCAGTTTCTATTATATTCCCTAATATTTGCATAGGCCAAATACTCTATTTGCATAACATCTATCCTTGTTAGTGTGCATTATCTTTTTTACAGCATATTTACTTTGGATTAAAAATGATCAATTTGTTCCTTTTCACATATAGCCAGAAATGAAATATCGTGCTTCTTCTATTATGCCAAACAGCCAAAGCAAAGACTGGGATGTTCATATGACACATTTGTAAAAACCAAAGGAAGAGAAGAGATGTACCTTCACTAGAACCTTTGACTTGCTCATCACTTTCACAACCTCACCAACATGTGAACCCGGTTCCTGAAGCAGATGCAACTCTTCCCGCACATTTTAACTGCAACACAAAAAGATGAGAGTTATCAATGATTGTAAGAAATAACATAGTTCACTCCCAAATCCTCATTCGAATTCTCTCTATACTCCATTCCAAATTATAAGATGTTTTGCCTTTTCTAGATTCATAGTTTTTATTTATACACTATGTTAGTTACATAGTAAAAGCAATGTATATAAAAAAGCCAAAACGTCTTATAATTTGGGACGGAAGTAACATCTAGTATCAACACCTCATCCAACAAAGAGGATTCGATGAATGGCAGTGCAGAGAGCAAACAAATGCAAATGTGCAACAGGGAAATTTCTCCACGTAAGCAGCGTACAACTGTAAAAGCAAGGACATTTTTTAACTTTTCAGCAGTTTGTTGAACAGAGTTTATTGACCTACAGTCCAAGTAATATGCAAGTTCCAATTCTGAAAGAGGCAACCATCATCAGGATTACACACACTAGCAAAATTCAGCAATCTCCAATCTCCAACATCAAACATCAAGATCAAATTTCCATTGGCAAGGGGCCTTCAATTCTAAACCTGATCCATGGGTACTTCGATTAAACATGACTTGCGAACATGTACAATTCCTTTTTTTTTTTTTCAAATCCAAAATAAAACTGAAAGCACAATCCACGCACGCCTAATCAGAGCAAATGAGGGAGACCGACCTAAGTAAGCGCTAGAATAGAGAGAAGAATCTAGGGTTTCAGGGAACCAGCGCGCTTACCTTGGGAGTTGAGTTCGTTCCGCTGGGCCTCTAGGCGGCTTAGGTCATTGATCTTCTGCTGGATTGCGAAGAGTAGGTCGTGGATGTGCTGATGGTAGTACTTCCCCAGGCCATCGCCGCCGCCCCTCCCCTCTGCCGTGGCAGCTTCGTGTCCAGCCGCCGTCAGCGCCAAGGGCTTCGAGACGTCCATCGACACCGTCGCCATCGCTTCTTCCCCGTTCGCCGCGGCTGTTTTTTTATTTGCTCGATTCGAGTTTGGTTTCGAGGAGGAGCTGTTGCTCTCCTGGGCTCGTGGACTCCGATGGACTCTCGGGCCTGGGCTTGTGAGCACGTGGCCGCGTGGGATAGATAGCTTTTCCGTTAACCAAGAACGGAGCATCTCATGGGCCTGGGTTGGCCCACCCTGTATAACGGTCAAGCGCCAAGCCGCACTACATTCAGGCACATGTCCGATATCCACCCCAGAAAACCCGGCATTCGCGCACACGGGCACAGCTGCGGTGCCTGGCTCAGCGCGGCGGAGATGGAGGGCGACGCCGCCGGAGCTGACGGAGGGAGGAGGAGGAGGAGGCGGAGAGCGGTCTAGCTTCGTGATCGGCCTCATCGAGACCCGCGCCAAGGAGGTTAGTCACGCCCCATCCGCATTTCCCCAGTCGCTCGATCAATCCGCGACGAATTGGGTTGATTCCTCTCGTGACCCCGTTATCCTCCGCCCGGCGCCCTACCAGTTCGTCATTCACTTGCGTGTCGGGGCGCTCCAACTGAGGGAGCTGCTGATTCGTCGGATTGCTTGCTTCGATTGGTTCGCTGATGCACCTGCTTCGTCGAATTGCTTGGTTCCATTGCTTCGCTGATGTTGCTTCGTCCGATTGCTTGCTTCAATTGGTTCGAGTAGGACTTTTGCAGTTAGTTATTCGGCTCAAGCGTCGCGTTTAGGCGTTCTGAGGATTGACGTTTGGTTTATCGGTGTACGATTTTCCTCAGGCTGATCCAGCTGTTGTACATTCGAATTGTGTCAGATGAACACAGCTGTCGAGGAGGGCAAAAGCTATTTCAGTACCCTACCGTTGAATGGTTCACTAAAACTGATTTGGTCAGATATTACAATTTTCGTTCTCAGAGTTTATTCTGCTTCCTAGTAATACATATAGCACAATCTTCATTGTCATTTTATTACAAGGGGCAGCAGCACCATAACTACGGTTAAGCAGAAAGTCCTATAGGAGAAGGTTGCCAAGAGTAACTGTACTTTGCTAATGGATTACAAGCTCTTCATTAGCAGGAAAAAACACAAATGTCATGAACACTTTTTTACCCTATTGAGACGGCATGCTAGCGAGCGAAAGGGCCGCATCTCAGCGGGGGTTGCAGGAAGAAGAAAAGAGGAATACACAATAAGTTTTCATGGGAAACATCAAACCTAGTATTTAGAATTCTTTATTTAATTTGTCTTTTCTTAAGTTGCATATGAACTTGTGTGTCCCATCCCATGTCGTATTGTATCAATTCTTTGTTGTCACAGTTTGGGAAATAATATTTTTGTAGCCTTTTAAGATATTCTGGTTATGAATA